>JAPMOQ010059908.1:3934293-3981028 GCA_026543055.1 Argiope trifasciata
TGAATTAGAGATAGTAAGAGATGTGCAAATTGTGCAGCACTGCGCATCATTTATGCTCAAGGGAGGGGGCTGTGGTAACTGCATATATAGTGCCGACTGTGGTTGTTCTGGATTAGTTTTTGGAATCGCCATTATGGGTAAACTACCTGATTTAGATGTCTTTGATCGCGGGCAAATCGTAGGGGCTAGACGCATGGGACATTCAGTTTCCGAAATCGTCAGACAGCTGGGATTTTCAAGATCGACAGTGTCAAGAGTATACCAAGAATACATGAATGGTGGAAAAAAAACTAGCAATCTATCTAACTGCAAAGGATAATTAGCTGTGACAGTGCGTGGTGAGAGACGGCTTAGTCGTATTGTACGCAGCCAGTGAAGCCAAACATTAACTCAAATTACCACCGAGTTGAATGAAGGTGCCAGTCGAAGAGTCAGTAAGCGGACTGTGCAACGCTCGCTTCACCGTATAGGCTTCAGGAGTCGTCGATCTACCAGAGTACCATTGCTCAATGCTCGCCATCGATCTGCAAGTCTTGCCTGGGCAAGAGAACAGAGAGATTGGAGTGTAGAAGACTGGAAACAAGTGGCATGGAGTGATGAGTCTTGATTCCGACTACTTAATGCCGATGGGAGGTTCAGAATATGGCGTCAGCCTCATGAAGCCATGGATCCTGCATGCCAGGTTGGAACTGTTCAAGGGCATAGTGGCTCAATCATGGTGTGGGGTGTTTTTTCGTGGCTCTGTTTGGGATCATTGGTGTCTGTACCAACCTCTCTCAATGCAATTCGGTATGTAGAGTTGCTTGGGAATCACTTCCATCCATTTATGCTGTTCTGTTATCCGAAAAGTAATGGAGTGTTTCAGCAAGACAACTGTACCTCTCACAAGTCCCGATCGGTTACTGGTTGGTTGGATGAGCATTCCCCTGAGTTTTCTGTCATAAATTGGCCACCTAGAAACCCAGACTTAAACCCTAGAGAGCATATTTGGGATTTTTTGGAACAAGACGTAAAAGGCCACCACACTGCACCAACGAACCTTACTGAACTATGGATAGCTTTAACCAATAGTTGGCAAGCCATTCCCGTAGAAAGTTTCCAGAAACTTGTCGAATCTATGCCTCGTCGAGTGGCAGCCGTTATCAAGGCCAGAGGAGGCCCAACTCGTTACTAGGCAGGTATCCCTTATTGAGTGGCACTTCAGTGTATATATATATATATATATATATATATATATAATTGTGGTCGGTATAAAATAACTTGAAGACACATGTTCTCTTTTATGCGATTTATTTGTAAAGTCAACAACAAAAGACACATAATGTGTAGCAAGCCAAGAAAACTCCACATAAAATCTCGAGAGAGTGATAGAGAGAGCCAAAATCACATTCCCCCTAGTACAAGAGTCGAATTCACATCTCCTGGGGAAAAAATATACGAGCATCAAAAGTGCGATCACGTGATATATACATGATTGGCAACTAGCTCCGTCTAGGAAGACCTGAGGTTCACTAAATTCTTGACACTCATCTTCAGGAGAATTCTGTTTCCATGAAACAGGAACGACATGTTAAGAATAGATCTGGTGATTGTTGCTAATGTCTATCCACTCGTTTGGTGTGGAAATTTGAAGAAGGACTACAGGATGAAGTGTTACTTCCGCTCATCTCAATATTGTTAAAAATGGCGAAAGCCAACTGTTATGCAGGTTGTTTATATTTAAAGATCCACTTTGAAATGGTCATAAAAAGAAAACTACTGGACCAAATGTATCGAACTTGGTAATAGTTTAAAAAAGGCCATAGGAATTTTTTTTCCCGCCAAAAAGTTCAAAAACTCACCACCAGGGGAAATATGGCTTTATATGTTTAGCGATATCACATGAGGAAACCGGTTTCAAATGTGTTTAATCGTTTCTGAAACATGTTACAAATCATGTTCAATGTGTTTTATCTCCAAAGCACTGTTCATAATAATCTAATAATCTAAACCAGGGATGGGCAAACTTTTTCGATCACGGGCCAAAAATTGAAAAAATAAAGTTTGGCGGTCCAAGATGAATTTTTCTAAAATTTTATAAACAATATACAAGTATTACAATTTAATATATTAATGAGATGAATGAAATTGCGATTTCATTTTTAAAAGTTCCTTATATTGAGGTTCGAAGTGAGATGTACTGATTCTAAGGAACGAGGCTAAATGCTCATCTGTCAGTCTACTTCTGAAATAATTCTTTCTAAGGTTCATAGTTGAAAACACTTGTTCACATATATAAGATGAAGCAAACATAGCACTGATTTTCTGGACATGAGATATTAAATTTGGGAAACTTACTTTCGATAATGATTTGTAAAACTCTAACTTTGGCATATTTAGAGACAATTGCTTGAGATGATTGTTTGATGAAGTAATACTTGTAGCTTGAATTAATTGATGAAGTTCAATTAATTCAAGCTGCAAATCTGACCTCACTGCTTCACAATTTACGTTGAATGGCATGTTGGTGCCAATCTACAGCTATAACTAACAAATAACTTACGCTTTTAACACTTTACCGATTGAAAACTGCCAGTGTTTGCTATTTCCTTCGATTTATGTTTAGTAGAACAAAAATAGAGATTGTAAACAGATTACCAGCTCTTTGAAAAAAAGGAACATATATAATATTTAAACAAAGTAGAAAAGGAGATGGATATATAATATATGAATATTTCTTTTAATTTGCCTCTAACCGGCAAATTAAAATTCTATCCGCGGGCCGGACCTGGTCCTCGGGCCGTAATTTGCACATCCCTGATCTAAACAATTCGGCGGAACTGAAAAGTGATTCAGTGACATGTGCTTAGCATTTCTCCGGATAGGCTATGAGCTATTGTTGAGAATGTAGTAATATGATTTAACTTGCTTTCAGGAAATGGCGGACGCTACATTGATCATGCTTTGTTCCACGTTTTAGAAACAATTAAAGACATTTTGTCCTATTTTGTCTAACAATACTGCATACAGTGGATTTCCCATTGGTTGTAAGTTTGTGAGCTTTTTTTTTTTTTTGAGGAAAAGATATTGCCATGACTTTTTGTGCACCATTACCAAGTTTGATAACATTTGGTTCAGTAGTTTTCCTTTTAGGACCATTTCAAAGTGAACTTTTGATTATAACCACCCTATATATATTTTCCTAATTTTAAGTGATAGGTTAAAGTGTTATCCGGAAATCTAAACCATTTGCATTGTGTTTTCGACTATTTCATCACTTAATTTTCTTCCCTTATTAAAAGCTAAAAAAAAGCCTATTAAATATGTGCTTAGTTTACATCACGAATAAGAAAATGATGTAAACAGTATCACGAAAGATGGTAGACAGATGAGCAGGATAATACAAACTTCCTCACTATGATATCATAGGATTTGATTCAATTAAAAAGTTCAAAACATAATAAAGAGTGCAGATCTCGGTGAATCGAACTGACATAATTTTAATTTATACCACAATTTGATAATATTAGCTTCTTGAAAGAACCTTGAATACCATGTTAATCATATGAGATGTTGTTAAAAGTAATCCCAGTCAATCTTTTCGATGAATTGGCTTATCTACAAAGCAGAGCTGTTAATAAAATATTCTCTGAAATCAAAATGATAACAGAAAAGAAAGGCCATGAAGCAATTCAGTCGACTGTTTTTAAAAAGTATAACTTTTGATTTGCGTTTTCATAAAAGTTAATTTTTTTCTTCTTGCCGCCCACGTAAAGTTAGATCTTATTTAGTTGCGTAGTGATAAATAGTAAGCCTGACACCTCTGCTGTAGATAAATTAAAAATATCTATCGCCAAGACATAACAGCATATCTATTTTAAAATGGTGACCTTGCAAGGCAATACTACTTTTATTAATGAGCTTATGGACAGAATAATTACGATAATGGTCTCGAGTAGCTTCCTGTTCTCCTTTTCTCACTCCCAAGCCTTAATTTTAATAAATAAACAGCATTTAAAGAACAATTTTAGACGTAGGATGACTGCTTCAGATTACATTGCAAACTCACTTTTTTATATGCAAAATATAAAGAAAATATTATTTTTTAAAATATTTGAAATCGAGATTTTGCTAAATCTCATCATTTTACACCTTCCTGAATTTGAAAAATACATTTTGAACCTTATGTCTGTCAATCTGCCAGATTTATGTTGTGACAAAAATAATTCAAAAACTCTTTGGGGTTAAGCGGGTGAATTTTGTATATAGTTTTTACACCAAATTTGTAGATTTTTATCAAATTTTCAGCATGTTCTATCAAAAGTTGTCTGTCTCTCAGGCTGTTCGAATATGAGCTAACACGGTAACTTTCAAACTCAAACATCTGCCTGAAATTTGGCATAACCGGTTTAGCGTCTAAAATTTAAATTTTAATGAAATCAAATTTTGAACGAAATTCGTCAAATATTTGACTAGTAGTCGGTCTGTACCTTCGCATGCAAGTAAATGTTATGACTCAGAGATGCAAAGATTTAAAATACATCAAATTTGGTGAGTAATTTTGTGACTTCAGTTGTAGTTCTGAGTCAAATTTTGGTTTTCAAGGTTTGAGGAAAATGTGTCTAAAACACAAATTCGACTTTTCGGTATTATAAACCATAAGCCAAGAAAAAATCATTAAAAAACTCGCCAATGATCATATTATAGAGTTAGAAAAATGTTAAAATCAAGCAAAAGATTAATATTACGTAACTAGCGCATGAGAGAGGTTGCATATTTGAATGCTCTAGTGAGTGCTAGTAGTTCAGCCTGGAAGACCATATATTCTTTCTTAATAAGATGGTTGACCATTGGTGTGTAGTGACTGTATGGTGCATGATATAAAATGCAGCTCCCCTCCTGCTGAATTTTGAGATCCATCTGTGTGGATCCTAAGCCCTCAAAAACTGCGAACTAAATTTTATATATAAAGTTCTTGTAGTTATCGAGTTCAATTATACTCGAACAACTAGACATATAAACTTTCTGTGAATAAATTTCGTTCAAAATTTGATAGAAACCTACAAAAGTTTTTATGATTTCAGTGCTTCTTTTATTCTTGGTATCCGAGAAAGGACAAAAAAAAAGAGGGGGAGGGGAGACATTTCAATACATTTTATAATATTTTACTTTTTAAAAAAGAATATTATAGCAATTTTTAAGCAATGACAATTCATCACGAGATCCAAATGCATACTGAAATGGAAATTATTAATAGTTTTAGAGATATCTGATACAAATATATGGCATTTAGGATCTAACTCTGTTTATGAAAACTTCAAAGATGCTTTTTTTAGTCTAGAACTGTAGCTTATTTTATTGCAATGTAACATTGCGTCCACTGTCATTGTGACCAAGTAGCTAATTTCAGAGTAATTGGAGATAAATATATAGTTCCTGTTGGAAATATGCTCTAAATACCATCATAGTTTCTAAACTTTATCAATTTTCGTGACAAAACGGATTAATATTATCTTTTGTTAAACCGTTAGTGTTTCAAAGATATGTCATTAGATATGGTTAACAAAACTGTATTAAAATATATTCGATATTTTTCAGTAATGTATTAATTTAGAGAAATAATGTAAAGTATAATCCTTTACACAATATTAAACAGTTTTTAATATTGAAGTATACGCTTTTTCTTAACTTTTTTGCATTTGGCTATTGTCGTGCAATTAGATCCCTTTATAAAACCTGAATTTAGTGACATTTTTAAACTACAAGTTAAAATGCCTCTCTAAAGTTCTAAGAAAGATATTTACAACTAAATTCATCAAATTTTAAAATTTCAATGCTAACTCTTTTGCAACCCTTGAAAAAAAGCTACAAAGCTAAAAAGCTCTGAAATAAAGCAAAATGTATTAACGAATCTTTAATTTACTATCATTAAGAAAAATATTAATGGAAACTTTGATTATATAATAGGATTTAAACAATAATAAAATTAATTATTTATGGTTATTTTAAAATGGTAGCTCCCAAATAAAAATGTAACAGCAATAAGCCCCCAAAAAACTTTTACATTAGTACTAATAAATGTACTACTGTACTTTCAACTGTACGGCATTGGGGGAACTATAGTTACGAATGCGCCTATTAGAATGCGGCCTTTGGAATCTTTTTGGGCTATTTATCGCTGAGACGCAATAAATCTCTAGAAACTAGAAAACCGAATGTCCATTTTAGACGCCTTTCCGATCAATTAAACGCATAATTTGCCTCAGAACTTTATTTGTAGCCATGTAATCACTTGCTAAATATTTAAATCTTAATATTTTTTGAGACATGAATTTTATATGCATGTCAAATTATACAATAACAGTTGGTCAACTTCTTGTCGAATTTGGTTCCAAATTTGATGCAGATCTATACTTGAAATGTAAAACATGTTTACCAATTTTTAATCATCTAACATTCTACGTTTCGTAGTCATTGTTATTATATTCGGACAACAGGACTGACATTTTTTCTCTGAATGAATTCGATTTGAAACTTTGACATAGCTACCGATTTTGATTATAAATCATATATTAAAATTCATCCATTTGGATCACAGCTTGCTAGGATTATCGTATCGCATAATCACAAAAATTTAATTTTCGAACTCATTTAGGTTTAAAGAGTGGAAATATGTCAAAATTGTGAGTTCGATTTTTTTTTTTTTATGATTACAAAATTTACTTTTGTGTACTTCAAAAATATGATAAAGTATTAAGAAAGTTGGCTTAAGTTTCCACAAAAGTTTCTGACGAAACAATTTTCTTTTTTTATATTTTTATATTTTTTACCATCATGAATGTTTTCACTTTTCATTCCATTTTGAAATATTAAAATGTTTATAAATCAAATTAATTTTACCTACTGGATTATTGAATTTAGCTTTGAAATAACTCTCATTCACCAAAATTTTGTAAATCTTTATTACTAAAACTACTCACCCAATTTCCCTTTGCAACATATTTTTCTATCATTCTGAAGAGTAGAACAAATTTTTATTTTAATTTGAAAAATCGTGTTAACCATTTTTCTACTTTCTCACATACTAGAGACAGTATAGTAATCGTCAAAAAAATTCGAACTCGAGATTTTGACGTATTTCTACATTTTAGACCACCCACGAAAATACATTTCTTGGAAAATTTCAGTCTGTCTCTGTACAAATATAGCTCAAAAACATATCAGACAACATGGTAGATATTATACAGGCTTAAAACTAATTTTACAGATTTCTATCAAATTTTGAGTGAATTTTTTTCAAAGAAAGCCTGTCCATCTGTTCGAATAAAAGTTTGCTCTATAACTACAAAACGAAGAGAGTGATCTGAATTAAAATTCATTACAATATCTTTAGTATAGACATTACCAAATTTTAGGTGAAATTCAATAAGAGGTTGAATATTTATACTTTCAGAAACTCGCAAATGTGATAACTCAAAAAAGCAGAGACAAATAACTCAAATTTGGTAAATTTTGCGACTACAATTGTAGTTTTATGTCAAATGTTTGTTTTAATTAGTTGTGAAAAATGCGTCTGAACCCAATTTCGATTTTTGGGTACTTTTGATCTCATGCTAAGGATTAATTGTCAAAACACTAACAAGGATCACACAGTAGAATCAGTAAAAATGCTATATTCATGCCAAAAATATTTTACAATTGTTGTACGCCAATGCCATACAAGGCATCCAATGGGATAATATCTTTATAAGAAAGTATGTGAGTAAGTTTTGGGGAATTCACTCCCGCTGATTATCTTGGATATTTTGTTGTTGCAATCATTAAAATTCAAAATAATGGTTCTGGTATTCAGTTTCCTCACTTTAAATTAATGTTGAATTGAAATTAACTCTATTATATGTATTCAGTTTATTATTTTTATAATACTATTATTTATGCAATCGATTAAAATCAAATTCCGAGAATCTATTCAAATGCTAAATTGGTTGCTAAAAAGATTTTTTTTTAAGAATTAAATAATATTTGTCTTGGCTAATTTGCTTTGAATCTACCAAACGTATCGCTTTTCATGGAGATAATTTTAAAACTAAATATACAAGAAGAGTTCCAAGAAGTTGAATCCTATAAATGCAATGTTTGTTCATTCTTTGTCATAGAAAGTTTTGAAGATACTTGAAAGTATTCAAACTACGAGAGAGTCCAATGTCTTTAAGACTTTCCGTGCATTGAATTCTGGTTGAATAACAAGAAAATGAGGTTATATTTTTAGATACTTTAACTAAATTGTTCAGGTCATTTCCCTTTTTCGCAACAACCGAATCCGATGCGACGCTTCAGTTACGTTTGGTTAAACTTATAGTCAAGCGCTAATTTAATCCTGAAAGTTAAAGCAAATAACATTGTGCCAACAAAAGCATTCTATGGCGTCTGAAAGTACTTTGATTTAAACTTCTGAAGAAGAAATTAAAAAGAAAGCGCCACGGTATTTTAAAATATATTACAATGCTAATAATAGAATTAAATCTAAGAATATTTTTTACAATTTTTTGTTATTAAATAATCATAATCGAAGATATGGCGGAAAAATTGTTAGTTGTCCTTTATGTTAATATTACAAATTCAGTTATATTAATCATGATAAATTCAGTCGCATTACACTAAATAAAAGTAATTTTTATTTTCTCTTATGCATAGTATAAAGATAGTAGAGTAATGGACAAAAAATTTGAATTCGAGACTTTGACGAATCTCAAAGTTTTAGATCTCCTTGAGTTCGAAAAACACAATTCTGGAAAATGTGCGTCCGTCTGTGACAAATATAACTCAAAAACTCTTTGAGCAAGACGACTGAATTTTGGCATATAAACCAACTTTCTATCAAATTTTGAGCAACATTCGTTCTGAAGAAATATACCTGTCGGCATGTTCGAATATAACAAAGAAGAGGGTTAAATAAAAATATAGATAAAAAATAAATATACAGATAAAACTGGGCACGCAAATGTAACAAGTAAAGACGTTAACCAAATTTTGAGAGAAATTCATCAAGAGGTTGACCGTCTGTCGATCAGAAGAGTGTAAACTAGACTGTAATACCTGTGACTTTAAGTGTAGTGTTTGCGTCAAATTTTGTTTCAATTTGGTAACCAAATTCGATTTTTTGGATATTTGTTACGATTGTTAGGGATCTATTGCCAAATTAATCGTCTAGTATCACTCAATAATTTCAGTTAAATTATTAAATTCACTCCAACGATTTATTTAATTCGTAATTTTTGTACACTAATACCAAGCAAGGCCTTCATTGGGATAACATCTTCATTAAAGAATATGCGAGGAAGTTTCGGGGAGACCCCTCCCTTTGGTTTATTGGAAAATTTATTAATTAGTGGTGAATTCGGTTTTTAAATCATGCTTTGAAACTTGAAGACTAAATTGTTTTGATTTATTTATTCGGCTCAGAAAACGATTATAGTTTCCTTTCTGTTTGCTTATTTCATGTATAACAGATGGAAAAGGGTATATTTACTACTTGTATCAATGGTAATTTATTAATAATTGATGATACTAAGCAGCATATAAATATTATAAAGAAAACAGTATGCATTCATTTTTAAAATAAGAATAATTAATTTCCACATAATACAAGTGCCTTTCAGATTTAATATTATACCAGTTATAAAGTTATTGTTTCTGATAGCACTTGCCATTAGACAAGCCCGCTGTTACGAATGCAGTGATTTAAGTCGATAGAGTGCTTCACTTGCTTTTAGTAGCGCCAGCAAGGGCCAAGAGTACGACTTTGCCACTCACGCATTCACTCATTCACTTGCACAACCCCTTTTTACAGGAGGGTACATACACACATCTCAGAGATAGAACAGAGGAAGAACAGTCACGTCCGAACCGGGACTCCATCTCAACACACCTAGATCACAAGCAAGAACGCACGACCCCTATGCCAGGACTCCGGTAGTTATAAAGTAAGCATGATAACCATATGTGTCAGGTATATTGCTAACTAGTCACTTTTGTTGATTAGCTGATTCACCATGGATATTGTATTTAATTTCAATTCAATCGCTTTATAATTTTATGTATATGATTCTATCAAAATTGTCAGACATTATAGCAGTGTCACTTTGATTGCTTTATATATGCTCTGTTTAATGTGTACATAAGCATTCCTGATGGAGGTCAGTTCCATGACATCATAACGCTATTAGAAACGTAAATGTCCCTATCATTTATCTTCGCGGTACTGTAACTTCACTTTTTTAAAATTTGGTTTGAAAACTGAGCATACATTAAATAAAACCCCTCTTTAGTCTCCAACAAAGAAAGAAAAGAATGCAATCAAATATTGATGAAACAAAAAGGTTTGAATCTAAAATTTACTGTAGACAATAAGTAAAAATATATTTTTTTTAAAATATCACTATAGTTTAGGAAAAAATTGCACAACTGCGAAATTATATTATTTAAAAGACATTTTTTTAAAAAAATTTCAAAACACTAAAAAGTTTATATTTGCGTAATAATATTTTTGGAAGTTATCAATGTTGAAATTTATCTTAGTTTTTAATTAATTGAAGTTTCAAGAGAAATTGCACTGATTTGCTCGCGCCATATTTGTAGATTATTTGTAATTGTAAGTTAAACGAGTCCATGGTATCATTGAACTATTGAAAACTTAAATATTGTAGACCAACACATATGGACGTATAGAAATACACACACACATTAATATTTACGATCAGTAGAGATAGAAATTGTATTATACTAGGTATTATATCGTATCGTGTATTGCTTCAAAATAATAAATGTCTTTTTAAAAAAAAAATGTAATAATACTTCGTGAACCTCAAAAATGACGAATCTCAGTCAGTCCAATCGGCTATTTGACTGTTTTATACCTTAAAACTAAAAAGATCAAAGTTGATTGATGATTTATGGATATGATAATAATATGTAAAAACTAATTCACCTAACTTGTTGCCTTTTAGAGTTACCGTCCGCACATCCATGACAATGAATAAATAAATGGATAGCTCAAAGCGTGGATAGACCCAAAATTTGTTTAAATAGCATGTGTCTTGGTTAAAAAAGCACATGACAAATTTCAATCAATTTACATTACTATTTCTAAGTGTACAAGAAAATTCGATATTCAGATTTCCTTCAGCGAATTAGAATCAAATTTTATAGAAATCTAGAAATTTGATTCCCATGTGCTAAATTTGATTTATCTAGCTCGTTCCATTTTTTATAGTTATCGACTTTACCAACTTGATATTCAATAATAATAAAAAAAACAAATGAAAATCAACGTCGTGATTACATTAACAGAGATAAATGGAGAGAATTCCCAAAAATATTTTTTTCCGGATTAAGTTTCTTTTTTTTTTTTTTTTTTGTTCAACCTGGTGATACATTTGTAAAAGATAATTTTAAAGAGGCAAATTTTAGTTTATTAAGTTTAGTTATTGAAATTCTTAATATTTTTCTAATTGCAACCTATTTTCAGAATTTTATCGCTTTTAAAAAGTTTTAAATAAGTTTGAGGCAAGTAAAGGCAAATAAGTAAATAGCTCAATAGCGCTATTTAAAAAACATATATCCAAAAAATGTATGCAAAAACAAAAATCGAGGTAATATAACTGAATGAAAATCAGAGTCCCATTACATTCAATCTTAAATTGCACATAAATCAACAAACCATGAAATGAAAAAGCAGATATAGTGAATACTAAAACACTACCTGAGCTGTCCAATCCCAAAACTTCACTTCAAGTATTCAAATTCTCCACTGGACACGATCCCTGCAAGTAATCCAATGAGGTCCCCTAGCCGGCACAGAAGAATGTCCACTCTGTGTGACCCATTTAATATTTTAGACGACACACCACTGAATAATTAACTACAACCTTGCCTGTCACCGGACACCGTCTGGAGCAGGGTGCTTCCCAGACACACAATTAGGAAGAATCTGGCTCAATTCCGACCCAGAAGAAGAAAAAGAAGATGCTGCTAAACTCCGCCCCAGAGCGCGCAATTGCAAATGATGATTGACGGCCCAATACCATCTTCATGAACCCTTTCTGCCCTTTTTTTTCATTCCCAGTGCCTTCTTTTTTTCAACCACTTGTGCATCAACATACTCTGGTGGAGATTTTGCCTCGGCGCGGGTCAAGCAACTACAATGATTAAATGGGAGATGGAGCACGGAGCGGAGATGGAGTTTTTGCTCTTTGTTTTCTTTAACCTCGTGGTGCGACGCTTTGTTGTGATACGGAAGAGCAAGAAGATTGGAACTTGGCAATCTCGAATCAAGCCAAGAACTTAAATAATTGTGTTTGGGATTGCCTCGTGATTCTTTAGTGGTGGCGTTTCCAATCCAAGAAAAAGAAAAAAAAAATGTGATCTAAATGGTTCCCAGTATTTTTAAACTCTTGAACGTATAAATTTTTTAGTTTCGATAAATAAAATTCGAAATCAATCTGGAAATATGAGTAGTTAATATTAAAAAATGCAAAAAACACCAGAAGATTTTTTTTTCTTATTTTCAAAAAACTTATTGGCTTAATTTTACGTTAGCATCTGTAGAACTCAAGTGATGATGATGATGTAAAATACACCATTATATTACCTTCATGATTCATCCTCATTTGAGTTCTAAAAATGTATTGCGTACAGAAATGTATTATTTTAATAAATAATAGTTCTCATCACATAATAAAATATGAAAAATTCAAGAAATAATTGTTTTTACCTTTAAAAAACTATCTACCACATAGCAGGTATAGAACGTTATTTTTAAATTTTCAAAAAAAAAAAAAAACACGTATTGACGTATTTCTATATTATTTTTTGTAGAACTGAAATGTAATAATGTAACATACGCCATTACATTATCATTATGTATTTTACATCGTTAGCATTTGAGCTTGAAAACTTTATTACGTCGATAATGGAATATATCAAACATAAATAATCTCCCTCATTACGTTTATAAAACATCAAAAATCCTTAAACTAATTATTTTAAACTTTTAAAAATAAAAAATATATTGCATTTGCTTATAACTGGTATAGAACTTTTTTTTAAGTTTCAAAAGAACGTATTGATATATTTTTGCATCATTCTTTGTAGAACTCTAATGATGATGACGTAAAATACACCATTACATTATCATTATATATTTTACATCATCATCATTTGAATTCTAAAAATTTATTGCGTACAATTTCTATATATATTACGCCTATGTGGACATGAAATCAGGCGGAATTTGGTAGTTGCAATTTTTCAACACTTGACACCGCCAAATGAGTAAGGATTCTGTTTCCTTCCCCATTCTAACACGATTAATTTAACATGTTTTCGATTGATTATTTAAAACTATGCAGCTTATTTTCTTAGTCTTTGATGCATTTAAAACTAATGTAAAACTAAAACTAATAACTAATTTGTTAATTAATCGGTCTTTCGAATTCATTCTGAAGTGCTTTTGAATGAATTAAAATAAAACAGAATACAGAAAATTAAAAATTTCTAATCTGCAATGTGTGACCCCAGCTGCCGTAAAAAATTCGCGTATTTACGTTACCCTAACTAGCGTAGAAAATCCAAGCATGCGCAATGTGTACTTATTTTTGAGACAATTGTATTTTCATAAAATGCTCAACTAGCAGAATTAGTTACTCATCGTTTGCCAACACTTCGACCTCTCTCGGAAACATAAACACGCGGTTTGATAAGATTTCAAGCGAAAGCTTCTCTTGCATCGGTTTGTAAAACTAACGGTCAAAAATCGAAATTAGTCTGCATCAAAAAATTATTGATTTTTATAAGAATTGAACTTGAATTCTTCACCATCACGAGAAAAATACTGAAATTTATGCATTTCACCAATTGAGTTACTGATTAGCCTATTAATTTCTATTTTCATTACAAATTGCTAAAACTCTATTTAGAGAATTAAAAATTAATTAAATTTAATTAATAAATTAACATTTGAAAAAAGATAACTGCATTAACATCGTGTCGTCTACTAAAAGTTTTTAAAAAATCTGTTTGAAGTGAGTGGATGAATAAAAAGTATTTTATTAACAACTGAAAATTTGAACAAGATATATAAATAAATACATGTAGGGAGAGTGTGAACTAATAGTAGGAATTGAAAAAACAACGCATTTGCTACGTAGCAGATATAGAAGAATAGTTGTAATCACAGCATTACATACAAAATTTCATATATTTAAATCATTTCGATAAATGTGATCGAGACCACGACAAATGCCTTCATGGACTTGATTCCAAATTTGATAAGGATGTAAAACTGTAAAGTTTTAGATGAGAAGAAAGAAACTTTATTACAAATTTTATACAAATAGCTTTTTACATCTTATGGTTATATTTCTTGCACTCAGGCAGCTGAATAGAAGTCTTCGCTTGAATGTATTTCTTTCAAAATTTGGTAGAAATCTATTAATATAATACAAACACAATGTAAGAAATTTCTTCTGACTAGATCAAGACTTTTTAAGACATCATGTTTGTAGACAGACCGTCAAGCGTAATTTCAAAAATGTGCTTTTAGGTTTTCCCATTTATTATATTTGATATTCCCAGAAATAGTGGAGTTTTACACCTCAGTCTGCTTGAAAATATAGTCCAGTGACCAAAGCTTTCTTTTCGAGCATCCATAGACAGCAAAAGATATGACCCTCCCCCCTAGGTTTATTGAACTTATGTAGAATCGATTTTGGATATTGATAAATTTCTACATAACACAAAAAATCTGTATTTTTGCTTGCATAAATTCAACTGCATATAAAAAATATAAATATTATTCGTTACTCTTACCTTATTTCAACACAAAAACAATCCATACCTTATTTTCAGCATGTTTTATTATTTTTTATATCAACAACATCTACGCGCTACAACAATGAAAATTGACACTGACTAAGAAATTCACAAAAATTCTAGTTACGTTCTGAAACAATAAAAAAGTTTTGGTAAAATTTAAAATTAAAAAAAAACATTATGAAAAGGCTGCTACATAAAGATATATGAGGCTTTAATTCATACAATACAGATAGATCTACAATGCTATGCTTTTAAGGATTAAATATGGACAAAACCCTCGATTTTTTTAGATAACTGGAACCCTAACCACCTCAGATAATTAGGAACTCATTTAAAAATAGCCACGTTTTAAGCTACGACATCCCTTTATTTCAACAAGATTTTTAAAAATTATTTCAATGTTTATATGAAATTATGAAAATACAAATCCACTAGTGTTATCACTTATTGAAACTTTAACTAACTCCTAAATTAATCGTATGTAAAGGAATTCTCCTTTTTTTCGATGGCTCTCTTCGTATTTTCCGAAAGAAAAATACGAAGAGAGCCATCGAAACCCATCGATTTTAGAGCAATCGAAATTACCAAATCTAAGGCGCGATTTTTAATGGAAATTCATAGCGATTCACTCACATTACAAATGAAGAAGTAATGTAAGAATGGAAGTATAATTTATATAATTTTTCCCTGCTTGAAGAGAATCGTGATAACAATGTTTCACAAGACTACATATCCTAAAGTCTATAATTCTATCAGCTCTTATACCACTATTGATACTTTTAAAGAAAATTCCATTAGAGTGAAACGTAATTTAGTGTTCCCAATATCGGTTTGGTTAATGAAATCTGCAATAACCAAGGATTAACAATATTTCACAAACACTTAAGAAACAAACACCAGATGGAAAAAAATGAAGAAAAAAACATTTATGCTATAACAAGAAAAACTATAAGAGTATTAATATGATTTTTCCATACAAACTATTAAAAAGTAAATCAAAAAGTAATTTAAAAATTAATCTTAAATTTTAGATTGAAGTACATACGTGGGAAAGAAAACAATTTTACTTAAGCTTAGTTTTATAATATTGTCGATCCATTTAGAAACAACAGGATAACTGCTTAGGGGTGAACCTGAGAGAGGTGATGAGGGTGTTACCCTTGTCGATTGTGAATTAGTTATTAGGAGATCTCTCCTTTCACCTTTTTTGCCAAATACCGAATAAAAAAGTATTATATTACCCTTGAGGTACAATAATATTGTCCGTAAAATTCATTTTAAGTCACGATCATGATAACTAACTCACAATTAAAGGCATTTAATATTTTCAATTACTTCAGTAAATACAGTAAAGTTCACTTATAAACAATAGTAACCATAAATCTGGGTCCCTTTTCTCTGAATGTGAGTGGTGATTCTCACTTAAATATACTTAATAATTAAAAATGTGTATAAAATTTCATCCAACAGACATGGCAACATATCTGCCAATCCAGTTTTTATAAATGTGACATTTTTGCTCAAATATTTTGACATCCACTAGTAGTAACCTCATGGCACCCAGGGCTAATAGCCTTTGTATCTACATCCCACATTGTTTATATTCAAATACAAGTAAGACTTTATTAATATCGCACATTAAAGAAAACTGAATATTTATAAAACAATAGCGGATTTTTCAAGAATTTTTCAATTTAATTTTTAACTTTGGTGCCTTAACTAATGTATCTCATCTCATTTGCTCTGTTTTTTAGCCACTCTATTCAAACAGATATATCCGGCCAAAGGTATACGGATCTGATTGAATGATTTAGACGCTGCGACAACAAAGGACTATGGTTGAGCTCTAACGTCCATCATAAACTTTTCTCGTGAGTGTCATCGATGGAATCTCGTGAAATCATCGATGGAAATAACTCAAGGTTATGCCAATAATATGCTTTTCCATGGACATGAGAACCAAACACCATACTTGAAGTTTCTTATCTCAAAAACTTTGGTGGAGCAAAAAAAACTCAAAAACTCTCAGGGTGGAGCACAGGTAGAAGTAATTTTTAAAAGGTTTTATTCGGATACAAGGATGTAAAAAATATACGGTGATTCATCAAAATATTGAAAGCGTATTTTCTGACAACTGCAATACTTTATTTTAGTATGTTTTGTGTATGAATCGAAGTCTTTCATTTTAAAATCCATGAGATCATTTAGAAGCTTATTATAAACACTTGATAATATGTCTATTATTCAAATGGCATCATTTATTTAATTCTTGTTAAAATGCGAATAAAATTTGTTATTGCTCAGTAATTTTTAAAAATTAAGTTATGTTTAGCACAACTTCAATAAAATTTTTACAAAGTTAACAATTTTCTTGAAAACATTTAACTTAAATTCATTAAAAATTTCATTCCAAATATATTTTTTAGAAGTCATAAATATTTCTTGATTTTTAGATACATTATTATTATTCAATTCTGAATAGAATAAATGTTTTAGTTACATTTTAATTAAAATGAATGTTTTAAAAAGTTATCTGTTTTGTTTTGTTTTGACCCTAATTATTTTACATGGAAAGCTAGAATATCATAAAAATATAAAATACATCTCGCCTTTTTTGTGTGCTTTATTGCCATTTAAAAGTCATATTTCATTGTTAACATCAGACTGTATTTGAAAGTTATGCAAAAGAAAAATCCATCCTCGCTTTAAACGAAAAAAAGAATGAGACCTCACATACAATGAATGAAGCTTGTTTTTAGCCATGACATCTTTAATGATATTGTGTTGAAAAACATAATTTCAACCGTCTCGTTTGTAGTTAAAACATACCCAAGGTCAAAAATAATATTAGTTCTTGAATTATGCTGTTACTCTAATTACAGCTTCCGGTGTGATTAAAAATGTGCCGACGATTTATAGAGCTAGATGTTTTCGGCAGCTTCAACACCTTTTTTATAAACTTTTTATAGGACCAAATTACAAAGAAACTCGAGAATGCTTGACTGTTGATTAATGCATTTTGATTTCTAAATGTCATGAATTGCACAACATCTATGTTAGGTTTTGAAGAGTAGCAGGTGTTAATTTACAGCTGTTTTATGTATAAACATTTAAATCGAAAGCAAGATATAAATTATTCAGTTTATTGCCAAGATTGTAGACCAAGATTTCTTTCATAATGCCCCGCATCGAACATTTTCAGCGCCGCCAAACTTTTTGCTTTAAAAATGTACTAGTTACCAACAAAAATTAATCTGGAATTCCCCAGATTTTTTGAAGATATATTTTTTTAAATTTTTTTATGAACATTGAATAATTTATTCTAAATTTTTTACACTAACTAATATTTCCAATTCCGATGTGTTTTTAAAGTTAAGAATCATACCAAATGTTTCTGAAAAAAAAAAAAGAAAAGAAAAGAAAAAGAAAATCGGAATCGTGAAACGTTTTCCACTTCAAAAAAGATCCAAAGTTTAAAAAGCTCTGCCAGAGACAAAGATCTTACTAAACTTTTGGCAATATTCATTTTAAAAGAATTGCTTGTAATTACTTCCTACAATTTTTTTTATATCGATTGAAGTTTTTATTTAGCAAAATTATAATGTTCATTTTTCGGAAAAAAAAGCACAGAAAAAAATTGTTATTCGAATAGCCTAAATAAAAAAAGATGATCAATATATTCATAATAATTGCCAGAAATTAAATGAAATTTTCTTGAAAATAAAAGTTACATTAAATGTAGAAAGATCTTTGTTTTTATAAACGTAAATTTCAGAAATTTTTGCACTTATGGATGTAATTTTTTTACATGCGATGACCTTCGCAATTTTCATATCCTATTATTTTGGCATACATATTGTTTTTGCATTAAGGAATTACCCCGAAAAGATATTGCCACACCATTTGCATTTAGTTTCTCGTAGACAGCGAAGTACCTACTTATTGAAGCATTGGGCAGGTGGTCCTCTGTTGATACCCCCCATGTTATTAATTACCTGGTAACCTCGCCACACTGAGTGATTAGCCTGTTAGGTATTGAGAAGATAAATAAATCTTGGAGTTCAACTTCATGCGAGGTTGCAGTTTGCGAAAATGACTCTGAGCTCATTATTCATAATTATCTTAATAGAGAAAGATTTATTCTACCTTTTATTGATAAGTGTCTTTTATGAGAGAATAAGTATATTAAACAAGTATAGATTATATAAGTTCTAAGCACACCCGAGTACCCGGGTTGTGATTGTTTGGCCTATATTTTTAAAACATAAAGACTGTTAAGTTTTGACTCTTACCTCAGGGGCACTTTTTCATATCCGTATATTCATTTATCAGTGAAAAATGAAATATTTTTGATTCAATGTTCTTACGGCTTCCAATTTACGCTGATGGTTGGTTTTTATTGTTTGTTTTGTTTCCTGTATTCAAGTTGGGCAATACAGAATTTATGTTAAAATGCGAACAGTTTATATCCTTCAATTTAACTGTTCTTTAATAAATTCTTGAAACATGCAGTACAATATATAAATATAGGCATAAGCTATTTGTTTATGTCATTTTATGATTTGTAATTTTTGTTTTTATTTAATTTGTATTTTTTTATTTTTTGCATACTTATTCATGTAGTAAAATTTAATACTGAATACAGAAGGCGCAGTATGCTCCAAACCATATAAGTGTTTGGAATGTGGGGGTGCGCACTTAAACACCCTTTATTATTAACACTTCAACCTGTATTGATGTGAAACTGGTGCAAGCAGGCACTGCTCGCTTATCATTAGCGGCAAAAGGCATTATTCGTTCGCTTTTGGTTAGCGGCCTCTTCTATATTTAAATATATACATGTTTCCTTATAAATGTGTAATTATAGTTCATGTGTGTTTATATATGTATGTGTGTGAAAATAAACAAGAAAAATAAAGAAAGAATTTTTCCTTGGATTAAATACACACTCAGCTGCATTATCAGGACTCAACCTTCTATTTTAACTCGACATGTTATCGGCAATGGCTTCTATGATTCATTGGGCTGAAGCCCCTTTCACATTTCTACGTGGCTTGAGGTAAAAGGAGGGTTTACGCCTCAAAAGAAGCGAGAAAATGCTTAGCTAATGGTAGTAAATTAAGTTCTTTAATGTGATGATTATTTTTTACATAAATGGCACATTTTTCTCCTGTAAAAGGACGCACTTTCTACAACTCATCAGTAAAAGCACTTTCCGTAGGAAAGGGTAAACAAAATTGCTTCTAATGTTAAGTTAAATCTAAAGTTAAATGGCTTCCCGGAATAGAAACAAGAAAAAAAATTCCATTAAATTCATTCGCATAGCACAGCATATTTTTATTAACCTCTTGCCTTACACATTTTTTTGAAAAAAATTACAAAAAATCATCACATTTTTTAAAAATTTTATTATTAAACACAAGGAAGCGAAACAAAACAAAATATGTAGGTTTTGAGTTCAATTTTTAATTTTTTATAGGTTGTAAAAACATTTAGGTTTAATATTAGTTTACTATCCCGAGTTATCTCGGGCGAATGAAAAAAAGTTGAATATTAGTCTTTGTATGATAGTTTTTGAAACAACGGACAACACAAAGAGATACTCGACATTCTGTACACTAGTATCTGGAGTCTTTTTTTACTGGCTTACCGTTGGAATCTCCCTTACGGGAGCACAGAGTACATTGCCTCGTTTGGATTTTTTGTGCATATTTTTTTGGCAATGCACATATATTGCTGATTTAGGCATGAGGGAATCGTAGTAGGAAAATAATGAGAATCGCAATAATAAAGCTTTTTTATTTTGACCAATATACTAAAACCTTCACCAATAAATGCCCTACAAAATGGTATATATATCTTCAATATCAATTTACTATTTCTCGAATCTTTCTGTTAAAAGCATTTAGACGCTTTCAGAGGACTTCATTTTATACGATGTGTAGATATCAAGGCACCTTCCTTTTGCTTCCTTTTTTCATTGTTTTTTTCCGAAAGATATTTGAATTAATTGTCTACTTTTGAAATTCCAAAAGTGAAAGGCTGAACTGGAAAAAGAATTGTGTTATATGTTCACTGAGACAAATGCACATGAAAGTTTCTTAAAATTGTTAGATGTGGTGCCACATTACCATTCTCGAACAAAAACCACGCAAATGTTAGTCATACAAGCGGAAAGAAAATAAAAACTTCTGTTAAAAAGGTACATTTATTATAGAACGAGATTAAAAAATAAAAGAAAATGATAAAGAAGACGGGTGTGGTGGTTAACCTTAGAGTCAAGTATGGTTTTGGAACGCAAAAAGTGCTTTACTAAACGTATTTACCTTTTTAAGATTTCAGATAAAAATACTTCCTGCTTTTAACACAAGGTGAACTTTCTCATTTAAATTGTTATAAACTTTTTAAATTGTTTATTTAATCTCGGATATGAGTCTGCACTGGCAACTGACACTTTAAGCAAATGTAATAATAATTATTTCTAGCTGTAATCTGTGTTGTTATCGTTTGCGGTTATCATTTCAGTTTGTAATATTTTTCATTTCATTTGTGGCAATTTTGTGGTATTCTTTAATGTGTTACTTTTTCTACTAAGCGAAATTAGCAGGATTTAGGTTACTTTTTGATTTGAAGGTTTTTAATAAGTGCAATTCATTTTTGTAGAAGTCAGGAAAATAATTGCAAATTTTAATCGTGGGAAATTATTTTGCTCATTATTATTTATAAAATAGTTTAATATATTTTTAAAAATATATATTTTTATAAAATATTATTTATACGAGAAATGAGTATAATATGAAATCTTACAAAACTATGTACTATGATGTGTAATGTAATTTAATGACATATATTTACTTTTTTATAAAATTTTAGATTCAGTTTGTAAAGTTTTATGAGTTTTTATCAAATAACCTTAATAAAACTGAAGTGTTTAAAAAAATTTAACATTTTGAAATTCATCCTTATTATTTAATTTATGATCTACTTAAAATCAAATCTTATTAGATACTTGTCATGAGATCAAATATATATAATCAAATATATCATCAAGATCAAATATATATCTAGATCAAATTAGATACTTACTACTTATATCTAAAATCCTATCAGATGTTTATTCCAAAGAACATATTTAATTGATTATGTAAGCTTTCTGCCAAAGTGTATTCAATTGCGCTTATTTTACATATTATTAATTTACATACCAATTCAAATATTTAATAAAATTAGTACTTGTTTATAAAATATTCTTAATTATTATAATTTCGTATGGCTGATATAAACTTACAACTTTTCGATGCCTCTTTGTATAGGAAATACATTTGTATTTGAGCTCTAAAGAAGGAAAAAAAATCCTGAAATTCTAAATTTTATTTTCCAATGATATTAATATTATTTTTCGTTAAATATCTGTTGTAGTTTTCACTTATTTTTTTAAATTAATAATTAATGAGATGCAAACGATTTTGAAATAAGGAAATTCATAAAACTAGCCTCCTTTAATTTTCACATATGTTTACGTTTAACTTTTAAAAAACATTTTAAATAAAATTAATAAAACTTTGCTTTGTTTGATTTATTTTAAAAGAATTCTAAAGTTAATTTATTCGAAATAAAATTGCAGACGACGGGAAGATATTTCTTCTGAAGATTTATTATTTTTGTTTCATCACCAAGTTCTGTATCTTATTTAATATTGCAGCAAGAATGGAAAAAGTAATTAATGAAATAAACAAACAAAAATAATAAAAAGTAGCAATGGAAGCTGAAATAAAGCAAAAGCAGCTTCCTAAGCAGCAAAAATAAATAAGAAAAAGAAATGACGAAGCAACATTAAATAGAGAATTATTGCATATTTTGTGGAAAGCAAACATTTACATAGACAATAAGTTTTTTAAAAATCGTTGCAACTTTTGGATTCCTTTCAAGTGCTATTATTAAATGTATTTGAAATTTGCGATATCAAACTTCAATTATTTTTCATGAGACTGACGAGTAACTTATAGTGTTTATAGAGGTTAATTTTGAATATCATGCCACTTTTTTTTTTCTGAATAAATCACAATGAATTAATTTTATATTCTCATTTCTACTCAATCAATTTTAGTTAGTTTTTTGTATACGATGTATTACAATCATTGGAAAATTCGAATTTGAGAACTTAAACGAATTTCCACATTTTTGAATTCCCTAAACCCGCAAATCGTGTATTTAAAATGATATGTGTCCGTCTGTAAACATGATGACACAAAAACCACTTTAAGCTAGATGAATGAAATCTGCAAATGTCTTTTTAATACCAAATTGTAAATCAATTCAATCAAAATGTATTTCTGCCAAATTTTTAATAAAATCAATTCACCGAGTGTCTACCTGATTGTCAAGAGTGCAAGTGAAGATGATAGCAACAAAAAATTAAGAACTAGCTAGAAAAAATTCGGTAACCAGTTTATTTTAATCTAAAGTATAGATTTATATCAAATTTTGAATCAAACTCTTCAAAGAATTAACCGTCTCTCAATCTATCCTTTTTTATACTTACAAATGAGCACAAAAACACAATGAATTAGATAAATGAAATTTAATACTTCATCTTGATACTTACATTTTAATTCTGTATTAAAAAAAATTTCAATTGATCACAAAAAAAGAGTAAAAAATGCATATTTAGTTCTCTTTTTTGTGCTATCACCAAAGCACGAAACAATCATATGCGAAAATCTGAAAATAAAAATCTAAACACTTGTGGCATTCAGAGTGTGGCTCTAAAGTTGTACAATTTTATGTTTAGAAAGAGAGAGAGATAATATCTTTAAACTTTCTTGTATACATAGTATAGTAATCCTCAAAAAATATGAGTCGAGAGTTTGACGAATCTTCACATTTTAGAGATCCCCCTAAGTTCGAAAAACACAATTCTGGGAAATGTCTGTCTGTTCGTCTACCTATCCAAACATCACTCAAAAAGGTTTTGAGATAGATGTCTTAAATTTAATATGCGGTCTTTGTATCTAATTTGAAGTTTTCTGTCAAATTTTGAGTAAAATCTGTTAAGAGGAAATTCGTAGACTCGAATTTTCGAAAAGATTGATACAATATTTACAAAACGAAGAGAGCTAGTAAGATATAAAGCTCAATACACAAATTTAACAGCCATGGTGCAGGCAATTGTCAAATTCTGAACCCAATCAAATGATAATAATATGTTATAATTTTCAATCTTTGACATTCAAATTTTTAATTTTTTTAATTTTTGACATTTTTAATTTTTAATTTTTTTAATTTTTGACATTTTTAATTTTTAATTTTTTTTAATACGAAAACGTGTGTAAGAGATTTCATTGCACGTGGACAAAGCCATCAAATTTGTATTCTTTCCTTGACCCAATTAAAAGAAATTTTTGATTAATTTTTAAATGTACATCAATTTTTTAGGAGGAAGGGATGTTGCGGTTATAAGATTTTCGATTTTGCACATTCTGTTTTTCCTGATTATTTCACATTTCTGAACAAAACAAAACATTCTAACGGGTGGAAGACAGGTTTTTCGTTGAAACCCTCCTCTGAAGCATAAGTGAAAGTGGATAGCAAAATTACATCTTGTATCATTTCAACTAACTTGTTTTCATGTAATTCCACAATCGAAAAATGCCAACACTTGGATTCTGTTGACCTTGAGCTTAGTCATTCTGACGTGCCCTACCATATTAAGTGCCCTGCTTTATGTCAGTTCTTTCCCCTTTCCTTCAATGTCGAAATTTATCCAAGAACACGTGTTTTGTTAAGTGCACTTGGCTTTGCGTAACACTGGGAAAATATGTCAAATAAGTGTACTAAAATTCCCTTGGACAAAATTAAGAACACTTTAAGTTGATCCATGGTTAAAAGATCGCTTTATTGTTTTCATTATTATTTATTAAGATTTAACAATTATTTTCAATGTTAGAAAACGTCCTTACAAATTTTACGTTAATTCAAAGTGGCACATTAATTGAGTATATCATTAATATGAAAGCCAGCATTACGTGAATGCCAATTTGCATATCTATATCTGTCTAATAGAGAAATAGATAAATAAATGTTTATTGATTTATTTTTTAATAGATCATCATAGATTTTTTTTTTGTTGTTTTCGCTCTTGATGAAATTTTGTTCAAATGCTATGCAAGGTAATAGGAAAGTCATAGTAAAGATTTTCAAATTCAAAAATTATTTTTAAAAATTCAAGCAAATTTTTATTGTTTTCCACTTGAAAATCCGAAAATATTATTTTGCAGATTTTTATGCTATCTTTAACATTCTCAATTTTAAATTTTTTTATAAGTTTTAGAAAATTTACTTTTTGATGAAATATGTAACAATGTTTTATTAAATAATAAATTCCCCGTCTATTTCACAGTTCCGTTAAACTACTCAAACGCGTGCTTTTGTCAGTGTTTAGATTGACAAAAAAAAAAAAATGCTTTGTTTGAACATAAAATTCGATGTAGAATATTAACTTCCGAATTTATTAGGTAGTACATGCAAATTTGACTATTAAAGACTGATTCGTTAAATTCATATTTTTCAAAATCATGAAGTGGCAAGTTAAAATTTCGAATAAATGAGTACATTCTGAAATAGCAAGAAAAAAGTTAAGAAAGCTAATATTCTTGACTAATAAACAAATCACCAAAAGCAATTAATCATTTTTTATAAGCTTGAATTTTGTGTAATTTTATAATATAGCAGATGAAGTCAGTATATATCCAAAAAACTACTTGTACTCAAAATAGCATTAACATACTTATTACACTTCTAAGTTATTGTGTTGACATTCATATGGTATTCTAGAGAAACAGTATTTTAAAATATAATGCTTTTTCTGTTGGATGAAAGCTCAAAATATGAAAATTCGTCAAAACACAAAACTCGTCGAATTTTTGGATTTTGTTATTGTTATTTCTTTTCTTTGATTCGGAAAAATAAATAGAAATAGAAATCTGAATAAATAGCAAGAATCTAACATTACTTTTGCATGCAACACATAAAATTCAGAATGTTTAATAATGATTTGAAATAAAAGATATACTTTACCTTTATTTCATAAGACTAAAAAATCGTTTATCTCGCAGACGATTGCTCTTTTAGTACGCCTATCAGACTTAAATCTATCGTTAGTTGTTTTATTTTTTTCATAGAAAATTTATGTAAACAGGAAACGAGATTAAATCGTCTGTTTCCTTTGATAATGCGAACTGTAAACAAATCAGATATGTAAACAGGGGAATTTTAATGAACTAGATGGTTTCCTTCCAACTACATTTAAAGACAAATATAAGTTTAAGCATTCATAAATAACCAGAGAAAAGAGTAAAAAATTTATATTTTTGGCCAAACTCGATGGCGTTTTGTCTACATGATCAAAAAGTACTCTTATTTCTTCAAAATCAGATCTTGATTTAACAGTTTTAATGTCTATTATAATGTGAAAAGAGTCGATAAATATTTAATATAACTCTAAATCATTTAGATTTGAATAATTTAATTATATTAACTTCCCATTTGAAAGCAACATTAAGATTATTTGGGGACCAAACCATTAAGATTTTGAATTTCAGTCAGACGACGAGGGTGGTGCCTGATTAGACGCTTCTCACTCCAATCTTCTGCACCTCTTCCGTGGAAAGCATTTGGCAAAAAGCATCAGATTTTGCATATTCTAGGTTCGCATATACGATGAATCTTTGTTGGAATTGAGTTTCTAGTCCGGGATTAACTACCTCAAAATCTTGACCATCGCAGCCCTTATTCTATATCAAAAAAGAGATTTAAAGATACGATTAAATCGTATTTCGAAGATATTTGTCATGAGACGTCGTGATGTACATCTATTTTAGGAGTCAAATTAACCAATAGAAGAGCATAAAATCCTATTCAAAGAAAATGTGAGAAAGTATAGAGCAGTCCAATTCCTACTGATATATCATGTGTTGATTACCGTTAATTTGAATATAATTATTTGTGTTATTAGCATTACTGGAAGGTAGCAATGGACTTTTTTTTCTTATCTTGTATACAAAAGGAGAGAAGGAAAGAATGAAAGGTTTAAATTTTAAAATGCAATCACAGAAAAACAATGAATTGTCAATAATAGGGGATAAAACCTCTCTATTCTTCTAAAGTAGGTGAAAACTTCCCAAATAAAAAGAAGTCATTCACGACAAAAACATGCTTAGCGGAAAGACGAGCAGGAAAATGAATAGAGAGAGAAAAGAATTTTTCGACATGGGTTTCGTTATCGGAAAAAAATAAACATGTCTGCGAAGTTTTGCAAAAGTAAATCCGAAAATTATGGTTGGCAGATTGAAATAAATAACGCGATAACCAGATTTTGCCATATCATGCTAAACAAGACTGAAGGTAACAAAATCTGAAGGAATTCAGGTAAAATATTCAACCTTAAATTTCTCTTTTGGCTGCTTTTAATTAATGATAAAGTTTATCCAAAAATGGATGCAAGATTTGAATTTGCCTCCATTCATGCAGTAAAGTGTTGGCAATTCTATTAAAAAAAACTATTTGATAGTTTAGTGTGAGTAAAAATGGAGCCGAGTAGGATAGAACAACGAGTTAATGCATATAATTTGTATAAAACAATGAACACGATTTTTACTCCTTAAAGTTGTTATATTTTTGTTGAATCGTAAAGTACACAGGATAAGGTTTTGTATGGAATAACTCTAGGACAAATGGCTTGAACGACATTGCTGGCACATACGCACTCTTTTGTAGAAATTTTTCCAAAATGTGGCTGAATTTCGTTGATACGGCGTGGAATTTTCTCCATCAATGCACTCGTGCTTGAGGGCTTGTTGGTGTAGAACTTTGACTTCAAATAACCCCGCAAAAAGAAGTAATTTGGTTTTAAATCTCGCAATCTAGGGAGCCAATTCTTAAATTTTCGAACTGTGACAGCCAAACTTTTATTATTTTTAAAATATTGCTCGACAATGAAAATACAATGTTCTATTGAGTAATATTTTTGAGTAATAATTTACTAAAATTAAATTCTCAAATAGTTTTATTTAATAAGGTTGCCAACACTTAATTACACGAATAATGGTGAATTCAAATTTTGCTCTAGTTTTTGGATAAACTTTAATTAAAGAAATTACCTGTTGCCATTTTTTAAATATAATTATTGAAACAATTCCAGAAACTTAAAATAATAAATTTGGATAAGTTTTTTTGCTTTGATTAGTTCGAAATTATATGGATTGATAATTTTGGTCATAATACCGAATGCTGGAATTCAATAATTTCCCACTACAAACAAGTCTATTGATAGATAATTAATCCATTGAACAAATTTTCTCTAAAATTCCAAATTTGCTGTGATGTTAAAACCAGATGTCAAATTTTTGTTCATTTGCCTTTTCTTTACACAAGGAGGGGCGGATGGAAAGATTTCCTGATAACAAATTTCGTTCAAAATTGAATTGAAATGAACAGTTAAGTCAAATTTTAAAATTTTATACAAGCAGTTTTATTGAGCTTTAATGTTACAGCATTTCCAAATAGGCAAATTGGCTTATTTCAAAAAAATGCATGGTGTTTTAAAACATGATGATTCATAAAAATCTCAAAATCATTTTTTTTTTTTTTTTTTTTGTGGGGTGAGATTACAATACTCATGCACTTTGTGTACGAAAAAATAAAAAATAATGCTCCATCTAAAGCAAATGAAAATGTTATTAAATATTACTCCTAATAATAATATATATATATATTCTAAATAATAAAATATAGATTCCACCCTCGCATTGTAAGCACGATTAGTCAATAACTTTACTATCTATTCTAGTAGGATCGAAATGTTCAACAAATCGAACAAAATCGTTTTAGTTAATTTAAAATAGTTTTTGTTCCAATGAGTTAGGAATCGAACGAAGAACGAATATTCCTTCTGATTACTTAAAGGAAAATACACGAAAAAAGTAAAATGTTGTTGTAAATTGTTTTATAATTCGAATGAACAGAAATACTGCCTTAATTCTAATTTAATTAGAATGAAAGTAATATTTTTCTTTGAGTTACACTGAAAGCTGATATTATTTGCAATGATAATTATTGAATGAAAATAATAATTAATGTTGAAGTTTCTGTAAATATTGCTATTAAACCAGCGATTGATGCCAACGTATTATTCGTTTTTATCCTAAAATATTTCATATAATCAAATACCAATGTTTTTAATGTTTTATATATGGCAAAATGACACTACTGTTTAGATAATAATAATAATAATAATAATAATAAAAGTCTCAACAATATCAATAATCTCTCTTAATAAATACTGCTAAATGTATTAGAGAGGATTTTGATTTTTATATGTAGAATTACAAAATCTGCTATTTCTTTAAGCTACTTTCAGAATTTTGATAGCTATTATTTAAAATCAAAAATATTTTTTATATCTAAGAAAAAGCACTTAGTTAATTGTTGAAAAAAAATCCCCCCATCCTCCCGCCAGTTTATTTTCACTGTGGTTTCATTGAGATGGAATCATTTGAAATCCATCAAACCAGAATTTAAAATTATTCTTTGTTTTCAAAGTTTTTAAGAAAATTTCTTACTTAACAAAGCGTTCATTTTCTAACTTTATTTGATGTTTAATCAACAAAAGGAAATTGTTAATTGCTTTTTAAGTATCATACATTTTATTCTTAAACAAAAGACGTCCTTTTATGCAACGTATCTACTATACCAAAATGTCAAAACTTTCAGATAAAACTGCAACCACACCCATCGTTTTTTAAATCATATTCTAGAAAGAAATGTCACTTTAAAACTAGTTTGCAACATAAAAATGTATGAAGTTCTTTATGTTCTTCCAGTAATAAATGGCACATGTAAACATATTTCATAAAATTTCGAGGTCTAGGCCCAAAATCCTTTTTAGAAAAATAAATAATCTTTCCACTGCAATAACGGCAAACGATAATCAAGAATCTTGCGAACGATCTTTCTTGTTCGTTTGACCAATCAAAATTCGTTGTTTGTCACACCTATCAAAACGTTTTTAATCTCCACTTTTCCCCCCTGAAATCGCGGTTCAGTGAAATCACATTCAAGGCTACATTTTTTCCCCTTTTTTATTTATTTTTTTCTTAATTTTCTTCTGCAAACAGAGAAGCCTTGCAAGGTCAATTGTAGGATAGGACGATGATTCTATCTATTTTTTTTATAATTCTTTTTTCCCCCTTATTATCTTTTGCCGTTGCAATCACTCAGAAGCATCAATTTTAAAGTTTCTTTTTCTTTTTCTTATTTCTTGTTCGGTTCTTTCATTCATTTTTTTTTGTGCTTTTGTTTGTTCTTAACATTTTTTTTTATACTTCTAAGGTGAAAGAGGGGGGGAATACTATTCTGAAGCCGCGTCCCAAGCTAATTATTATACTGTGTTCGTCCCACCTATGAGCTTCGTATCCAAACTGGATTGCAATGACCTAATTCCACTACTATAAAAACTTTCATTTTTATTTAAAAATGATATTCTGTCTTCCCAACTCTTTCGCTTAACCACTCCTAGCACGAAACATGAACAGTTTGGCGGTAAGTAGACCCTCAGTAATATTTTCAACAAAAACGAAAGTTTTGAAAATAAACAACTTCTCAGTTGCAGATGACATTAGATTAAATGCTTCTAACATGTTAAAGAAATACTGTCAGGCTTTTTTTTTTTTTTTTCAAAATTGTTTATTTATTTTTAAAGTTAAATTTCTGTTAACCTGCACGTGCTGTTTATTGTCAAAATGTAAAAAGGAAGAATACAAGTTAATTTTTACCTCAAAAGCATCTACCTCAAGTTGAGGTATATTTTATTTGTTGATATGGATATCATACAGAATAAATTAAAATGTTTCAGCATCAACTGATTTGTTTATGATAAACAAGTTGATTTATGATTGACAAGTTGCTTACATTATAAGCATCAGGTATAGATTAAATTTAATTTTATCTACTTCACTAAATAAGTCATAGATAACTATAAATAATGTTACAAAGATAACAAACTACTTAAATATGTGATTATTTTTGTGTTATATATATATAAATTTCAGATTATTTTATAATGACTACAGATCTTAAATGCTTTACAAACTTTCTATTCCCTCAACAATTCTTTTATGTAATTATAATTCTAACATATCATTGTTTTTAGGTTAGTATTTTTTTATTTATTCTTTTGTGAACACTCATTTATTTTAATTTATATATTATAATTCCAGACTTTCTTTATTGAACTTTGTATACAATAATATTGAAACAAATATTCGGTTTTATAAATATTCTAATAATTAAAAGAATGTATTGAAACATTAAAAAAACCTGATAACCCGTTAATATTATTTTATTATTCGGGGTATTTATATTTAAAAACTTATTTATTTAACAATTAGATTAAAAATATATTTTTTATACTAATATTTCAACTGTTTGTGGCCTTCCTTATTCAGTGGACCTAGGCAGCTACCTAGTCAGCCTAATAGAATCGAGAGGAAAAATCATGAAAAAAAAAACTTAAAAAAACGATTCTGAGTTAGTTTTGAAAAATTTTGCCACATCAAAATTTTCTTTGGTTTGGTTCACAACTGACTTAATTTTAAAGCTTTTATGCCAGATCGTCTGTTTAACATACCAAGAGACATTTATGTATGTTCCGCCTTTTTTTAAGCACAATATTTTTGGAAAACATTTTCCTTTTACATTTAATATTATTTAAATGCTTGTAGTTTAGCTGGTAATTTTAAAGAGAGTACATGTATTTTATGTTTTGTTATTTATTACATAACTAATGGACTACTCCAAAGCATTTCGAAAGTCTGAGAATATGATTATTGTGGTTATTAAATTTTAATATAATCAATTCCAATGAATAACAGTCGCACAGAAAGAGTAACCGCTTTTCACATCTTATATCAAATTATCTTTTTTTACACTACTCGATGGCATCATATCATTTTTGTTTCTATGAGAAACACAATGGATTTCGAAACCACATCATCAAGACAATCTTAAGTGAACATGCATGGTTTTCATTCTACTGTCATCTGAGCCATCTTATTTTTCAATTTACTTATATTCTAATAAACTTTTGGATTTTGAAAAATCTACGATGTCTTCCCCTTTGGTGAAGACATCGTTCTTTGATCGAAGGTGTTCTTTCAAGAACAGGTGTGCCGAGAGCGTACAAAATTTCCTCAAGAGCGTACAAAAAGTACAGATTTGTATACAAGACATGTAAACCACATTTATCTTTGTAGACTGATCTTCATTGTCCGTTTCTGTGTAAGCAATGCCAAGAAAGTATAAATTTGACTCAATTGTTGCGGAATATTTTCTTAGCAGAGGAAGATCTACACTTTAATAAAGTTTATACTTTAATTGAATTATTGTAAACTGATTATAAATTGCATACATATTCCTTCAGGTCGCAGTGTTAGCTTTCCTGTGTTGCTCAGTGGCCATGGCTGGCTACGCCAGGACCTACTACCACACAGGTCATAAGACCCACCACCTGGGCGGAGCTGCCTATGGATACCACGCTCCCAAGTACGTTGTGCCTGCCCATTACGCCAAGCCGGTGGTCCACCACTCAGTACCAATCGTCTACGCCCACAAGTCTTACAGCAAGCCTCACACCACTCACTACATCAAGCCTGTTGTGCATGCTGCTCCGGTGAGTAATTAACGAGTTTTTGGGGTGTGCTTCATTTATGCTGTCTAATTGACTTTCCACATTATATAAAACGCATGGAATTTAACTTTTAAAGTATGATGATGCTTTTTGTTCGGATTGTGACCCTGGACCATTAGGAGATATCTTCTATTATTGTTCATGGTATAAAGGACATAATGTTAGACACTTTTTTTATACCATGCGGGAAATCACTTCCATTAATGGTCAACGGTGTAGTGAGGCTAGATTTATTAGGGTGCCTCAAAAGTTTCTTTATCATCGCGCAAAAGAATACGTTTTAAAAGAGGCTTGTCACTGGAGACGAAACTTGTATTTTATACGAAAATGTGAGTAAAAAACGCACTTGTTGTAAGGACAGTAGGCCTTCGACTGCCTCAAAACCAGGAATTCACCCCCAAAAAGGCACTTTAATCCATCAGTTTATTAAATCCATCAGCGAAACAAAAGGTTCCTCGAGGGTTATTTCTTTTCCAAAATACAACAGTTTTGGAAAGGTGGTTTATGAGCATTTCCACTGGGAAGCAGTTTGCAAAGATAAACTACTTATTGGTGCAATTTAGTACAATTAATATTATAAACGGTATTCATATAAATATATTATTAAATTTCCTTGTCCTGCGTGTTTATAAATCGAATATTCTTTAGAAGCGGAATAATTAAAGAGCAACAACCAGATTAATTGCAGGTTTCTATTGATGAGTCACAGGAATGACATTTACATACGAGAGTTAAAAGTTTATTAATATTGCTATTTTTTCAATTCATCTTGAACTGCTTTAATTTGACACATTCCTTTGTATCATTTTAGGGCAAACTTTGTTACGAAGTTTCGTAGGCAAACTTATTATTAAGTACTTATTAAATTATGTGATACTTATATTAAAGTTATACGAAAGGAATATCAATGAAATCAGCTGCGTCTGTGATGAAATATTAATAAATTTGAAAAGCAGGTGGCGATAATAAGAATATCGATTTCCCCAATTTGTATTAATTTGACCTCAGAAAAAAATGAAAAGCTTTTGCTATGCAGATTAAAATTTAGAAATGAAACAAAATATGATAGTTTGTTTAATGACACTTTAATAAAAAGAATTACAGAATACCATTAGTGCAAATAATTTTTTAATGAAGGAATCTTAAAGGCAATCACCTTATTGCAAACGATTCTATGAATAAAAGCACAGAAACTGTAGTAGAGAAATAACTTTTGAGGTTTTTAAGTTTTTTATCTACCACTTTAAACTCAAAAAAGCGTTGAAATTAGAAATAATAACATGTCTGTCAAAGTTCAACACAAGTCGTTTAAAGACACAAACTAACTCGAGTTGTTAGTAATCAAAATGTTTTCTAACTTATTGTATCTTAAAAGGTTAGAAAATTTGCCCACTTCAAGCATTTCTTTATCACAAATATAAACTTTATAATTTTTTTTTAAATTAAGGAATCATATGTTTCATTTCTGTTTGGTTAGTTTTATGTTATTTATATATCTCGGGGGGTTTCTTTCTAAATAGCATTAAACGTTAGTCTGAAATATGATATGCATTAATAATATACGTTTATAATTATCGTTTGAATTAGAAACCTCTATTTCCAAAGAATTCACTTATCGTTCCATAAGCAATTTATTTTGTCTCAGTTTCCAAATAAAATAATTTTTTGAATACAATTTATAAAAGATTTTCTAGAATTTTATGCCGCTTTCGAAAACGTTGTCATGTGTTTAAAGGATGGAATCTCTTGGGTAAAAGTTAAACAATACTAGAATATTAATCAGCTCATAATAATTCTAAGTAAATACAAAACAGTTTAGCAAGAAACCGGAACACTTCATCACAAGAATTGTTCTTTAAAACGTGATAAGAGATAGTATTGAATTCTGTGTAACTTAACCTCGTTTATAAAAGATGCAGACGTATTGTTTAACTTAACCTGAAACGCACACTAAATGTATTTTACCTGCGTGGCCTTCCGCAGGTGCGAATACACAAACTCGAAGACACAAATAAAACATTTTAATGGTTGCATTCGTGTTAGAATTTAGAAAATTATTTTTCTATTTTTCTTTCACCAGACGATTTTTTTTTTTTTTTTTTTTTTTGAAGAATATAGGTGTATAATTCTGCTGCAAAAGTTTCTTATTAAATGAAAAATTAAATCAATATAGAATATGGTTAATTCAAAGATATGTTTTCTCTGTTTTAATTCGAATCTTTTATCAGTTGCAAAAATGTCGTTTAGATAAAAGTGTTTTATGTTCAGCTATATGCCATCATTTATCAAGGTTTTCAATCTCCACACAAAAGAACATTTTGAAATTTTAAGAAATTTCTTAAAAAGATTATATGAAAATATAGAAGTATTTTATTTTTACACATTTGATGACATTTTATGCTATTCTTTTATTTCTTTTGATTAATCATTTCCACTTTAATTTTACCATTTTAATCATTACCACCTTTTTATAATTTCTGTGTTTAAATATGAGTATTTATCTTATTAATGCATCAGCTGAGTTTAAATTTCGAATTTTATTGTCAGTACTTGAATTTTCTCTTAAAAATATATATATTAATTTTTTTTTCAAATTTATTTTGTGCAAGGAGTGAATATCGCTGGATGAGACACTAAAATTAAATCATAAATGATTACATTGTAAATTTAGCTATCCAAATGTCATTTTCGTACTAACTGAAAAAGGAATGACTTCTCAGCACAACATTAATAAACCTTGCCATTAGATGGCGCTAATAGGACGTTCGTAATGCCATTACAATGCCGAATGATTTAATCCTAATAATTGAATTGATGAATATATACGGATATTCAAATACTATCTGACTGGTAGAAGGAGGCCAAATGAAACAATTTTTCTGTTCGTTTGACCACCAGATTCTTGTTTCCAGAAATCTGTGTTTCAATCAATATTTAAAATTCTGCATCTTATCAAGTATTTAAAGAGAAATATTGAATATTTTGATCAAATGATTTGATTGATGATGAAAAATGATTCAAAAATTACAACTGTGAATCCATCATTAAACGTTGCTGATCAACCATTAATGTAAATAAATCTTGTGCATTAGTACATGTTCTGAAAAAAACCCACAAAAATATTACTCTTTGTTTATTCTTGTTCTTTGTAATTGACAGAGAATAAATATCAAGAAAATATGATCATTTCTCCCCATTTGTGATTTTTCAATATTTATTTTTCATCTATATTCCGTTATTTTGATTTCCAAATTCATGTGTGATTTATTTTTCTTGTGCCGTTTAGGTTCTCAGCAAACCATCCTACTACCTTGGAGGCCACGGGCATGGCGTTGGATATAAACCAGTCGCCTACCACGGTCACGCCGTCCACCCAGCTGTCTATGCTCACAAACCCCATTACCACCACTAACCGAACACTGTTTCAAAGTAAGTTAACTTCCTAGCTCAAGTCTCTAACATCCATGTTGAAAAATAAGTTTTTTTGTGTGAGAAAAATATATGTAAAAGACAGAAAAAAAATCAATTAGTAATGCTAACCTTTGATCAGTAACCATGTGCTGGTTGAACAATTCAATATGTAATCACAATCACAAACTGGCTACTCCGACAAGCATAAATGTTCAAGTAAACACTTGAGCTACCCAAGCGCCGCAACAGCAACACTGGTGGGAACTGTATTTGAGTCCTAAGGGCCATCACTCGCTGCGAAACAAACCTTCCTGTCTCGTCCAAATTATAATAAAGCAGGTTAGTTAAAATAATTCACAACCACGCAAAACTAGACATCCAATTCATTTGGTTATTCACATAAAACATAAATCTTATTTTCCTTTCCAAAAATCAATACAAACTTGAATTGTTCATCTAATGTTATAAATGTTTTAGAACTTGGAAATTATTTGTTTAAATATATATATTTTTAAATTTCATCTCGTAGTAATCATACGAATATTTGTTAAAGTCGTGGCATTTCCCTTGGGAAGTTCGTCCTATCATCGATGGGAGAAGTCAGATGCCAAACTTTTGTATACTTACATAGGTGACAAGACTCAGCCACTAAGCCGGAAGCTTCTCACCCTCAATTACAAGGTGTCCCCTCCTCCTTGGGATCAATTCAATTTGCAAAACTGAAAGAAATTCGACAAAAACCATATTTATGTATTTTGCTCTTAATTATTTATTTTTTGTAAATTAATAACAAGAGCAAAATAAGGATTCAGAAAAGCTGAAATCTGAATCGTATCACTTATATTATTATTTATATATTACTAATCAAAATCGCAAAATAAAGTTTTATCTTAATTATATTCATTTTCATGACTTACTGAAACATCATCTGTACCTGGGTGCTGTAAGTTTAATTAAAAAATTAGTTAGGGATTTTATAAGTATAAATTAAAATGCCCATTGCTGAAATTTTAAATATTTAACACAATGTTAAATTTATGATTTTTAATTATTTCTGAATTGAGTAAAACTGATAGTAGAACGATGTAACCTGCTGTAGTTTTAATTTTATTTTCAATTTGCTTCCTTTGCTTTTCCGATTAAAAATTCTTATTGTTCTCTATTTTCTCTCAGATTTTGTTAGCAGAATTTTTAATCTTAATATACATTCATCATAACTTAAATAATTTTTCAAAATTATGTTGCATATATTTGTAGTAATAGCATTTTTCTCCTCTTAAGACGTTCAATTTAAATTGCTTTAAAATATGTTAAAAAATGAGTTTTAATATATTTATTTATTTTTACAGATTCTTTGATTCGCCTTCGGTGAAACAATTCATTTCAGTTTAAATGTGACATCATCTACGTCTCCAGACGTTTCTGTAACAACTTCATCAATAAAATGAAATGAAGTTTTGTCTTAATAGTTTGTCTTTTATTTACAGAGAAATTACAAAATGCATTTCGTAGCAATTTATTTCGAAATTCGTTTCAGAATTCTTGCTTTTGTTGTTGTTTCATTATTAAAAATATAATATAACATGCGGTAAATTCTAATTTACTAGATTTTTATAAGATACATTTTAATTCTATTTGCAATTTAATTAAAACCTTTAATCCACTGAAATGACAATCATAACAAAAATATTATTTTAGAAGGTATATTAAAATTTGAACTTTTCTTAACAAGTTTTCTAGAATGAAAGAAATGGCAAAGAGTGTATTTCAGTATAAGTAATCATTTTTATTTCTCTATTTCAATAAAATTAGTAATTTTAAATTCTCGGTTTCAATAAAGGTAATAATTTTAATTCATCTTTTTTGTAATAAATTAATCAAAATGCAACAATGCATAAAATATTGAAAAAGTATATAAATGTATATTTTAAAGTACACCTCAGACCATTTTTTTAAATGTCTCTACGAATTTTTATTAATTAATGATTAAGAGAAATTTCGTATTTTTCCGTAATAACTGTAAAAATATTATTGGACAAAAGTAAATTTTCTAAATTAAAAAATATATATTTTTTATGATATTAAGTTATTAGTTTTCAAGTTACTTTATTTAATTTTTAAGTTATTAGTTATTATTAGTACAAATTTTTCTTGAATTTTGGAAATCAAGAATTTTGTTTACCTATTTGCCAGAATTTAATTTCATTGTTGCCTTGAAATAAAAACCATTTTCATTATTTCATCAAATATTTTTTTCCATTGCTGAAATCTAAAGACGCAAGATTATATTTGATATCTATGAAGGTTGTAAGGCAATTAACGAAAAGAGATTACTCTTTCTCGAAATTCAATACATGAACCTAATATTTACGTTTGCAGCAGTATTATGTTATGTATCAGAAATGGTATGATTATGGCCACAAAGAAGGATATTCTGTGATTAGGGCCCTTTCTCCATCAGAAACTCATGTGCATCTATATAAATAAAAACGAATATTTATCTGTATGTTTCTTATGCGCTGCCGTACCTCTCATCCGATTGCGATACAAATTTGAAACTTATTACTTGCAGTTACGGGATAGTTATAGGTATAGTAAAATTATCTAATATATATAAAAAAATACTTTTATTGACCACATCTCTTAACCAAGGATTAACCTCCTAATAAGTTGCCAATGAAACACAACAGATTCAGTAAAGGTGCTAAATTCAAGCTAGACGTTACTATTTTGTATATATTGTATTTAAATACTATGTAAATCGTTCTGTAAGGTAGCAGTTATATTAGAGAGTATGCGAGTATGTTTTAGGGAACCAATCCTATAGGTTTGAAATTTTAATTAAAAATTTAATAAAATTCGAGCGTTTTTTGCAGTATTTTAGAAAGATATAGAGTACAAAAAATGTGCGCCATTTCAGCTTAAAAAATTATTAATTCAATTATATCAACCATTTTACAACATAAATATCTGTTCTGTGTTTAATCAATTTTAAAAGAAAATATTTTAATCGCATTTTCTAACTTTCATCTTGAGAATTCTGAATGAATATCAAACGAATCACAAAATGTACAAAAAAAATAGATTATTTCCTTACAATTCTTAAAGAACATCAAGCTTTACAATTCTAAAAGAATACATAAATCTATTATATAAAAATGAATTTTTGTTTGTTCGTACTTTATGCGCTTCAATACTATTCAACCGATTTCTATGCAACTTGGTCAACTCATTGCTTGCACCTGCGCGAATGTTTTAGACAGAGTACTGTTATCATATCAGTTATATAAAAATGAATTTTTGTTTATTCGTATCGTATGCGCTCCCGTACTGTTCAATCGATTGCGATGAAATTTGGCAAACCCTATTGTTAGCATTTCCGCGAAGGTTATATTTTAAAATTAATAACTGATAAAAGTTAAACAGTAAATGGCACCTCCCATTCGGAATTAATCGCAGATACAGCAAACAAATTAAAATTATTATGATTGATGTCAGTAAATGTGAGTGAAATGAAATCAAAAATATTTTGTGCAAGAGCTAATTTTTTTCTGATCCTTACTGAATAGTCATCTACTTAGGATGTTGTCATTCAGCATGCTCACTGTTTGCAGCAAACCGCAAGTATTATTCAATCTCACTCATACAAAATAAAATTACTATCGATGTCGATCAGGGTAAATAATAGAAATTTTCCAATGCCAGCAGTAATTGTACTATTTATTAAGTGGATCTACGTACGATATTTCGATTATACAAATGTATATCGTATTGATTACTTCGACAAAAAAAAGTTCCCACACGTTCATCATGTAATAGATCTAACAGCGCAACATCTAGAAATAAGCCAATTCGAGTTTCTCAAATAAACGAGAAATGATCAGAGAGCAATAAAACAAATCTCTTCCAAATTGCAAATTCGCGTGTTTCAGTCTTAAGACCAGCATGAGGCAAGAACCGAAGGATAGCGTTTACATGCTATCTGATCACAAGTATCAGAATCAAAAGACCAATATGAGGCAAGAAGCCTGACAACTACCCTTAAAGGAATGTCTATTGGACAAGATGTGCTCACCCCATGCATTTCTTTATTCCCACCAATATTCCTTTTGATTTTAAATGATTGCAGTTCCCCATTCGACTTGCAATCTCGATGACCATCAACAAGGTGCAAGGTCAATCTCTTCAAGTGTGCATATTGAATCTAGAAAATCTATATTTTTCACATAACAAGTTATATGCCGTTGCTTACGAATCGGACAGTCAAGAAATTTATTTGTGTCTGCTAAGGACGGAAAAAAAATATTGCTTCCCTAAAACTCTTGAATAATAAAGTTTTAAAAAGGGAAATGGATTAAATATTATTTATGCTTCTTCTTTATGTCAGATTTTGTTTCAATAACATTGTACTCATTTCCGATACGAACATAAATATTATTTTTTCTATCATTCATAATTAAACAAGACTGTAATTTTAAATTTCAAACGATATTTGCAAAATTATTTCTGCTGCAGCAACGAGCCAAATACCAGCTAGTTGTAAATAAAACTAAGGTAAAGCAAATAAAATTACACTACGTTAAATTCATATAAATTGGTAGAATCATAGATATGAAATCTATGATTTATCCACATACAAATGATTTATCTAAAATCGAATATAACCAATATTTCCGCCCAAACAGATAGTCATCTCATGCGACTAAAAATTTAATATAATGCAATAAATCTTAGAACAATGCTTCACTTCATGCATCTAGTAGATAAAAAATAATCTCATTTGCAAAACGTTAAAATATTTTAATATTCTTTATTATTATCTACCATTATGATTATTTGCTGAAATCATTATGAAATCTTAGTTGAAAGTAGAATCATTTTCACTTATATTGTTCGCTAAAATGAATTGTCTAATTTTGAAAGCAATTTTATCATATTCCGAGGAAAAAATGCACTCAAAATTTGTAAGTACAATTTTGTGTAATACAAAAAATTCATAAATAGTATTTTTTTAATATGGCGAATAAAAATAGTTTTAATTGATGCAATTGATAAAATTCTTCATTGAGAATATTAAAAATATATATATATGCGGTAGATTTTTGCTTAATTCGAAGCACAATACAAGTTTCATTTAAAAGAAAAGTTAAATAATAAACAGATAACGAAAATAATTCGATAAGGAGCCAATGATAATCTTAAACTGAAAATTATTGCTTTTATTTTTTAATATTTATCAGATTTAATATATAATAAGCAATAAAAGGAAAAATTATTATTTTAATTATAACTAGATAATCATTATTTTGGAAAGAGCAATTTCGATAAACAATCGAATGTCTTTAGTTTAATAATAATTTGTCTTACTTGGAACACGCACTTTAAGATAAACAATATAATTCACTTATAACGTGCTAAGGATTAAAAAAATAATAAAAGCATAAAAACATTTTTTTTCCTTTTGCAAAAATATTTAAACTAACAAAAATTTTATACTTGAATATATAACATAAAAATTTACATTTTAAAAAAGATAATGGCTTTCAAAAAAGCTGGTTGTGAAAGAAAATATGGTATACCTAAAACAAATATATTAATTAATTATTTTTTCTTTTAAGAATTGATAATAAAAAATTTGAAATACAGCCGAAATCAAACATAAACTTAAAAGAAACTTCTAAGGGACAGAGAGATACACTGACTTTTAATCCAAAATCGCATTATGTACAAATTCAAATTTAAAATATTCAAGTTGGTTGCATTGTGTTACATGCACTTAGATATCATTTTCTGACATACATTCATATGATGCAAAGCCATATTCATTAAACAATTGTAACTTATTAATTACCATGGTTAATTTATTTCAGTTTGTCATTTCCCGTAAAATGTGATAAAGCATTGTGACAAACTGGCAACAAGTTTAAATTATTCAAAGTGTTTTATATTGATTTCACTATTTAATCCACTCAAGTATCACACTACAATTGAACGGACCATTGAAAAGATGATTTCATCAAAGATTAGAAAGTATTCGAAATGCTATCCCCCCCCCCCTTTTTTTTAAAAAAAAATACGAATTTGTTTTGTTAAAATTCCTCACAAATATTCTAAAAAGTATCATTTAATAAGCAATAGAATCACTTGGAATTGTTTTGCTATAATATTCAATTAAATAATTCAATAAATATTTACATTAGATTGCAATTCATGCATTGCAAAAACTCAAAATTTATGGAGGCTATCTTCCGATTCTCAGAAAAGGAAAAAACTAAATAAAAGGTTTTGTTTGAAATCCAGATTATTATTAGTGCTTTTTATTCTATGAAAACAATTTTATTTTTTATTGCCAGACGGTTATTTGTTTCCTTATTATCTTATTTTTGATTAGAAACGAATCTTTTGATATTACATGGCGCCATCTAGTGACATTCTAGAAAATATTATTTTGTAAATATTGGAAAATTTTAAAATAAAACGTGACAGATAATAATGCTAAGAAATTTTTCTTGGTTAAGGTTGAACACCAGAAAATATTTTTTAAAAATAATTTAACTTTAGAAACTGTATAAAATGATTATGTAATTAAAGAAATGAAATTTAATCAATCTCATCTGTTATAGAAACCTATTCTTTGTACATAGTGTCTATTCTATGAAGAAATATAAATTTTTATTTCAAAATTATGCCATTTTAGTTAAGAATTAATTTGTAATTTTCATCTGAAAAAACGAATTTCTAAATGTAGCTTTATTACTTTAAATCGAATATATATATTCGTCTAAAGACTCAAAAAGTTCCTCATTTTTGGGAGGAAAATCATCAACTATAAAGAATTTGTTCAAAATTATTTTTAGTAATGCGTGTTAATAATTCCAATCGATATACTAATTTTTTATTAAATTCAAATGATTGTTTCGGAAAGTTTTAGGTTTTGTTTATGTGTCATTTAAATACGCATAAAATCACATTTTCGAAGAAACAGAATGAACATGGAAATGGAATAATGTAAGAAATTTAATAATGTGGGTCATAAAAATAGATTTTAAAAGAATTAGAATCGCAATAAAAAAGAAAACTTATGTTTTCTTTTTATTGCGAAGAAAATAAAAATAAAAAAATATCATCCGTCGAGCCGGAGTCGAACCAGCGACCTATGGATGTCTGTGTTTAATCATCTACAGTCCACCGCTCTGCCAACTGAGCTATCGACGGCTAGTAGGCGGATGATTAACAAACAACAAATCTAAATATGGATTTATTGAAATTCGGAACATAATCTTAGAATTTTTGCTTTTTCTAAAACATTCTAATATTTACATCCATAGAATATTTCCACAAATCTTTTTATCATTAGTATTGTAAACCGATTAATTAACCCTATCTGCTAAATGATTAAAAGAAAGAAATGCATTTGGAAGAACCAAGATCCAGAGAAAAAATTGTGTAGCTTTTTCATGAAAATATTATTTTGTTGTTCTCTTTTTTTTCATAGCTTATAGCATAGCATTTTTTAAATGAATGTTAATCATATGATTTATATATTTATCTCATTTGTTACTTCAAGGATAGTTTTTTTATTACATTGATAAAATATAGAGCTCATAATATGAACCTCGATTTTTCGACCCTGAATTTTAAAAAGTAATCATTTTATTTTGTATTAATATTATATAAGCTCAAAAATTCTCGATTTAATTAACTTCGAAACATGAGATCTAGAATTAATCGACTTGGTTTCTTCCTTTTCTGTGTTGGTATGTGTGTTTACCCATCTTAGCAAAGGTTTACCAAGCAATTATAAAAAGAAATATCTTTCTTTCCCCTCTTTTTTACAACCTATACGGCTTGCGCATTTGAAATATAATTTCACAGTTAATATTCTTTTTAAATATAGTTTAACCTAAGTACACTTAGGTTTTATTTACATATCTTTTTGTCACAAAAAGTCAGCTAACTCTGGAGTTTATAGAATTATACTCGTATGGAATTTCGCTTATAAAAAGGGAGGAGGGGAGTTTGGTATTTAAAAACATTTTAAATGCCAAATTAAAAATATTTTCGAGGGAAATAAAATTATTAACAAAAATACATAATTTAAATTTAGCCAAGGGCTTTAATTTATTTTTCATGTCTTATTCAAAATTTTACAGTCGCAAGAGGGGGAGATGAGATTCATTTTTCTGGCAAACAGAGCTAGCAAATAATATTAACATTTCCTTATGAAATCAACAAACTCACTTAATTCGTATCTTAGTAAAGTTGCTTTTATATTTTTGCTGTTGAAAACTTTTGCTATTCAACCTATATTATAGTACAATCCATTATATAATTTTTAAACAAGAACATATACAAAATAAAAAATTTTAAGCATTTATTTCCGAGTGTTGTTTATCTTTATAATTTCTCAGTAAATTTGTACAAAATAATTTATTCAGTGAAAGAACAATACAGGCAATCTGAAAAAAAAAATCTTCGAAAATAATATAAAGTATCATCATAAAAAGTTCATACTAAAATCTTTAATGCCAAAAAATTAAATACCTATCATATACCAGAGAAAAAAAATTGCAAGTTCAGTCAAATACGGAAAAAATACTTTACTTTTTGTCAAATACTTTTTGTGCTTGGGTGCTTGGAAAAAATTAACAAAGAAATCCTTCACAAATTTTAAATTTAAAAAAGTGTAATTTGTGGGTCATAAAAAGTGTAATCAACAAACACTTAAATATGACTTAATTTTATTGAAAGAAAATCGCTAATTTATGTTTAATCGTTATCCACTCCAAATAAAATGAATCAAGCATAATTTTAAGAGCTGATTCAAATTTTATTTTATTTTAGGAGAGCATGTCTAAATTATGGATTTTTTTTTCAAAATCAAATGAATATTCATTCAATTTTGTCTTGTATTTATACATTTATGATAATGTTACTTGAGCTGAAATTAAGATTTCTTTAGTGTGTGTTAAAGAATATAATAACATGTACAACATAAAATCTTGCGAGGATTAAAGTTGAAGCTAATATTATTTATGTACTTGATTAATTTTTTTATTAAAAATTAAAAATATATAAAACATAATTAAAATTTATACAAAACTAATTACTGTTTTTATTTAATAAATTAATCCTTTCTAAACATACTAGCTACATTTTGGAAGGGATATTGATTGGATTTTATTTTATTTAAATTCGTTATGTATAATTCTACATTCATGATTCCTCAAACAAGGAATTTTTAAGTATCGAATTATTAGAGATATCTCAATAGCCTTTCATTTGTTTTTTCTAATGTGTATATGAACATTTCTGAAGGAATCTATTCCCATAACAACATACTGCCATTTAAAACATTACTATCTGGGTAAATTAACTTCTGAAAGTATGTTGGCTTTCGTGCTACTGAAATTTTACTTTCGTAAACCTTATGTAAACAGAGGCAAATAATAAACATGATTTGGTTTATATTGCTTCTAACTGTGGAAAAAAAATCTAGTGATTAAATGTTTGATGAAACAATTAAAACGGGTTGAACCTCATCACATCAATAAATATAAGGCATAAGGCTCAATGCAGAACTTGCCGTGCCGAATATAAGATTGATTGACCGATAATTTTTTTTAAAAAGTCCAGTAAAGCTATAAGTGATAAAATAATTCTGTGATATAAATTAAAAGAAACAGTGATGGAAGATAACATTTCAAATTCAATGAAAGAAGTCAGTGAATGGACCTTGCGAAAAACAAAAAGTTTAATGGTTGTTTTTCTGCCTTTAAGTCAAGATTTAATGCAGATGACAAGAAGAGTGTTAAACGACAAGAATAACAATTAAGTTATTCATTTCAAGTTTTCAGGAATTTTTCAGGGGGAGTTTAATATTAGAATATTAATACAGACCACTAAATTATAATTTGTTTGATCGATAGTAGTTTATATTCATTCTGCTTATTACATTTCTTATAATTCTGAATAAATATTTCTCCGTATTCCTGCATTTTGAATAAATATTTCTCCTTATTCTTGCATTTTGAATAAATATATCATTTTATGAGCATGAAAATATTAGATAATAGCAATTAAATGATGTCATTTAAATGACAATTTTTTAGATTTTAAAATGATGTAAAACTCAGATTTGTCCAATGATATTTGTAGAAATTATCAAGGGGAAAAATCATGTTTAATTTTTAATTAATTCAAATCTTATATTTGAGCCAAATCCAATAGATCTAGGCCAACGATCTGTTCTGTAGAAAGTCAATACAATCTCTCTTAAGAGAGATATATTATTTCTATTAATGTTTAGACAATTTATTATTTTTTTATTGTGGAATTCATCATTGTGACCGTAAATATTTTACTACTGCAAATGTAAGTCAGCAGTTTTCAAGGATAAATTAAAAGCTGAAAAGTGCTTGGTGAAACGGATGAACGAACACCGCCAGATGGTTGTAATTAGATTTTTTTATAAAAAAGACAAAAAACAAAGAGGCGATAAATTAGAAATTCATACAAAGCGAAATTTTTATGAATTAAATATTTTCCTAATAATTAAATGGTCTTTGGATTTTTATTATTTCGGAGGTTTGTGAGTAAATTTTTTTTAAAGAGTGGTTCAGTTGTTAAGCTGGCAATAAATTGCTTTGTCATTTGAATCAACTTAGCTGAATCAAACCTGAAACATTATCATACTCTGATGTTTCTGATAAGAGATTCGAATCTGAA
>JAPMOQ010059908.1:3990800-4004300 GCA_026543055.1 Argiope trifasciata
ATAATATGTTTCTTATGTATGTATATATGTTTGGTTTTTCTAAATAAATTTGTCAAAAATATTGAACTTCAACACACTTCAATCTTTACCTCTACTTTACCTTTGTATAGAATAGTTCCCTTTCCAAATTCTAACTTTGTTTAGAATAGTTTACAATGGTGCACTTTAACCGGTTATCTTTTCACCAATGGTTTCACAAATTTTCTTATGGCATGTATTGTTTTGATAGATCACAAGTGAAAATTTAAATCTTCGAGTTAGCTTCGATACCTGTTTTCTCCGAGCGGAGCTCGGTCACCCGCTAGTAAATAAATAATAGGATAAAAATTTTCCCGAATAAAAAAAAAATAAAACAATCTATTAATTAACTTCATTAATCCAAATTAGTTATCTATTTATTGAATTTCAAATGTGGTAATTCATGTAAGTATTGTGTAGAAAAAGAGCATATTTCATGAATAAAAAAATGTGACTTTTAAATTTGTGTTATTACTTTTAAGGCAAGTATTGTTACAACTCAAAAACTCCCGATTTATATGAATGAAAACGGATTTTACTAACCAAATGAGAAATCTGCTAGTTCACCATCATCAAAATATAGCACAGAAATTTAATTTTGAAATTTATCGTGTATTTTTCGAGGAGGGAGGATCTAACGTTTTAGTTCAGTATATGATATGTGCAGTTTAGCATGTCACGTGGGAGCCCTTATTTGATTTTGTATTATTTATGAACAATTAACTAAACATTATTATAAACCAAACCCTATTCATTTATTTGAATTGAAACTGTTTTATTCAATAATGTTATTGATTAAATAGCGTGGAGTCATTCATAAATATTAACAATATTTTATAAAAGGTCTAATTAATAATTGTTTAGTCATTCAGAAAAACACTTGAAAACACTTTTTCATAATTCATTTCTATTGAAATACATTTTACTTGTAACCTGTTGACTAAAAAAATAAAAATAAATAAATAAATAAATAAAAAAGGCCTCTATCTTTTTAGAAAGTAAGAACATCTTTAACTACTATTTTATAAACTAAAACTAATTAATAATCAATATTTAAACGACTTAATAGCTAAAACTATTTATTTTATAAATAGGAATTATTTAATATCACATTAAGGCTTTTTGATAATTTTATTAGCATAATAAAAATAATATAGTTTTCTGTTAAGAATAAATAATTGCATTAAAAGGAAGAACGAAAATATTCATTATTGAGAAGAATATTTTAACTAATTATTAAGAATATTTAGATTCATTGTTTTTAACTAAAATAATTCACTCATATGATTTTTATTAATAATACATTAATTAAAATTGTATAATATCTTTACTCTTAAAAGTAATTATTTTTATAGGAAAGTGTAATTAAAGTCAGTAGCAAGAAATTAATGCATTATCGAGAAGAACAGTCTATTTTTTCATTGGAACAAATTATAGTCATTATTAATTTCATTTATTAAGCAATGTTACAACTTAATTTTTTACTAAAAAGCATAATTAAATTTTTTTTACCAGAAAAAAATTATTAAATTTATAAAATTAAGAATAAGAACTCAATTCGTTACTAAGAAAAAGAGTTAAATGTATTCTGGAGAACAATAATTAAATTTTCGTTGAAAGGAACAATTAAATTTATTTTTGAAAATAATAATCATATTTCTTGCTAAGAATTCAATTATTAATTAAGATAAATACTTAATTTCCTATCAATTCGACTTTTAGAATATAATTAAATTCAGGATTGAGCTGATTATTTCATTTTTTATTAAGAAGAATGATTAAATCCATGATTTAAAAAATATTTCAATAAGTGTAATTTAAATCATAATTAAACCAATATTTAAAGAAGATTATTTTAATTTATAATTGGAGGAATATTTCAAATTAATTTTAGGAAGAGTAATTCAATTCATAATTGGGAAGAAATTTCAATCGATATTTAATTCTTTTAAGAAGAGTAATTTAATTCATAATTGGGAAAAATATTTCAAATTAATTTTAAGAAGTGTAATTTAATTCATAATTGGGAAGAAAATTTCAATTGAATTTTAAGAAGGGTAGTTAATTCATAATTGCGAATGATAATCCTTTAATATGAAGTAGAATACTGTAGACACCATGTTACTTACTACTGAGTTCATGATGGCTGGTGAAATGTTGATTCTGGAACAATCCAAAAGGCTTGCTTGTGCTCAGAAAAGACAAGTGTGAGGCTCTGAGAATTGGAGTTGGCTTATATAGGCAGCCTTTCCCCTATAGAATGGCAAATGAAAATCACCTGTTTCATGGTTCAACAATTTAGAATAAATTTTTTTTCTCTAAGTCCTCCAATCCTTGGATCAGAAGCTCCTCAGTATCAAATGATGGAGGTTGACACGCCAGGGTCAACTAAAACATAAACCGCGTCTTTTCCATAAACGCTTGTTGACCTGAAGAATTCCAATTTTTCTTTTCCTTTTTTTTCTTGTTTTCTTTTTTTCCTTTCTTCGTTTCATTACCATCTCTAAAACGACCCGGTAAAACGATGGAACACAATTCATTCCGGGACGACTGCTAAGTATTGCATTTTTGACACTGAGACAATGGGAAATGGTATGAAGTACGAGGCTTGTGGGGAAACACAGGTCTAAAAAGATCGTGCTTGTTGATGGTTGCCATCAGGCGAGAAGTTATGAATTAGATTTTTTCTTTTCTTTATGTGGAATGGCAACAAATGATGTTGGTTTGGAAAAATTGTTTCATATTAAATTGTTTATCGATAGATTCCTTTCCGTTTCACTAGTTATTTCCTTGTTTTGAATCGAATTACAGAATTTGAGTTCAGAATTTTGCCTTTTTTTTTTCTTTGAGTATGCGCCATTTTATCGGAAGTTTATTTTTAAATTTAGAATGGGAAAAAATAATATGTGCTTAACAGATGCATCATATTTTGTCGTGTACATTGTATTTTTTTTATATACATATATTATTCGAAAGTTCTGCATTTGGTTTCATTGAAATATTGACAGATCAGAATTTATTCAGTCGATTAATATTTTATGAAAAATGAGAAAGTATCAGCGTCTAAAGAATAATTTCGTATTTTATATTTTCCAAATATACTTAGGTTTCAAATAGTTGCTTTTTTTCATGTATTAAGGAAGTGGTGTTTTCATATGATTTATCCAATTTCTGGTATGCATTTTGCTTCTAATTCACGATCATAAACAATACTTTCGAAAAATCATTTCATTGTATGGGACGGCTAAAAAGCAATATAAAGCACCGAAATTGCTCCACATTTCCATATCAAAAAACCGAGATACTATAAAAAAGCCGCCGGTTTTCTGAGCAAATATGAAATATTTTCAATCGAGATAGATCAATCAAATTAATTTTTATTTACAGAAAGAAAATATAGTTTTACGCCTTTTAACTAAAAAGGGTCATCAAAATGGGGGAAGAAACTGAGAAAGAATTTAATTAATTTAAGAATTGTCATAAGAATTAGAAATCGAGATTTTATAGTAGTTCTACGTTTTAGACCTTCTTGAATCCGCCTTCATCCAAAATAAAAGGTTTAATAATAATTTTTTGGGGTCTATTTGACTGGGGATTAGATAATAGACAAAGTAATTTAGCATATGATCAAATTAAATTTGGTACATGATTTCGAAATCCAAAATGGTTATCGAATTTCGAAAGAAATCAAGTGGGGATGATGATTGAAAATTGGTATTTGTTTGATCAACAAATTTTAAGTTCTTTAAGATTTTGAATTAAAACATCAAAAGAATTAATTATCTGTTGGTAAAAAAATGTTGGTGTTTTTGAACGAGATTACAAACTAGATAAATGAAATTTGTTGTTGTTACTTATGGCACTTTCCTTAGGCAGCCCGCTAATAAAGTCCATGATTTTAAGCAGATTTTGTGCAGTAGTTTCTGGGTGTAAAGACTCTTGAGCATCAGAGAGCAGAAGTCTGACTTCTGGCTCATATGAAGATAACAGACTCACACTCGCTTGCACAACCCCTTTTTACAGGGAGATTTCCAAGCAACTTACAGTCAGAACACAGGGTAAAGGACAACCAATACTCGAACAGGGGACTCCCAAATCATGGGGAAGATACATTATCTTTAGGTCAGGACACCGACGAAATGAAATTTAGCATATAGTGCTGGTGTAACGACTTTCTACTGAGGAACGGTTTTTGTTGTTTTATTTATTACTAGCTGCCTTTGGCGACCAGCTGGTTCGTCATGAGTAATGCATTCTAAAATTTTCAATTAAATCACATATTCATTAGCCTTGAAGTAACTCCGGGCATTGATTGGCCTGAAATTAAGATTTTCTTTAAGATGATGGACGGAAAGTTCTAAAAGAACACGTTTTCCTAATAATATTCTTTAATTTTATAAATCAGCCAGTTTTAAGATTGATTTAGGAGACTGATGTAGCAACTTTTATTTAAAATATTTTGTAAAATATGGCTCATAGAGCAATGTGTGAAGAAATCTAAAACTCATTATTCATAAATGCTCTGTTTGACTCAAGCTACATAAAGTGTAATTGTTTACTTCATTTAGATCAAATTAGTAGTATTAAACAATATATATGCCTATTAATAATATTTTACAAATTGACCATTGGGCCGGAATTTGAATGCATATCATGTGACTGAAGTCAAATTCAATCCTGTATAAATAAAGTTAATTTATTGAATTAATGATTTAAATACAAGAATAGAATCCTTTGCCTTGCATTTATTTTTATAGAAAATATCACATTTTATATTTCTTTTATTTTATCCAGTCACGTGCTAAAAAAACATGGTTAAAATGTTTTTTTTTAAATTCGTTAAAAATAGAAGCTTAAGTTATACATTAAAACACTGATACCATTAGAAAGCTAATTTTTTAATCTTTAAATTGATGTAAAAATCATGTTTGTGCGATAATATTTTAGGAAGTTATAGCGGAAAAACATTTAAATTTCGCTAAAATTTTAATTAATTCAAATTCTATTTAAAAATTCGAAAAAAGAGCTCTGAGGTGCACATTCCCGACCTCCAAGGTATACATGTACCAAATTTGGTAGCTGTAGGTCCAACAGTCTGGCCTGTAGAGCGCCAACACACACACACACATTGAGCTTTATTATAAGTATAGATATAGATTATTGATTATTACTGTGAATTAATATTTTAAAAAGTGGTGGCAACACCAAATTTTTTTGTCTTAAAGTTTTGATTGTTTCATGTATATTTAATTTGTTCGATAGTATTGTATTTTATTGTAAATAATGTTTCTTAAATTAATATTTTAAAATGTGGTGGCAACACCCACTTTTGTCATTATTTATTTTAAAGTATTGGATCATCATCTGTTATATTTAAAATTCCGAATTCCAAAAAATAAAAAGGAAGAAGTTGCTTCATGGCTAAGAAGGTATATGTTTTTATGTTTTTTTTTTCAAACCTTTTCCATATAACACTCTTTATTTTACTGTCATGCAATTGGCCAGTTCCGATGCGAGATGCAGTCTAGGTTAATTATGTTAATTTCTAGGACAAATTAGCTCACACGACCCTGGCATTATAATTTTACATTTATATCATGATTTTGGCGCAATTGATCTGAGATCCAAGATGTATATTCCTAATTACATTACGAAACCAAGCAGAAAATATGGTATTTGGTGTAAACGAGACAATGATATTCAGTTGAATTTTTCAATGATGTCGGTGAACAATTCTGTTCTGATTTGTAATTTGTGTCTTTAGACAGGCATCCTCACAACTTTGAATCAATAAAGGACTATCAAACCTTATGCAAATGTATGAATGTAGAAAAGGTGAAAAGGGTGAAGTGTAGCATGGTGTGCCCCGAGTTTCTCGCCAATATAACAATGCAACGGAACTTTCTTCCAGCAACCCTAATTCTGTTTTGTTTACTACTTTTTACAATAGTTGAGTTGTTCATGAACTACAACTGTTTTAGAATAAATTTAATATTTAAAATATCGATTGCAGATTATTTAAATTTTGTTCTATATTATAATTGAATGTTTTTTTTTTTGACAAATAATAAGAAAATTAATAGGAAATATTTATTTTCAATTGTTAGTATGCACTTTGAAAAATCGTCTGAAATTGTAATTTACGAAATCGTCCGCTTTCTCTCATTAAAAGATAGCTGCAATGGAATTCTTCGAAGTTCTCGTAATTCTTTTGCTGCTGTAACGCTCGTTCCATTAATGATTTGTGATGTAGGCAATTGTGCAAGAATGTATGTCGGGTAAAAGGCGTAACTAACATCTACCGAATTCCCGTTCCCGTCGGTAGCGAAGCCCTAGGATGTTTTTTATAAGTTAAAAAAGTCTGCCTGGTGCCTTCTTCAGAGGCCGATAGGCATCGCGTGCTCTAAAATTTGCTCTGTACACAACAGACCGGAGCAGCTGGTTTGAAAAACTTCTACAAAATTAAGATAAGAAGCGATAGTAATCCCAAAGTGAAAAAAAATAAAAATAAAAATCAAGTAACAGAATTAAATTAATCTCAAATTAAAATCAAAATTCCAATACTTATCCATTAAGATCATAATTTTAATGCATAAAGTGGTAACCATAACTGATGCACAGAAGTTTTTGTTTGCTTTGTTCGCCATCTTTATCATCGTCTTGGCATCCTTTTCGCAGCAAGGGGCACACTATTAAAATAAATGGGAAAAGTATTAACTTCACAGACAATCTCTGATTATCGTCTGTTTTTAAGTTCTTGAAGACTTCAACGTTACAGTTATTTAAATTTTCCTTTTGTTCTCGAAAAATCGTGGTTTCGATTTCCGCCGGGATCTGTTGAATGTGAACAATGTACAGTAAATCTGGTTTCAATCATTTTCAAGTTGACAGGAACTCCCTTTCCGAATCTCATATGAATATAAGTTATCCAAGCAAGTGTTGTTTTCATCATTTGGCAGAGTAAAATATTACATTTATGCAACTTCAAAGTGTAAAATGTGCCCATCCTCTTGTAAGGTCATGTATAAAATTTCAGAATTTTATCATCTTTGTTAAAATTATCAAAGATATAATAAAACAAAGTTGGTGAAGAGTCAAAAAATATTGTAATCATCGTAAAGTTTAAACTTAGTCTTCATGTTTCTGGCTGTTCGAACTCAAAAATACATTTTTGGCGTCATATCTGCTTATCTATCCGACCAGTCGTTTATTTTCTTCGAACACGGTTACACAAAAAACACTTTCAGCTAGATGGATGAAATATGATGAATTGATTTAAGATCAAATTTCCAAACTTTTATCAAATTTTGACGAAATGCTTTAAAAAACAGTCTGTCTGTCTGGCGGTTTCAATACCAATGAATTATAAAATACAACTACAATGAATACAACTACAAAGCAGTAACTACAATACGTAAAAAAAAACATTTAAATAAGATTTGTTACAGAATTTGTCATCTAAAATACCTATTTTTTTTATCAAATTTTGGGCCAAATCTATCAAATAATTGGCCGTCTGTCGATCTGTACTTTCACATGCCCGTAAAGCAACACTTTAACACATTGACAGCCGGCCACACCGAAAACGCGGATTTCTGAGCCTGCTGCTGTAGAAACTGTATTTTTTTCTATAATTATTAATAAAAAAATTTCAATTTTGTTTCTATTTTTAATTATCGTTAAAATGTATATGACGAATATGCAAATAAAATGTTCCATGTTAGGAAAGTATATAATGTTTTAATATTTTTTTTGGCGATTCAGTGATCAGAAACAAGCGAATAAGGCTGGCGTTTGGGATTTAAGTGACCGATACGTTGCCGGCACTCAGGCTTTAAATGTCTCTTAGATCGCCGGCTGTCAATGTGTTATGGTACTTTTTCTTTATTAGGGCGCAACGAAAAAATCGCCAAATGATCGCTAGTTGAAAAAATGAAAAATTGCCAAAAAAAATGCAAAATTAACGTCAAATTTCACTTAGTTACACTTGGCCACTTTATTTGCGTTTTATGCGCATTGGTGCCATTTGTTTGTCATTCACTTCGCTTGGTGATTTGATTCACATTTGGCTCACATTGACGACATCTTGCGCCCATATAACGGAAAAGTACCCACTTTAAATCAATGAAATTAGATATGCTGCGACATGAACTGTTGTTTTGTGTCAAATTTTGGTATCATTGGTGCGACAAAAAAAGTACCTAAGATATGTATTCACACAGATTTCCTGATAAAGTTAAATTCAAACTAATGACCAATAATTCTCAGTTATTGTCCGCCATTGGCATGCGAAGGATTAGTAGCCTTATTTCTAGGATCAAAAGTATGTGCTGATAGAGTGAGGAAAGATTTTAATTTGAGAATATGTTAGAAAATTTCAAGAGACCACTCCCCTAATTTTCTTATTTTTTATTTTCTTATACTCATAATAACGAGCTAGATGGATAGTACATTAATGGCCTACAAATTTGAACTCGAGATTTTGATGAGTGACCATGTTTTAGACTCTCCGAGTTCTAAACACAGAATTTTGGAAAATGTTCATCTGTCTATAAAAAAATTTGGCACCGGAGCGTCACCTATTCCCAAGGATCCAGGAAGAAAATTCAAAATATGATTCGTCATCTGGAATCAAACCAAGATCTGTTTAGATTCCAGGAATAATATTCCCAAGAGTAGCACTCCACATACACATTTTTATTTTGTGCTATTTTTGTGTTACTACATAGCGTTTATTTGTATTTGTATTTTTGTGTGTGCGTTCTTTTTTTTTCTCTCTCACTCTTTCTCTGTCCTCGTTTCCATTTTTTTTAAAGTATTTTTATTAACATATTTCAGAATCTGCATGATATTTAACTTAATAAGCCAAATCCACTTCCAAACCTGGACTTCAAAAAGCTCATTTCCTTCGGCTTTGTTTTATCCAATATTAAAATCCCAACCCCTATCTCTATCAACAAATGTCAGAAGTCGAACACTAGTCACAGGGATGGATAGAACAGGAGTGTCTTTCCATGTCTCTCCCAATTCATGCTCATTACACTGTTTAAATAACCATAGGGTTATAGTTGCAGGGGCATGAAGCGGTGTTGTGTGTCGATAAAAAAGGTAATTAGAACAAGGTTTAAGTAAGATTTTTGATATTTGGTGTGCGGTATTTAAACCAATTTTGCATGTTTCAATCAAATTTTGAAAAAGTTCGGCAATCTGGCAGTTCTAATATAAATTAACACAATAATAACAAAATGAAATGAGCTAGATACATAAAATTTGGTACGCGGAGTCAACATCTATAATGCAGATGCCCATCAAATTTTGAGACAAATCCAACCTTGGGTCGACTGTCTGTTGCTCTGTACTTTAACAAACATGTTAATAAGATAATTCAAAAACACGATTACTTAAATATATCATATTTGGTATGGAATTTTGTGACTACAAGTGCAGTTTTAAGACAGACAACCGTTCAAATCGGTTGAGAAAAATTTGTCTAACATATAAATTTGTTTCATTGATATCACTAATGCATGTAAAAGATTAAACACCAAAGTTGTCAAGTTTCACACTATAGATTTAATAACAATGCTTAAAATCATGCCAAAATTTAATATTTCGTATTTATTCCCCATCAATACCATGTAAGACGTTCTCTGGTATGATAAGTTTATTAGAGAAGATGCTTAGATAGTTTTGGAGGAACCACCCATAAGGGTTAAAAATTAGTTATATTTTATTATTCATTTCCTACTATTAGTTCACACTCCCCCTATACATTTTTATTTATATATCTGGGTTAAAATTTTCAATGTTAATAATATACTTTTTATTCATCCACTCAAGTTCAAATTCATTTTTCAAAACTAGTAGTTGATGATGCTTGATAATAATACAGTTTAAAAGATATTAATTCATTAATTAAATTATATTAGTTTTTAATACTTTAAATGGAGTTTTAGCCGTTTATAATGAAAATAGAAATCAACAGGTAGCGGTTCAATCGGTAAAATGCAAAGATTTCAATATTTTTCACGTGACGGTGAGTTCAATTCTTGCTTAAAATCAATAATTTTTTGACACTTAATAATTTTTTTGACTATTATTTAATAAAAAGTAACAAAAATAATTTCTTTTGTTGATCTAATTAGGAATTGAATTGATTTTTTTTAAAAAATATTACCAGCGTATTATTAAATTTCCAAACAATGTGATACTTTTAATTAAAATGCACACATTCATGAAACTCAGATCCTGGTTTGCTATCTGCTGTATAATTGTATTTAATGAGATTTAAACAAAAGAACTAAACGTAGAACAAAAGTATTAAATGAAGAAAATAAAAGTGTTTCAATCGTTATTTTCGAACAGGTCAAAATTTTTTTTGGAAGAAAGAACTCGAAAGTCATAAAATTAGAAATCCAGCAAAATACAGACTTCCGTATTTTCCAAGATAATATGCTGTCATGCAAGACAAAGAGCAAAACTTAGGAAAAACTTGTAAACCAAATTCTAAACATAGAAACAACCGAATTTTATGCATAATCTAAGATGACAGCACAAATTATCAATTATTTTCCACTCCCTTCTTTGAGAAAAAAAAGTTGACAGGTTAAAAGAGGTTAAAGAATGGTGGGAGTAATAAGAGAAATAAAAGTAACAGAACTGTGCCGACAACCGTTATTCCAAATTGTAAATCTTGAGATAACTGGATAACATAAAAAACTCAAAGGCAGAAATTAGCGACCATTGTTTGTGTTTACTAACAGTGGACGAATAACTATCAAAACTAGAAATTTAACGGGAAAATTTCATTTGTGAAAGCATTGATAATGGTATATTTTTTTAAAATTGTAATGACATGATCATGATATATAAAAAAAAGTTGTGTCTTTTTAAAAGAATTTCGCCAACTCTTTAATACAATTTCTATCCTTTTTTTTCCTTCGAATAAACTTTTGAGCCTTTGGTAAAATGCTCTCTTTTTTGGCTACGGCGACCAATAGTTATGAAACATTGATCTTTGGCATGATTTTAACATTTTTAATGAGCTTACCACGTGACCTTTGGTAATTTATTTGGCGTTTAATTCCTCGTATACAGTTAATAATACTCAAATATCGAATTTCTGTTTTAGACCCTTTTTTAAACCGACTGAAGCAAATGTGACAAAAAAATATAATTGTAATCAAAAATTCATATCAGATTTTATATATTTAAATCATTGCACTTTTGAGTTATCGCGTTTACGTATTGTGAAAGCACATATCAAGTCCATGTTATAATATAGAAAGCCTAATCCTTAATAGATTTGGTTCCAAATTTGATAGGAATCTATACATTAGATGCTAAATACAAATTTTTTCCCATCTAACTCTCTTCATTTTGTAATTTTTATATTAAATTATAGTCAAACAGATCTTGCAGTATACAACTTTTATATGAATATATATCAAATTTCATATGTTAAATCTCAAGTATTTTTGAGTTATATTTATTACATATAGACACATATGATGCCAAAAATGTGTTTTTAGAACTCAAAGTGATCTAAAGTATGGAAGTTGTCGAAATTTCGAGTTTGATGTTTTTGACTATTACTATTTTTCTGGTGATTTCAGGTCACAGTAATCTTTAAAAAAAGAGAAAATCTGGTGCAAGTTTTATCGATTTGTTGGGGAATTCAGTCAATCTGAACTAACGTATGGACAATTGAGATTGGAAATAATGAGTAGCCGGTAATAATAATTCAAAATGAATCTTTATGTGTTTGATGCTTTTTTAAAATTTTTTTATCTATATCAACCAGTGCTCTTAAAATATGTGATACAACAAAGAATTAAAAGATAAAAGGAATGATTATTTGGAATTCGCAGCCACAAAAATGTATATTTGACACACTTTCTCAATAATTCTAATACGAGAAATTAAAAATATGCACAATTCTACATTATTTTTTGTATTCAAGCTTTTTTTCGATAACTCCATTTTTTCATTATCTGTTTAAGTGTGAAATGGCAGTAAAATCTCAATAAACTGATAAAAATCAGATCCAAAGACAACAGAATTTAAAAAAAAGTGCTAGATTTATGCAGATTCATTAAAAAATTGATTTTAATAAAAAAATATATTTTCCGATTTCAATATTACAAGTACAAAAATTTCAAAAATTATGATATGTATAATAAATATTACGAAATATAATTCAAATCTTGAGTATCTGTTGCTTGTTTAAATTACACCTAGATCTCTGCAATTCATAAACAATGAGTTTTGCAGACCACATTCCCGACAACTGGTTTGAAAAAGCTGAAAGGACCCAGATATGAAAGAATCAGATTAATGATAATATTTTTTATAAATATTTAAATAGAATCAATCAAAATTTCTAGTTTTTCAAATTATTTTTTTATAGAGTTATCAAATTTTAATGTAGTATGTTAATTTATTAACGTTATTATATTGCATCTGTTAACATTAGTCAATCTATTAACACTATGTTTTCGGCTGGAAATGATATGTATGTAGAAATAAATGCTTTGAAAATTGTAAGAAACACGAAATAAAATTTTCGAAACCTCCTAGAAATCAGTGGGGAATAGTGAGCCCACGACCAGGGAGTTGTTCTTGTACTCACAGAAACAAGACGATATATTTCGTGTTTTGATTCTTATAACAATTCAGAAAATCTATTATGCATTTAGTCTGAGTTTGATTGCCTGTATATAAGGAGGGTGATCAAAAAAAGTTTACAAAGGGAAAGTAAAATGCTTCATTAACAATAAACTCAGAATACAAATGGTAATTAAGAGACATGTGTGGCTGTCTCTTCTCTACATAATCACTAAAACCGTTGAAGCATTTTTGACACCGTTGGACCCATTTATTTAACCCATCTTGGTATCAATCAATATTTTTGCTGAAGCAATTATTTTTTCTTTGGTAATTTTTGACAAACAAACGTATGCTTTCAAACACTTTTATTACTTAAATTATTATTTTCGCCTGCTAGCATTTGAGTTCCACTTGACTGCTGTAGAATATTTGAATTTCATACTTAACTCTGAGCTCGCGCTATTAGGAAAGAAAAGAAAGCCCAGGCGCTCTCCATATTATCTGTAAAACTGCTTTTTCCTCTACAATTCTCACTTGACTAAGTAAGCACTTTTTATTATTAAAACTACCAGCGGGTGACCGAGCTCCGATCGGAGAAAACAGGTATCGAAGCTAACTCGAAGATTTAAATTTTCAATTGTGATTTATCAAAACAATACATGCCATAAGAAAATTTGTGAAACCATTGGTGAAAAGATAACCGGTTAAAGCGCACCATTGTAAACTATTCAAAACAAAGTTAGAGTTTGGAAAGGGAACTATTCTATATAAAGGTAAAGTAAAGGTAAAGATTGAAGTGTGTTGAAATTCAATATTTTTGACAAACTTATTTAGAAAAACCAAACATATATACATACATAAGAAACATATTAT
>JAPMOQ010059908.1:4004700-4051187 GCA_026543055.1 Argiope trifasciata
ACTGCTCGACCGTAGCGCTTCAAAACCGGCGCCAATCGATTCCTCGTGGCCAAAAACCCCAGACCCCCAAGTTTACCAGAGTTTATTAATTCTGGGGCGATTTTCGACTTGGCAACTATTCCTCGTATTATAGTATTAGATTAGTCGTTCTGATTAGCAAAGGAATCGCGTTTTCCTGAGCTTCTACAGATTTTTTCAAATGTTTTTATGTAGAAGTATACACTCTGGAAACAAAATCATTGATGATTTTTCTGTTTTTGCTTAGCACAAAATAAGAAAAACGTCGATAAAAATGTGTTTTTATATAATGCCCGCTTTGCTGTTTTAGTATTGCCAAGTCAATTTTGTTCATTCTAATTTTTTTAACACATTTTGTTTAAAAAAAAGTGAGGAGAGGTTGAGATTTTGATGAATTTTCGCGTTTCACGAATCTTCGGAAAACATTTTTAAGTACAAAATATATGTTTCTTTATGTGAATATGATACCGAACAATGCAATAAAATAAAATAATAAAATATAACTTCTAATCTTAACATCAAAACAAACATTTCTGTCAAATCCTGGATGCTATTCGTCAACACCATGTATATGTGACTATCCATCGTTGTGCGCATGAACACTGTAGTTAAAAATCAGAAGAAAATGAATAGATAAATGAATTTTAGTCTACGATTTGAATACATAAATTGTAGTTTTATGTTTAATTTTGAATAAAATCATTCATGCCTGTCAGCGTTTCTGGTCTCTATACGAAAAAACAACAAATTAGATAAGTTAATTTTAGTATTCAATTCTTGCACAAAAATTATGCGTCCGTGTCAAATTTTGAGATAAATCTTTCATAATATCCATGGTATGTTCGTCTCCCCAAAATTAAGGGATCAAAATAATTAAAACCGGTGGGAATAGTCTTTCCGATACATTCTTGCGTATTCTCAAATAAAAGTATTAACCTCCCCCTGTATAAAATTGAAGATATTGAACTACGGCATGGATGCCAGGAGTTCCTTATTTTGAAAGTCCCATTCAAGAAAACTATCTGCATCGCATTTTAGTGCAGCAAACCATTGCTTGTGTATTATTAAGGAATGCCAACATGCCATAACAACTTAAGTCAACCAATTAACGTATGTCAACAGATTAAAATATGTCAACCAATGCCATGCGACATATGTCAACCAATGTCGCATGGTATTGGGTTGACATATGTTATGAAAAGTGCTATAAATGAGTGATCGTTGCTTTAAGTTCTCTCTTTCTCTCTCTCTTTTTGTTAATTAATCATTAAAATTCAGTTAGTACACAAGTAGAAGCCGAATATGTATTTCGGATGTCTTTTTACAAACTGACTAAAATCAAAATTTGACACAAAACTAAAATAAAATCATAAAATCACTTACCAATTTTCATTTATCTAAATTCTTGTGTTTTTGAGCTATGGCATTTGCAAACAAGCGGAAATACACATTAACAGACAATCAACCCTTTGATGAATTTGGTTTCAAATTTGATACATATATATATTGATACGAATTTGTGATTCTGCTTCTCAGTATAGTTGGTTCTATCACCGGAAGGAATTATTTACAATACTCTGCACTAGATGCTTTTAGCCAATGATCCCAGAGCTTGGTGACAAACTTGGCGACCGTTTAAGGACTAATTTCGCAACAAAATGGATAATTCTCGAAATTTCGAGAATTTTGTGGATCCGTCCATTAGGAGCCAAGGTACGCTCTGATTGGTCTAGAAGTTTCTAGCCCTTCCCCCTAGGAACTATAAGAGGACGATAGTCTAACACAGATTTGTATCATGATGAATTTTATTTTAACACATCAATTTTTAAACAGTTTTACCAACAAAGCTTTTATTAATTGAAGTTGATTCACTTCCCTTTCAAAATAAAGATCAACTTTGAGTTGAAATTAATTAAATATAATGAATAAATAAATAATAAAATAAAATGAATAAATCTATACTTATAATAAAGCTCAATGTGTGTGTGTGTGTGTGTTGGCGCTCTACAGAGCAGACCGTTGGACCTACAGCTACCAAATTTGGTACATGTATACCTTGGAGGCTGGGAATGTGCACCTCGGAGCCCTTTTTTCGAATTTTTAATTAGAATTTGAATTAAATAAAATTTAAGCGAAATTTCGATGATTTTCCGCTGTAACTTCCGAAAATATTATCGCACAAACATGATTTTCACATCAATTTAAAGATTAAAAAATTAGCTTTCTAATGGTATCTTTGTTTTAATGTATAACTTAAGCTTCTATTTTTAACGAATTTTTAAAGAAATATTTTAACCATGTTTTACAACAATATATTTCGGACAAAACAATAAAATTTAATCTGCACGAACACGTCAAGGGGGAAAATTAGGTTTTATCAGCGTGTTGCCATCCTATTGACGGAAGTTCAAACTAAAAAAAAACAACTATCATTACAAATTAAATCTAAAGAAATGCAACTTTTAGCACGTGACTGGATAAAATAAAAGAAATATAATATGTGACATTTTCTAAAATAAATAATGAACGAGCAAAGGGAAAAAAATAGCTTTTATTAAACTGTTGAAATCATACTGACAGAAGTTCAAATTAAAAAATAAATTAACTATGACTGCAAATTAAATCGGAAAAAAAATGTAACATTCACCACGTGATTGGATGAAATTAAATAAATATTAAATGCTATGTTTTCTAAAAAAGAAATACAAGACAAAGGTTTCTATGATCGTTTGCAACATCTATATCATTAATTTAATAAATCAGTGTTACGTGACTTTCGAAGTTTAAGTATATCTGGCAGAGAAATTATAAAGAGAGCAAGGCACATAAGTATTTAATTGAAAATCTTAGACCCCATTACTCTTGGCGAACCAGCTGGTCGCCAAAGGCGTCTAGTAAATAATAAAATAAAAAAAGATAACAAATTAAAAGAGAATGAATAAATAACAAAGATCAACTTTGAGTTGAAATTCATTAAATGTAAGAAAATGCGAAAGTTCAAAAAATGGAATGATGTAAGGCTTCTAAAGAAATACTTACTACATATCTCTCAAAGTTTGAAAATATATTACTGCAAAAGCCAATTACAAAAATATTTTATTGAAAATTTCAGAAAAAGTCTATCTGTTCGGCTCTCCGAATGTAAGAAAACACAATAACTAAAAAACTAAAAGAGCTATATGAATAAAACTTGAAAGACAAATTTAACATCTACAGCGTAGATTGTGTGGCAAAATTCGGCTGACCACCTGTCAGTCAATCGATTACATAAACACGATAATTCAAAAACATAATAATTTAATTGAAATTTGGCTCAAAAATTCAGCATCTGAAGTGTAAAAATCTATCAAATTTTGAACACCATAGTTATCAAAAAAAAAAATTATATGGTCTCGGATTTTTTTTTTAAATCTGTAAACGCAACGAATTAATAATCAAAAATGCAATGACTTAAGGCAGAGGTGTCCAAACTACGGCCCGCGGGCCAAACCAGGCCCACCAATTGATTTTATCCGGCCCGCGGAGGGTTTTAAAACATAATCTTCAAGCAAACGAACAAATCAAGGACAAATACAAGGAAGGAAACTTAATAGATTTTTATAAATATTTGGATGCAAAAGAGTTTCCGAATTTGAAGAAATTTGCTCGTAAATTCATTTCAATGTTTGGGACTACTTACGTGTGCGAACAAACTTTTTCTCGAATGAAGTATCTCAAATCAAAATATAGAGCAAATTTATCTGATGATCATTTGCAGTCATTGCTTATGATTGGTGTAACAAATTTTGATCCCAACTATAAAGACATTCTTCAACAACAATAACAAAACAAAAAAAAAAAACAGTTTCATCATTCGCATTAGAAGTTGCATGAAAATATTTCAATTTATATAAAATAATTATATAATTATACTTTGTTTGTTTAGTATTTTGTATTTTCAAGTTACAATAAAATAGTATTAATTAATAGTATTTAATGCTACTTTACTCATAATGATATTTTTCAATTTGTATATACATGTGGCCCGTATAACATGGATCTAATTTCGATCCGGCCCGTGCCGCGAAAAATTTGGACACCTCTGACTTAAGGTATCCGTCTACGTTAAGATCGACCTCATCGCTATCGATCACATTGGCGATTTTTTTATTGCTATTTCTTGTAGTTCAGAATTTTCTCTTTCCAAAATAGTCTATTTTTCTAGGAAAAGGAAGGTCTGCCATCTCATGCCAGGGAATTTTAAACAAAACGTTTTTTCATCTAAATTTGTTTTCAATTTTCTTAAAACTTTAATTTTCATAAAAAATATTCCTCCTTAATATGATAGATACCTCAAAAACTAATAGAGGTATTTACATAAAAATTTCAGCGTGTGTTTTAAATGATATGGAAAATGAAATGAACCAAAAGTTTTATAGTAGGTGGAATACTTTCTTATTTGTAGGTATTTTCAGAAAAATTAAGTAGTAAATTTATGGAAAAAATTTAAACGTTTATTTTATATATATATATATACGTTTATTTTTACCTATGAATTCTTTGCATCTCAAATGTTTTCTTAGATTTTGGTTCATTTCATTCATCATTATATTCCATAACTCTTGTACAAAGAAAAGTAGGGTTGCTACATTACAATTTTGTGTAGTGTGTTAACAATTTTGGTTAAATTTCATTAAAATTTACAACAAATTTTACTATTTCTCAAAATATATGATACTTCCAAATAATTTTTTTGTATTTATAATATTTTGTTTTATAATTATCAATATCTAAAAACCGCAATTATAAATAGTATTTAAAAAATCCATTTTTTTAAAAAAAATTCCTTCGAATGTAGCCGGATACCTTAAATAAGTTACATTTAGTTTATGACTTTAATTTTACTTTCGGAGGAAAGTTTTGTTGTATTTTTCGAATTCGGTACCAGAATACATATTTTTGGTATTTTTATATTAAACGCATCCCAGTTATTGATCGCCAAAAATCGCACGTTGATAGATTTTTTCGTTACTATTTTTCGCTACTGGCCGTGGTTAGTAATATGTAAGTACATTTATTAGAGAGAGGAAGTCTACACAATTCGAAGTGTATTTTTTGATAAAAATCAATTTTTGTTTACATATACAAACGTAATGCTTAGTTTGGGAATATATTTTGTCTTTCAGAAGAAATACTACATATCGTTTCATCAAATTCAAATATTTCATTTTCACACGGATGATGTCCTCTAAATTTCATTGAACATCATTCCTTTCAAATGTGTAATCGTCTGATTTTATTGCGAGTCATTGACCTTCTTGTCAAGGCCAGACGTATTCGTCGGGGAATATTTCAAGATAAACCTTCGAGAAGCTTTCAGACTATTATTTAGAACAATTAAATAAATTCGAAATTTGACGTTACTATTCGAATGGAATTCTGTTTATTGCGAAATATTTTATACGCGACAATGGTTGTTTCATTAATGTTTTAGGTTTTATTTCATTCTCAGATTTTTTACACTGAAATACATCATTCTTCTTAGAAATTTATGTTCTCTCTTTCGTAAAGAAAGTTAAGCAATTATTTGTATTGTCTGAATTTCATAGCCATCATTATTACTTTGAAAATGTAGGAAATGTAATTTGAATTATTGTTCTTTAAGTTAACTATCATTTAAATCTCATAAACATTTAATGGCTATTCTTCAATATTTCTCTTTTTAAAGTCCTTATTGTTTAAATTCCATTATTAATTTTACTACTCTCAAAATATATCACCATAAGAAGATTGATTGATAATTGAGATTCTAGAAAATTCTATGAGGTATTAAAGTATTATCCAATTATAAAACGATGCGAATAAAATACAACAAAATATTAATTGATTAAATGAAAAAATAAGAAAATATTAATTGATTAACTGAAAAAATAAGAAAATATTAATTGATTAAATGAAAGAAAGAAAATATTAATTGATTAAATGAAAAAATAAGAAAATATTTATTGACATATTTAGAATAATGTAGAATATTGCCCTAAAGAATGATTAATATCAAACGATAATAAAATGAACACATTATATCATATTCATTCGCATGAAAAGCATAAAAATATCTGATCAACTGATTTTATTCAAATGTAATTTTGATTTTTGAATGTGAAAATGTAATTTTAATCTATCAAAAATTACCTTATCACTTTAAGACACATATAAACTTTTCATAATTATTCTTAAATATTTATTTTTTCGATGCTGCATTTAATAATATCGTGTTGTTTTTTTTAAAAAAAATTCTGATTTATAATTGAGACATCATACTTTATTTATTTCGTATAAATATTATGAATCACATGAGTGAAAATTTTATCTTAAGGAAAGAAATAGTTCTTTAAAACCAGATGATTTGCAGAAAAAAGAAGTGTTATGTCTAACAACAGTATAGTATACTTGAAAATGGAACTAAAATTTCTCATTTTCTGAGGCATTGTTGTGAAATTTTCAAGGCAATTTTATTGTATCAGTATAATTCTGTAAAATATTTTTTGATCAAAATTCTGATTTTCTTTGATAAAAAAATGTATTAAAATATTATTAAATTGTTCCATGCGTTTTAAAATAGAGCAAAAAAAATTTTTTTTCAGAGAGATTATTTTAAAGAATTTTTTGATCAAAACTCTGATTTTCTTTCATAAAAAATGTATTAAAATATTATAAAACTTCAAATTGTTTCATGCATTTTCAAATAGAACAAACAGAAAAATTGTTTTAGACTTTTTAGATAGATATTTGGATTTTTCATGTTTAACTTTATTGAAAATACATTTTTTAACCTCAAAACTTGAATTATTTAGCAATTAAAAATATTTCTGAAATCATTGTAGCAATAGTTTGATTACTTCCTTAAAAAAATTTTAAAATTCATAAATGATCTATGCATACAAAATTATGTCATTAGAGAACATTTTCAGGTTTTAACTAAAAATGTGACGCGCGTGGAATATTTTAAAGCCTAAGCACTTGAATGAAAACGAAAGTGTAACATACTGTAAGTGTTTAAATAGGATCACGGTGTCCTGGTAGTAAGGTCTCGGCTTCGGAAGCGGAAGGCTGTGGATTCGAGGCCCGGTTCCGCCAAAGAACTGCAGTGTAAACGGGTATGGTACATGTTGAACCCGTCGGGGCCAAATGTCCTCCCCCTGGTGTGGAATTTGGGACAGGGGGTGTCAGCTCAGGTGTCTTCCTCGTCATCTGACAGCGGTTCAAAATTATGAGATCCGCGTCAAAATAGTTCTAGTGTTGCTTCAAAACGGGACGTTAATATAAGCTAAACTAAATAAATAACTGTATAAATGTAAATAAGTTGAAGTGGCATCCTAATATTAATAATAAAAATTATAATATTGAGCATATAATTAAATATATATAATAAAATAATTATTAATATAAATAAATAATTATTATTTTAATTAATTATAATAAAATAATTATTAATATAAATAAATAATTATTATTTTAATTAATTATAATAAAATAATTATTAATATAAATAAATAATTATTATTTTAATTAATTATAATAAAATAATTATTTTTCAAACGATAATATAAACGATAAAAAAATCGTTGTATTAACCGATTATTCACATTTTCATCGTTCATTGCTCTTTGAACAAAAATAAGGCTTTAAAAAATTATGACTTGATAAATTTATTTAAAAAAAATCTGTTATATAAAATCATGAATTTTTAAAATATGATAGTTTTTAAAAATAAATTTTCAAAATAGAACGTATTTCCATATAAAATGTGATAGGAGAAATAAAAAAATGTTTGAATTCCGCAAATGTCCAGCGAATGTTTAAAGAATTTTTTATTTCGGTTTTTAAAAAAATAAAAAATAAATGAAAAACAAACAAACAAGCGGAGATAGCGATGCGGTAGCTTGTAAATGTTTTATTTTTAAGTTTTTTTTTATTTTAATTTTTGATTTTTTTGCAGGTTTTGTTGCACAATGATTCATTAAAATTAATATATTAGATCGTCAAAGAATATTATTATACTTTTATATTGTCCGTTATAAAAGTGCAACAAAAAATCACCAAAATGACGCCAGAAATGGAAAACTGCATCAAATTTCACGTAGTAACACTTGGCGACATTGTTAGCGTTTTGTTCAGATTGGCGATATTTGTTTTGTCATTCGCTTAGCTTGGCGAGTTGACTCGCGTTTGGCTGACATTGGCGACATCTTGGGCCTGTATACCGGAAAAGTACCTATCAATGATATGCAATTCAACAGAATAATTAATACTTTTCCCTTTTAGTATGTGACAGTCTTACCTTATTCCAGTGCTCTTAAATTATATCGCAAGTTTTCTAAATCATTCACTGCGAATTATGTTTTGTTCACGTTTGCCTCGGCTAACACAAAATCAGTTACATCGTGCAACAGAATCCTTCGTACTCGTATAATTCTTAAAAAAATGCTCAACTTTGGAACAGAAAATAATTTTCAGCAATGAAAAAGGAAGTGCCGTCACAGCACAAAGCATACAGTTGGATGTTAGATAACTGCCGCACTTCTGTTTTGTCATGTCAGTGTTATGTCACGTGAGACCATTCTGCTCTTTAAGCTATGTAGTGGAAGCTTTATAAGCCAGATGACATCCTCAAGACTAAGTGATCACTTTTGTCTTGTAGTCATGTTGTCTGTTTACGAACACATAAGTTGCGAGTTCGATCTTCGCTTACCGCCAATCTCAGTATTGATTTTTTATCTCTTTTTTAAAATTTATTGGCTGATTATTTATCAAACATTTAAAAAAAAATTCATTCGGGTCACCAATGCTGATATTGGCAGTAACGAGGATCGAGCTCGCAGCCTTTGGTTTCGTAAACAGAAAACATGACCACAAGACAAAAGTGATCACTCAGTCTTGAGGATATCTGGCTTATTAAGCTTCCATTACTGCGACAGTGTTACAGAATTATTTTTAAAAGCAAACTACACGTATATTAAACATAAATCCTTCTTATAAAGTTTTAAATATTAGAAGAAAATTCCACGATCAAATATTTGATGAAACAATGAAACGGTTTCAATTTCAGGACATCAATTTTTCGAAATCAGAAGAAAAAAAAAGTAATTGCCGAAATTCAGAAAAAAATTTGCGGAACTAATAAAAAAGATCATTAAAAAGGACATTTTAATATATATTGAGCTGGTGTAAAATTTATTTTTGTACAATTATATTTTCTAATAAATTCTGAATAATATTTCAAAAAAAAAAAAAAAAACTTTGAGGTACACATCGCCACTTTTTAAGCTCTAAAGCATTTCCACACTTATATCTACTTTAAATTTAGAGCTATATATATATACAATTGCACTGTGGCGGAACATTTTTGTAGGTGAATAAATTTTAAAGACCAAAATAGATTTGACCAAGATGGTTCTGTTTCGGGATTTATTAGCGATTTTCAGATTAAGCCAAGTTATTGGATTTACTCGGCGATTTCTAAATTACGCCTCGTTTACTTTCTCAATGACTGTAAACAAATAAAATTTACATAATTAACTCACTTGGCGTTTGCTGAATGATATAATGAATCAATAAGCAATCAAAGAATTTCTTACATTAAAAAAATTGATGAACATTTAGATGTGAATGGTACTGTTTGTTTATCATTTTTATTAAGTCTTATTGTGCAAATCTTATATCTAAAATATTAAACCCCGTTTATTTAATAAAATTACTTGTTTCTAGAAATTATTAAAGCATTCTAAATTTAATTGTTATTTTACTTAAAAAATTAATGCTTAATCATTGATGGTATATATAGTTTCTAAGATTTCAAGATATTTCAAATAAATGTAGTTGTTGTTACTTTTGGCACTTTTACAAGCTTGTTGACGAGCTTTCAGATATTTCAGTTGAATGTGTAGCAACTTCTGAGGGCAAAGGCGCTGAGCACCCGAAGATAGAAAGCTGACTTTCTAGCTCATAAGAGAATGACACACACATTTGCTTGCACGAGCCCTTTTTTCACACACCTCACAGACAGATCATAGGATAGAGAACAATCATGTCCAAACCAAGGGAAGAAGCGCTACATCTACCGGCACTTCAAATAAATACTAATATTGATTATATATATATATATATATATATATATATATATATATATATATATATACAGTGAAACCTCGTTACAACAATATTTTAGGGACCAAATAAATATATTGTTGTAGAGAGGCATATTGTTATATCGAGGGCCCACATATTTTGAGCATTTAATAAGAGTTTTTTTTTTTTTTTTATTAGTTTAAGGTGCATAACATACTACTTTTAAGTCTATATTTAGAAGAAATTAATTTGTAAAATACTAATAATAGTGGTTTAAATATTGAAAAAATAAATAAATAAGATAAATTCAGAAAATAAGCACAGAAATATTCACATACCTGAAAACACTTTTTATTGAAAATAATCTAATATTTTTGTTTGCTTATTCATTTTTTTAACTGTTAAGTTCACCAATACCAATTTTCGAACTTGTTCGAATAAGTCGTTGATTATGAAACTTGCTTGACCGGTTATTGAGGGTAGAAACGGAAAATTGCTGGCGACATTTCACCGTGTGATAAGGCCTTTAGGGAACAATATCGCGTGAAAGAAAGAAAAGTTTAAACCACATGTTTCGCGTAGAACTCAAAATCGTTAAAGACTATAAAAGAACCTTCGAACTCACTTAACAACCCCCCGCCTCCATCTCCCCCTGTTCCTCTAACAAAGGGCACTTGTTCTGTGACAAGGTAACCAGAGAGGTCTAGATGTCCTTAAACCTTATCAGAATTCCAAAGCTTACTGGGAAATGAGACTAGGCATACATTTACACTTCACCCCCCTCACCCACTCCAACTCCCGAAAGGGTGGTCTTCATCTGTTTTGAAATCTGAACAATAGCGATTTATTCAGGGATAAGTTGAATATCCACAATGAGTCTTAATAGGCGGAAAAAATAACAAAAGAAAACGAAAAAAAAAAGCATATGAAAATCAAAATATTATTATAAAGGGAGAAAATAATACTGAAATTTAGATTGAAAAAATCGTTTTACAGAGGTTTATTGTTCTAGAGAATATCGTAATATTGAGGGGAGATTAACATTAGTTTATATGCAAAATCACCGGGACCACAAAACATTATTGTAGAAGAGGGAGTTATTGTTGTATCGGGTATCGTTGTAGCGAGAGTTTACTGTATATATATATATGTGTGTGTGTGTGTTTTCTTCTGAAATATTTGATTTATATCTAGTTCTTTTCATTTAAATTTTAAATAAATAAAATATTCGTTGCAACTTGGCCACTTTTAATAGTCAAGCTACACTGTACTGTTTTCGGTAATAATAAAACTAAAAGAATTTTAAAATAATAAATCATTTAAACTACATGTTGAATGCCTATACTGTGTTCCCAAAAGTCATCTTGAATCATTTATAAATGAAACCTGTTGAATAATTCATATTAAAACATTCCATTGGAGACCTTCCATTTTTAAGCTTCCGTCCTTGCCAACTTGCACATTTTTATTTCCCCAATAAAATTTTTACGATATTCGAACTACAAAATTTTTCTCCGACTTTTACAACCTGACGCTACAACTACGGTCGGCTATTAATTTTCAGAATCATTGAAAGAAATTCTAAAAGGAAAAAAAAAAAAAAAAAATCTTCTGTAGTCACTTTCTATTGATAATTCTGATTTACAATCAAGTGATGTTAAACAATGGGATAGGCGGGTAAATAAGTATATTTTAAGTGCCCAATTTACGTAATCGAATGGTTCCTAAGCGCAAATTATAAATAGTCTGAACTCTCATTTCTTCTAGAAAATTGATTGAAGAAGAGACAAATTATTCAGTACAATTCAATTTTAACGGTGATCAAAAAGCAGCAAGAAAAATTTTCACATAAAAATATACTCATATAACCATTATTATTTCTTAACATTATTGTTTAACTTTTAGAATTTTTCAAATTAAATATCATCAAAGAATATAATATTATTATTACAAAAATAGCGCTTCCATAAAGTGTGGTCAAAACTAACCATAAAGTTTGGTAATAAATATTTAAATATCATCAAAGAATATAATATTATTATTACAAAAATGTAATAATAATATTATATTCATTCCATATAACCATTATTATTTCTTAACATTATTGTTTAACTTTTAGAATTTTTCAAATTAAATATCATCAAAGAATATAATATTATTATTACAAAAATAGCGCTTCCATAAAGTGTGGTCAGAACTAACCAATATTTCAATCTTTTTCCTTGTAATTAATGACTTCGGTGATTATCCATACATATAATAAAGCTCAATGTGTGTGTGCGTGTGTGTTGGCGCTCTACAGCCCAAACCGTTGGACCTACAGCTACCAAATTTAGTACATGTATACCTTGGAGGTCGGGAATGTGCACCTCGGAGACCTTTTTCGAATTTTTAATTAGAATTTGAATTAATTAAAATTTAAGCGAAATTTCGACGTTTTTCCGCTATAACTTCCGAAAATATTATTGCACAAACATGATTTTTATATCAATTTAAAGATAAAAAAAATAGCTTTCCAACAGTTTCAGTTTTTTTAATTTATAGCGTAAGCTTCTATTTTTAACGAATTTTTAAAGAAATATTTTAACCTTGTTTTTAGCACGTGACTGGATAAAACAAAAGAATGCCGGAAGTTCCAATTAAAAAAAACTACCATCCCAAAAAAATCTAAAGAAATGCAACTTTTAGCACGTGACTGGATAAAATAAAATAAATATATAATGTGATATTTCCTAAAAAAATGAATGCAAAGCAAAGGATTCTATGATCGTTTGCAATATCTATATCATTAATTCAATAAATCTTCTTTATTTACGACTAGCCGCCTTTGGCGACCAGCTAGTTCGCCATGAGTAATGCGTTCTAAAATTTCCAATTAAATCATATATTTTTTAGACAAAATTTAAGAAATAGTTAAAGTTAAAAGATTCAGTTATTAGTAGTTAAAGAGTCGGTAACTTTATTCGGAAAAACTTTTTGAGTTTAATGTTCTAATAATTTAGCGATTATGCTTCCAAAATATTAAAAATGTTTTTTTCGGTGATATTGCCAAAATGTTAAATATGTTTTTTAAAGAAAGCGAAAAAAGGAAAAAATTATTGAATTAATGATACAGATATTGTAAACGATTATAGAAATATACCATTAAGTCGGGATTTCAATGCATATCCTGTCTACATTCAATCAGGTTTAACGTAAATAAAGATAATTTATGGAATTAATGATAAAAATATTGCAAACGATTTCTTAGAATCCTTTGCCTTGCATTTATTTTTTTAGAAGATATCACATTTTATATTTATGTTATTTTATCCAATCACGTGCTGAAAGTTGTATTTCTTTAGATTTGATTTGCGATGATAGTTGTTGTTTTTTTTATTTGAATTTCCGGCATTGTTTTATTTTATTTTATCCAGTCACGTGCTAAAAAAACGGTTAAAATATTTCTTTAAAAATTCGTTAAAAATAGAAGTTTAAGTTATACATTAAAACACCGATACCATTAGAAAGCTAATTTTTTTTAATCTTTAAATTGATGTTAAAATCATGTTTGTCCTATAATAATTTCGGAAGTTATAGCGGAAAAACGTCGAAATTTCGCTTAAATTTTAATTAATTCTAATTCTAATTAAAAATTCAAAAAAAAAGGGCTCCGAGGTGCACATTCCCGATGTACCAAATTTGGTAGCTGTAGGTCCAATGGTCTGACCTGTAGAGCGCCAACACACACACACGCACACATTGAGCTTTATTATAAGTATAGATATAGATAAACCTGATTGAATTTATGTGACATTTTATGTGGCTTGAATCTAATTATGCATTGATGAATTATGAGTTTTAGATTTCTTCAAATTTTTCTCTGTGAGCCATATTTTACGAAATATTTTTATTAATATTTTAAATAAAAGTTGCTACATCAATCAGTCTTCTAAATCAATAATTAAAACTGACTGATTTATAAAATTAAAGAATATTATTAGGAAAACGCGTTCTTTTAGAACCATCATCTTAAAGAAAATATTAATTTCAGGCCAATCAATGTCAGAAGTTACTTCAAGGGTAATGAATATGTGATTTAATTGAAAATTTTAGAACGCATTACTCATGGGAACCAGCTGGTCGCCAAAGGCGGCTAGTTTACAATAAAAACTAGTGTTATCTCGCTAGAGTGTTTATTTGCATCTGAATTATTTAAATAAGATAGCACACATTTTAAAACTTTTTAGGAAATTCAGTAAATAAAGTTTCGCAATACTTTTTCTTGGTGAGTCTTTTTACACCTACTGAATGAGCTTTCGAATTCTTTCCCCTTAATAAAATTGCGAGGGAAAAAAATTCGATGACTTTTTTTTTAACAGTTTAATCTTTACGTGTCATATTTTTCACCATCATCAATATTACTTTCATAGACTCCTCCTTGATACACCGCGACTCGTAGATTGTGAGCTTCTGATATAGATGAGTAAATATGTATATTTTCAGCAAAACAAACATTTTTAGACTAAAATAGGAAGGGATTGGCTGTATAACTGCAACTGTAGCTATCAGATGTACCCAATCCTCCACCGCCCCCCTCCAAATGCATTGTTTTATGCTGGAATAGAAAATAATAATAGGAATAACAGCACCTTTCGGCATACCTTAAGTTTATGTATGCATATATCTCTTAATAAAGAATCCTCCGTGCTCAAACAATAGGCATTGTATCTGGGTCAGGCATGATTCCAATATTCTGCAGCAAACAGGTGACTGCCTTGACGTAATGTCAAGGTGGGGAGATGTCGTTTTTTTCAAAGTGCGCGAGTATTCATGTTCATCTGAGAGATCATTTGTTCTCTGATTAATTTTACATGAGGTGCTAAAAGCTCCAACAGATACATTCATGCTTCGGTGAACAGCACACAATCTGGGCGGAGTTACGAGACTTTTGCTGGAAAAACCCAGCGCTCCTGTGTTTGGAAAAGGAAGGAGATGAATTCGAATTTTTAATGTAGATATTCGAATTTTATTTCTTCTGGAATTCTTGGATACTGGAATTATGTATATTTTGGAAATGCATTATTTTAAAAAATGTCATGGTTTCTTGTAAACATCCTGGTTTATCTGCATTTAAATATTTATTTATTTTACAGGAGTAGAAATAAATATTTTATGAAACTTTCTACAGAATATGCATTAGTAATGGTTCTCGGTCAACCGAAATCTCTGCCAGAACAGCAAAAATGCTGGATTAACTTAAGTTTGCTTAAGAAAAAAAATATACTTATTGCACAAAATATTATAAATGCACCTAATCTTATAGAACATTACTAATAATAATAGTTATAGTACTGAGAATAATAGTCTATTAACAGTTGATGTTCAAAATAAAATCAACACAAACATAAATAAGAGCATACATTTATACCTTGAAGTCGGGTGGCGATGGAATGTCATTCACGAAGTGTTTTTTAAAAATTTTAATTAGTTAAAAAAATTAAATTTTAGTTTTTTTCTATAATAACTTTTTCTCAATAAACAATTTAAAGAATGTCGATTTCTTCAAGCGGAATCTCGTTGAATTTTTTAAAGACTGTCTTTTTAATGATGCCAATTTAACAGTATTGCAAGTAATTTCCCAATTATTGGCCAATTTTTAAACTAATTCCGGCCTTTTCTGATTTCCAACAACAAATAATTTTATTGCCCTGAAAACTAATCAGGGTAATGTTCCTCCGTTTTACCAAATAATTAATCCCATGATTTCTTTTAATTTTGGAAAGAAAATTGAGGATTCTGAAAGCATAACATTTTAGTTTAGTTGACAAATACGAAATAGAAGTTACAATACCGTCGAAGATACAAGAAAAAATATTAATATTTGCATTTGTAAAAACCCTATGATGTTATGAAATTATCTCCATTAAAAAGGCTAAAATACACAATAAACTGACTATAAGTAAAAGAACAATTAAAATTACATGACTTCAAAGTCAAACAATTTCGCGGAATCATGAACGTGAAGTCATATTTAAACAGTTTATCTTAAATCAAATACGATCAATATTCTCAGCGAACCAACAAATCGTCTGAGGCGACTAGCATGTAACAAACATTAAAAATAAAATTATATTGTTTATATGACAAGTGCCATGGTTTCCTGCTCTCGGGTTCGAAGTTAGGTGGTTCCAGATTCCAAACCTGATTTCTGCGAAGAGCAGATGTACGGCACATTAAATACGTTGTGGCAGAATGTCGATCGCTGGTGCATAAGTCTGGAAAGAGGGCGATAACTGAGCTTTCGTTATCTGATCATGCTGCAAAAATAAAAGAATCAATATATATTTATGTATATATATATACACTGATGGAAAAAAAAAATCCCAACATCAAGAAAAAATTATTGCACAGTAATGAAATTTTAGGAATACATTTGTCTAGGTAACATATTTAATTGATTAAAGTTTCAAGATCACAGGTAGAGCCATTGGCGAGAAGAGCCATTTCAAATGTGAAATGTTGGTACTTTAGTAACCGGTGTAACCGCCAGAATTTTGAATGCAAGCATGCAAACGTGCATGCATTGTGTCGTGCAGGTGTCGGATATCAGTTTGTGGGATGGAATTCCATGCCTGTTCCACTTGGGCGGTCAATGCAGGGACGGTTAATGCTGGTTGTGGATGATGCTGGAGTTGTCGTCCAATGATGTCCCATACGTGCTCGATTGGAGAAAGATCTGGTGATCTAGCAGGCCAAGGCAACATGTCGACAATCTGTAGAGCATGTTGGGTTACAAGAGCGGTATGAGGGCGAGCGTTATCCTGTTGGAAAACACCCCCTTGAATGCTGTTCATGAATGGCAGCACAACAGGTTGTATCACTAGACTGACGTACAAATTTGCAGTCAGGGTACGTGGGATAACCACGAGAGTGCTCCTGCTGTCATACGAAATTGCTCCCCAAACCATAACTCAAGGAGTAGGCCCTGTGTGTCTAGGCCGCAGACAGGTCACTAGCAAGCGTTCACCTGGCCTCCTTCTAACCAACAAACGGCTATCACTGCGACCAAGGCAGAACCGGCTTTCATCAGAAAACACAACAGATCTACACTCCGTCCTCCAATGAGCTCTAGCTTGACACCACTCACGTCGCAAACGGCAGTGGTTTGGAGTCAGTGGAATGCACTGTACAGGGCGTCTGGCTCGGACCTGTCCTTGAAGTAACCGATTTGTAACAGTTCGTTGTGTCACTGTGGTGCCAACTGCAGCTCGAATTTTAGCTGCAGACGCAGTACGATTAGCCACAGCCATACGCCGAATACGACGGTCTTCCCTCTCAGTAGTACCACGTGGCCACCCGGAACCTGGTCTTCTTCAGGCAGTACCTTCCCTTGACCACTGCCGCCAATACTCATGCACAGTGGATACATTCCTGCCAAGTCTTTCAGCAATATCGCGGAAAGAAAATAAACCTTCTCGTAGCCCTACAACACGACCCCGTTCAAACTCAGTGAACTGTTGATAATGGCTTCTTCGTCTTCTCAGAGCCATCCTTGTCTAACATTAACCCACTACGTCAAATCTCAACTGTAAATAACGATCACGAACCTTACAGCGCTTATTTAAAGCAAACCTCATTTGCATGTTCATAGTGTCGCTACTAGCGCCACACTTACGCGCGTAGCTCGAAATTTGAATCGACGTCATCTTTCAGATGTATAAACACGCCTACCAAATTTCGTTTATCTAGCACAGCTCCTTCCTAGTGTTGGGATTTTTTTTTCCATCAGTGTATATATAAAATCTATTGACTCGGCCACTTTTAGTGTTGAGTTTAAAGATATGTAAGAAGGACGGTTAAAAAACATTTATTAATCTAGTTGGCAAATGAAGAAAAACAGAAAAAAAATTTCGAATTATAAAATACCAGGATTCCAGTGCAAGTTTACATTGAATTATTAAAATAATATGAAAATAAATTGAAGAATGATAACCTATTTACATTGAATTATTAATAATTCCTTTAAATTATCATGTATAATGTTGGTAAGTTCTGAAAAAAAAAAAGTCCTTTTTAATGCATATTGAAGTTTATTACTTCTTCATAACCTTTCGTAATAATAAAATCCTTTTCTATGCAAGCAAGGAAATCATGAACTTATATTTACGATTAATATTGAGCGAATATCATTACCTCAGTCTTTTTCCATAGAAAAAAAGTAAATGAAATATAGTACATAAAACAAAAAGTTTAAAAAAATCGGAATTTTTTTTAATAAAAAAAATTAAGTAATTAAGATAATATAGTTTCTTGAAATATGAAACTAAATTAAGGAGCTATTAAAAGAGCGATTTCATAATGCTGATTGTCGGGGCACAAAATGCCTGAATAGCCATTACTGAATCTTAAGAAAACACACATTCAATGTTATGATACAAAAGATTTTTTTTTTATTCATTTAAGATTATATTGCAAGTTTCATTTATCTGAATCGTTGCACCTTTGAGTATCGAGTTCACATGAACATATAGTCAGGCAGACTCACAGTCGGAAAAAATAGTCAAAAAAAAAAAAAAAAAAAAAAGGCTAATTTTTAAAGCAAAGATTGCACATAAAATTTCACTTGTTCAGCCATTTCCATTTTTGCTTTGATCCTTGAATAGCTGGAAAAAAGTATGAAAATGTAAAGATTCTCCGAAATGAAATTATTTGAACATAGTACTAGACACAGAAAGAGAAAAATTAAGTAATTTACTACTCTTCATAATTATGAAAGGTTTGCAATTTTTATCTTAAAAACATATCAACTTTTTAAGCATACTTATTAATTAGAATTTATTTCTATAATTACTAAATGACAAAGTTGAAGTCATTATTGTATCATATCAAAATGATTAAATTTTCTAATTCATTTAACTCGTTATTACTTAAAAAAATGATCTGCAAATATAAAAAAACATATGTATAATTTTTTAAAAAATATAAAACGGATTCTTTTTTAATGTTGTTAATTCCAGGATGATGAGAAACATCAATTCATCTTTCCATTAATAATTTCCAATATGTTGTGAAAATCATAACTGAATTAATTTATGAGTATATTTTTAAAATGCAAATCATAGCACTGTCAAGGCTTAAATAGCTATAAAATGAGGCAATTATTGTAAAGAACGTTGATATGTCTTTCATAGAGTTTTCATTTGATGAGCAGCTTTACTTATTAAAACTTCTAAAGAAAATTTCTTTTAAAAATTAATGTTATAAAGAAGTAAATATTTATGTATTAAATACTACAGTAAATATTTATGTATTTTTACAAGACTTCGGTAAAGGATTTTTAAAAAGCAAATGTTTTCGAAAAACGTTTATTAATTTGAATTCATTATTCATGACTTTTCCATTATTGTAATGAAAAATATCATTTGCTCCTTTTAATTTTATTCTTGTTTCAAAATGTAGCATATAAACAAGATGTGGATTAAAGGAATAGTTTTTGCCTTTCCCCCTCAAAAAAAATTCTATTTTATAAATTAAAAATATCATGAAACATGTAGTATTAAAATTTCTAAGAAGTAAATAACCAACATTCAAACAAAAAAGGGGGAAAAAATATCACCAGTTCTACATGTAAAAAAAAAAAAAAAACTAAATAAAGATAATGGGTTACATTTAGTTTCAGATATTTTTTACATGAAGCTGCTGATAAACACAGAAAAAACATTCATGCATAAATAAAATAATATACTAAGTTTTATGACTTAGAAAAGCTAAAAAACACAATTTTCTCAAACTTCTATTAATGCAATTGGCCAACACAAAAACAGTTTGTAGAATTCAGTCAGAAAACTATTAAATAGAAGATAAATGGAAATACATCGTGAACCTTGGTGAAGCAGCTAAATAACTGCAAAAAAAAAAAAAAAAAAAAAAAAGCCTATTTATTAACGAAAATGATTAGAAAAAAAAAAAAAAAACATAAAAACCATTTTTTTTTTGTCAAAGCAAAGAAATTTTTTATGCTTATCTAAGGTTTCTATTACAATAAGAAATTAAAAAACTTAAAGGAAAATGTCAAAATCCACTCAATGCATTAGCAAGAAAAAAATTAACAAAGATATTTTCAGAAAACAATTCTATTTCCTTAACCAAATTATTTTCAAAGAATGACTTTTCATGAAGACAAAGTAGCAAATCTTACTTCAAATTTTTTTTTGCATTCCTTGATTAAAATAGATATTGTGTGTATACCCTTTTCAACATATTTTGGTGAAGTTTCCTGATGCTTTACCAATGGACTTTTATACTTTTGATCTGGTCAAAAGAACTCTTTCTATGTGCGCAATTCCACCACAATTGATGGATTCTGTAGTTAAAGAAAAATGGAAATCAATATGTCTAGAAATTTTAAGAAAACCCCTTTTATCCCAAAATCATAATACAGACACATAGTCATATATAAAAAAAGCCACTAAATTGGACATTTAAAAAATAGTCTTTATACTTAAATTGCCTTGAAATCATGCTAAAATTGTATAAACAACATTATATTGAAAAAATATTTTTAACTAAACATTTGCCCTAAAAGTGTAAAAAACATACCTTTATTGAATAATTAAAATTTATAACTTTAATCAAACTATGATCTTGCATTTAAATTTTCAAATAAAATATTTTAATCTTTATCTAATATGCTTAATAACTTTAGTAATATGAATAGAATTAAATTCAATAATGATTTTTTATTAATGTATTAACAAACTGAAAGAAGCTGGAAGTTTTTCTATAAATTCATTTACATCATTAAAGGATGGTCTCTTAAAATTATTTATCATCCTTCACATTAACTCCAGATAATTTCTCTTCAATTGATTCAGTATTTGTGAACGATTCCGAAAAGACATTTATGATACCTTTATTATTGATCACATACACTGAAGTGACAAAAGTCATGGGATGACTGTTAATATCGTGTCGGTCCTCCTTTTGTCCGGCGAAGTGCAACAACTCGACGTGTCATGGAGTCCACAAGTCGTTGGAAGTCCTCTGCAGGAATATTGAGCCATGCTGTCTGTATAGACATCCATAATTGTGAAAGTGTGGATGGTGCAGGAGTTTGGGCACGAACGGACCTTTCGATGATGTCCCATAAATGCTCGATGGGATTCATATCGGGCGATCTAGGTGGCCAGATCATGCGCTGGAATTGTCCGGAATGTTCTTCAAACCAATCGCGAATAGTTCTGGCTCGGTGACATGGCGCATTGTCATCCATAAAAATACCATCGTTGTGTGGGTGCGTGAAGTCCATGAATGGCTGCAAGTGATCTGGAAGCAGCTGAACATAACCATTTCCAGTCAATGATCGGTTCAGTTGCACCAGAGGACCAAGTCCATGCCATGTAAAAACAGCCCACACCATTATGCAGCCACCACCAGCTTGAACAGTGCCTTGCTGACAATTTGGGTCCATGGCTTCGTGGGGTCTGCGCCACACTCGAATTCTACCATCAGCTCGTAACAACTGAAATCGTGACTCATCTGACCACGCCACGGTTTTCCACTGGTCTAGGGACCAGTCGATATGCTCACGAGCCCAGGAGAGTCGCTGCAGGCGATGTCGTGCTGTCAGTAAAGGCACTCGAGTCGGTCTTCTGCTGTCATAGCCCAAGGAAGACATATTTCGCCGCACAGTCCTATCGGACACGTCTCTCGTACGTCCCACATTGATTCCTGCAGTTATTTGACGAAGTGTTGCGTGTCTATTAACATTGACCATTCTACACAGACGTCGGCGGTCTCGGTCGTTAAGTGCAGGTGGTCGCCCACTGTGCAGTCCATGATGGGTTGGGATGACTGACATTTCATACTCTCGGCACACTCTTGATACTGTAGATCTCGGAATGTTGAATTCACTAACGATATTCGCAATGGAATGACCCATGCATCTAGCTCCAACTAACATTCCACGTTCAAAGTCTGTTAATTCTCGTCGTGCCGCCATAAATCACGAAAAACCTGTTCACATGAATACCTTGAACACAAATGAAAGCTCTGGAAAATGAACTGCGCATTTATACTTTTTCGCTGCGATACTACAGCCATCTGTATATTTGCATATTGCTATCCCATGACTTTTGTCACTTCAGTGTATATCAATAAATTACTGAATATTAAAATATTATGATATAAAAAAGTCCTTTTAAAAGATAACATTAAAAGAAGTACTCTACTATTTGAAAAATAGTAGAGTAGTTCAAAATTCCAGCCAAAGGTACAATAAGTTGACTTACTTTAAATTCATTTACATCAGTAAAAATTGTACAAAAATGAAATTATTATCACTGAAAAAGCAGAAATTTCTAATTTTAAAGTTGTGCATTTTTTTTTTTTTTTACAATAATTTCCTGAAGCAAGAAGTGCGAAATATTGGTTAATCTCTAATAATTACAAGCTATTCTTCGAATATATATATGTGTATATATATACAATCAGAATTTTTAAATTTCATTAAAGATTAACTTTTTGTATTTTCTGTAAATGAAACTGCTGATATAATATTCAAGTTGTTTTTTACAATAACAAGAAAAAATATTCCATGCCATTTTATAACCCAGATATTTTGAAATCCGAATCAGAACACATAGCAAATTCCAACATTTGAACTTTCAAAAATTCATCATTGGTATTTTGTTTTGAAATATTTATTACAATGCTATAAAATTAAACTTCTCAACATATGTACAAAAATAATTTATTAAATAATTCATGATTTAAAAAGTAACAATTCAACATTATACAAAAATTGTAGCAAAAATTTACCACATAATTCGAACTGATTTTTCAGTTTTTTCCCAAGGCAGCTTTTGAAACAAAAATAAATACAAAACTAAGAAGTTAACAAGAAAATACAAAATAAATTCTAGGAAAGGTTGCCATTTAGATTCCACTTTCAAATTAATCCTGAGCATAATGTATGGAATTATAAAATATCTGAATTCAAGTAATTTTTGTGGAATCACTGAAATAATTATGCAAAATACAAGAATTGATTTAAATACAATATTCTTATGTTCAAAAGAATTTAGCAAAGCAAAGCCACTGTATACATAAAACGGTATCAATGCCAGTGATAAAAATATATTTCGTCCTAGTATTTTCCTCCATATATAGAATGTAAAATGACGATTATCAGCTAATAAATATGGATGCACATGTGACATAAACACAACTACAAATGATGCAATAGCAACTAATTCAAAAATGAGTATTTTGTTTGCAAGTACAAAAATTACAAACTTTTTCACTTTATTCAATGATATCAAGTAGGGACTGGCAAAAAATAAAGTAAAAAGCAAAAAATAAAATAATTGTGGAATGTTTAAACAGACTTCATGGGCTTTTTTATCCCCTAAAGCAATGGACCCATTATACAATACAAAAATTACAGATGCAACAGCAACTGGAATATAACCAATATTAATTTCAAATACTTTTTTAAATATTTGCATCCAGTTCTTTTTAATAATGAGCATGGATGTTTTCAAATGAGATAATGATATAGCCTTTGGATCTTTGTCTTTTTTAGCCAATCCTTCTCTAAACAGTTCAAGCAAAGCTGGCAATGTTGCTTCTGCAGCTACCTGTAACCAAATTAATTAAATTATTATTATTATTCTAATACTTAACTAAGAAACAGTATTGAAATTGACTAAAAGACAAAGTAAATATAAAAATCTACACAACATGGTAAATCTAAAATATTTATAACATGTGAAGAGAAATGGTAATGATGAGGCTAGATTTATGTATCTGAGCATATTTTAACAAGAATGATAACTTAAGGTTATTTTGTTAACCTAAGCAATGCATATGTTTAGGTCCATGTTTTAATAAACTGGACAATTTAATTCCATATTTCAATAGACTCTTACATAGTTAAAGATTATTTTAATAACTTTACTTTATTTTTATTTACCAATTATGATTCTAAACTACACAATATACACAATATTGTTAAAGCAAACATTCAAGAAAATAATTATATATTTAATTGGTAAATGTTAATATTTTATAATTAGTACAATTTGAATTTTTTCAACTTACTTATTAAACAACTAGTAAAATGAGTTTTTTAATGTGGCCTCTTCCATATTTAACAGCTCTAGGCAGTTGCCTACATAAAAATCTGCTATTGTTTATTCCCCACATTTTTTTTTTTTTTTTTCAAATTTTTGATAATCTGCATTACATAAAATCAAAGGTCTATCAAGAAAGATCCTATGCTTATTTTTGAGTAGGCATCATATATTATTAAGTGGAATCACAAATTTCATCTAGTCAAATAGGAGCCAGTTACATTTTTAAATTTGTTAAGATTTACTGCAAGATCATTCTAGCCACATGTGACCACACTAGTGCAGCAGATGACAGGAATATTGACTGCAAAAATATTTTGGATACTATTATTGTTGATCTCAACTAGCCTCACTAAACCTGGCTTAGTTAGTTTATGGATGAATGACTATTAGGTCATATTCCTTCCTTGGAAAAAAAAAAAGAGAAGGCAAAGCAACCAGGGGGCAAGAAGATATAGATGTTCTGGGTGATTGGCCATGGGGCGTCATAATGGCAAAACATTAGTGCATTTGTGCAGCATTTTAAATATGCATCATATACCAGGGATAATACACCAAAATTGGCAAAGGAGTCATGTTTATTGTAACCAACAACTACAAATAACAAAAATCATCAAAGTTGTTTACTAACTATGTTTGCCAATGATAAAATTAGAAAATGTTATGTAATTAACATACCTCTTTTTTATTCAAAGAATGAGATAAAATACTAGAAGCCATTTACTCAAAGTAAGCAAAAAATAACAATTGGGAGAAGGAGGGAAGAGCAAAATATATTGTGCCCTGAATACCATTTACTCTTGCTAGACTACTAAGTATAACAAGTTTTGCTGATCGAAGCAAACTTGGGTTATCTGTCAATATTTGATATATTGACATAGGTTGCTCTCTTACAGGTTATTCAAGAAAAATATAGCTACATTAGAGAATTAAAAAAAAGAAATATAAACAAAGATGAAAAATCATGGAATAGTGCTAAATAAAAGTAAAAATATTCAAAAGTATTATGTTTTTTCAGCATAAAAGATCAGCAATTTAATCTCAACTAATAATAAAAGAAAATGTATGTTTACAAAGTAGATCATCTGACTTAGGACAATCATATTCCATGCTAGGATATATTGGAAAATAAAAAGTATACCTCAGAATGATTTTTTTTAAAAACAATTTGAACTAAAATTTCAGTTGATTAAAAATTTCACAAAATCTTGACCATAAGTTTTAAAAATATCATTCTACAAAAATGATTTTAATCATTTTAAAACTGGAAAAATATTTTTAATGATACTAATTTAATTGTCATACAATTTGTTCAGTAATTTTAATATTTTTCAAAGTTATCAATGAACGTACTTTTTAAAATATTTTTATTTGGTGTGATAAAATTTAGGCCATTTTCATTATTTTTATAAATACTTATTTCTGTACTTATACAGTGAAAAGCTTAGGTATTGATTTTCTGCTTATATTTTTGAAAAATCAAACAATTATTAACTCAAAAATCATATCATTGTAATAATTGCATGATAATTCAAATATTTTTGTCACAAATACATTAGTAGCCAAGTGGCCAATCGTGTTTAATAAAATTAATCTATACGATCTTTATTGTGCAAACATATAAAATTATAAAGACCATTTTTTAAACAAATCATCCTAAAACAGCATAATTATTAAAAATTTATATTGAATGGGAGTCCATGTCATTTGAAACACAGAACAAGTACTGTTTTTAAAGGACAAGATTAATCTATCCACAAAGAAGTTTGTATTCTAAAAATAAATTAAAAATCAGCTGAAACATTTTTAGAAGAGAAAATTTTGCCAAAAATATGATATCAATATATCTTTAAAAGTAATATTTTATTTGTAATTTCTACAAAACACCAAAAGTAAAGATTTTTTTCAATTAGCTATCTTTATTGTTACAAAAAAAAGCACCAACCATAAAATGCTAATATATTATAATTTTTGATTTATTATCTTTGAATTATAGTGACATATTCTATCAACAACATATCATAACAGCCAATGTTATTTGGATAAACATGTTTTTTTTCTTCAAATTATGTTTTATAGAGATGATTGTAATAGCATTTCAAAAAGAAAGAAAGAAAAAAAAAAGAATTTTTTTTTTTGCAAATTACCATGATGAAAAATTCAACATAAATTTCAAATAATTTTAAATAGAATATTAGATAGTTTATGAAAGACTAGATGGCACTGACAGCCAGCTGGCCCCAGGCATCATAATTATTTTACCGTTGTCCTGCTTTAAATTTAACAGTAAAACACCAGTTATGTGTAGTTTATCAAATAACTGCCACTAATTATGCTGGACTTGGTGGAAGAAAAATGACACCCAAACACTTTTACTTTCTTGGAAGTTAATTGTTTCATTTCTTATATTTGATATTACATTCTATTTCTTCATTCACAGTTCTTCTCTTGTCTATTTCAAACTATTTATGGCAAATGCTATCAATTTTCTTATACAATTTTACTTATTTTTATAAATAAGTAAAATATTTCAGTGAGTTAAAACATTTTTATTAATGGCACTTCATTAACTTTTAATTACATTTATGGTGCAGTTCAACTAAGAATGGCTCTTGCACTAAAAGGCATAGAAAACAAACCAAAATACCCAACTAACTTGCAGTAATTATGTTTAAGCTTACTTGCATTTAAATCACTCATGCAAAAGCATTTATAAATTCATCAAGAAAATATTTAAAACCATCAAATTGTTATAGAAAAAAAAGTTATATTGATTTCATAAACTAAAAGTCTGTTTTGCTTATTTTATATATGCACCACACTAATAAAGTCAAGTCAAATGACAACATACAGTTTAAAAGCATTCTGTTCAATTGTCTTCTAATTTCTGTGGGACATAACTGTAAATTACACAATTAGATATTTAATGAAATAATGAAAACAATCTGAAATTTAAAACATATTGTACATATACAGTGCCTCTAAAAAAATTGAGAGTACATCTTACTTTTACTTAATAAATCCAACATCGAATATAAATAAGATATTACGAAGAGCAAACATGTTTTTATTTTTACACATGACAAAGGGTTTAATATAGAGTAAACATAAAAATCAACAAAAAATTTATAAATTGAAAATTTTCAGCAGCATTTTAAATAAAGACACTCAGAATTTTGTCTCAAAAAAAAGTGAGAGTACAATGAAATTACGGTAACATCTCGCATAGAAACAAAGTGTCACTGTTAAGTTACATGCCTTTTGGCTCTCATAAGGGCCTTTAAATGTTGTGGTTCCAAATCAACCAGTTTTTAATGGTATCTGAAAATATGTTAAACCATTAATTTTGCTACATGTTTTGAATAGATTTTGTTTCTAATTTTGAGTTTTTGAGCTACTTTTTTTAGTATGGCCCACAATATACAATAATATTCCATTTAATTGATGTCAGGGTACTGTGTTGGTGAGTTGATCTGCTGTTTACAATGAAAAAGACACCATATTTTGATATAACATGCATTATGTTTGAGGTCGTTACCCTGCTGTAAAAAGAAATTTCCATCTAGACCCACATTTTTACCACTTCCCTTTAGACTACAGTGACCATATGATTCATTTAAGTTGCTGCAGAAACTTTTTTAAATCATAGGCACAAGTGAAAGTGCTGAAACCATGTGAAATGCCATTAGAAAAGATGGATATAAAAGTTGCCTTGCTACAGTGGAAATGTTCATCAGCTTGCAAATTTGGAAAAAGCATTTGAGATTTTAAAAAACTTATAATTTGAAGACCAAAAACTTTTGGGAGAAAGTTAACTATATATTTTTTGCAGTGATAGCCCTCATACAGTATGGAGAAAGCCTAATACTTCTTTGGATCCAAAAAGAAATTTATGTCCTCTAGTTAAACTTGGCAATGACTCCGTCATGATTTGAGGTGGCATGGCTTCAATCGGGGAAGTAAATTTAATTCTTATAGATGGCATTACAAACCGTATGGTTTACTTAGATATACTACCCAGCAATCTAAAGGGAAGTGCTAAAAAATTGGGTTTAGGTGGAAATTTTATTTTCCAGTAGGACAATGACCCCAAAAGAATGCTCATAACGTCAAAATGTATTGTGTGTTTCATTGTCAACAGCAGTTGCACACACCAACACAGTACCCTGACATCAATGCCATTGTATATGTCCATATATTTGGGCCATATTCGGAAAAGTGGTTCAATAATCCAAAATTAGAAAAAAAAAATTTACAACAAGATTTGCAAGAAGAATGGGTTAAAATATCTTCAAATACCATTAAAAATTGGTCAAATCGGAACCACAATGTTTAAAGGCCATTATAAGAGCCAAAAGGCATGCAACTTAACAGTGACACTTTTTTTAATGCCAGATATTATCGAAATTTCATTGGTGTACTCTCAATTTTTTGAGGCAAAATTCTGAGTATGTTTATTTAAAATGCTTCAGAAAATTTTCAGTTTATAAGTTTTTTTTCTGATTTTTCTTTATTTTTACTCTAAATTAAATCCTTTGTTATGTGTAAAAATAAAAACGTGTTTGCACTTCATAATGTGTTATTTATATTGAAAGTTGGATTTATCAAGTAAAAGTAAGGTGCACTGTCAATTTTTTGAGCCACTATATATAAATACATATGCCTAATTTCATTCCACGAACTTACGCATATATATATATATATATATGTTTAGAAATGTCAAAATTCAGAATTGTTTTTCATGATTATTAAATAAATATCACTATGAAAGCTTTTTTTTTCTTTTCTGCATTTTAAGGTGGCATAAAAGCTGTTTTTGTACATTAATATTTTTAAAAAAATGTAAAAAAACAACAAAACTTTGAAAAAATTATTTCAAGATGCATATTTTTATCTTCTAAATTATATTTATTACAAATTTGATGCTCTAAGTCTAATTGTCCAGTAGAATCTCAGAATATGAAGACATATTCATCTTTAATATGTTTTTAAAAATTAATATTTTAATACACATAAACACGCCAATGGATGTTTTCTTCAAAAAATTTCGTTATTGTTGCTACAGTTATCTTTGCAAATAATGAGTTATAATAAATGATGCCCAATTTTCATCGTTACAACTATTTTCATAAACAATACTTCCAAATAATTATGGCAATTATTGTTAAACTTTAAAAAAAATCTAAATTTATCTAAAAACTTATATATAATTAATATGGCAGTCATACAAAGACAATGGCCTTTCATTTACTGTTTCTATTATTAGATTAAAATCTAAAGTAGGCATGTAAGCAAATTTTAGACAACAAAAAATGGTTGCTAAAATATTAATTACATTTAAAACGATTCTCTATATTTTCCAACATTTTGATGGACTATCTAAACTTTTACCAATAATCTCCCAATAAGCTTCTTTTACTATCATTTGTATTTTAGTTTCATTAAAGTAGTTAATATTTAAATAAAAATGCATAAATAAACCAAATTTAAAGATATCATACCCCATTTCTCTAACTAACAATATAATATTGTCCATATAAATATTTTATAAATGAGATATTCATTCTAAAATACAAATTAAGGGGGAAAAATCTGTATAGTTCAAAAATTTAGAAATTCAAGATTTGGTTTTCAAAATTCAGAATTTTAAATACAAGCAATTTTAGATATAATTTGTTGTGCTGCAAGATACTTTTCTCCCACTCTTTAAATACAAAAATAACGTCAAAGACAACCTCTTATCTGTCTGAAAAAACACAGCGTAGTATATATACAAGTAATATATTGACCAATTATACATTATATATACTTACAATGAAAGAATTTATTATTAATATCCCACCAAAAAGAAAGCAACTAAAAACAGACTTAGTCATTTTGAGTATAGCAGAGTAAAAGAAAAATTAAAAGAGGGCATAATAAATGCATAAAAATTACACAATTATATCATTTTTTTAAAATTCAATTCCACAATTATAATCTATGATGAGTTAAGTTGGCAGAAAGAATAAATTAAATGGTGTATCATTTCATTATGCTTCTAATATATATATAAATAATCTGTATTTGAACTCATTTTCCTATAATTTAATTTTATAATTATTTATTTCCTTAAGTAAGAATTCATAAGAACTTTAGATGCTTCCAGATTTCATGTAAATCAATTAATCAGTTTATGTATAATATACAAGCATGAAATTTCTTTTTCAAAAAATAATTTTTTATGAAAACTAGCAGTGTATAAGAATTCAACTTCTCTAATTTAAGCATTTCTCATTCTAATTTATAATTATGACTTTTTCTCTGCTCTTTTGAATTGCTTAACAAATATGATTTAAAATACTACCTACAATTGAGGTAGTTTTGAGCCCCAATCCTTTGAAACCACTAAACTTGAATTTGGGTGCTATTCTGTTGTAACTAGCAATCAAAGCTTAGAATTATTACAAAAAGATTAAATGATTTATATATCTAAAATTATTCAGGATTTGGTCTGCATATCCACACCATAAAAATAAAATAATTAAAAATTATTTGAAATGAAAAATAAAAATTGTAATGAGTAATTTTTATTAGTAAAAGTATGTGCATTCTAAGTCCCCAATAATTACAAATGAATAAGGACTTAAAAAACATTAAAACATACTTAGAACACATTATATCTGAATTTTATAATCTAAACTTTTTATATTGTTTTTTAATTAAAATGATTACTTTCTACAGCCATTTTTTTAATCATTAAAAAAAATTATTGTAATTATTACTCCATAAAAACAACTCACAATTTACTTATTAATTCTGCAATTTTTCTATAAAATATTTGAAAATAAATTTTGAGTTCCATTTTTTTCCAATTTTTCCAAAATATAATTTTTGTTGTAGTCTTCCAATGTGCTAAAAGTAGCCAAGCTTCATATCTTATACATTTTTATCAATGCAATAAGAAATATTTTTTAATGTGAAATACATTAGTACATTTTAAAAGCAAATCAGTATCATATTAATAGTCAAATTTTTCTATACATATAATTTCATGTGACAGATGTAGAAACAAATTTCTAGTTAATTTGTAAAGCAGATATAGCAGGAAGTATATATGATACATTTTGCTTTTATAGTGAAAGTATTGCAAAGAAAATCTAAATAATTAAAAAAAAAACATTATAAATTTACTTACATAAAACATCCAAACAATATTTGTCTGTCGAAACAAGAGACTAACAGCTCCTATGATAGATGCTGAGAAGTAGAACTCTTTCAAATGCCAGTAATACATCATGAGTACCAAAAATGTTGATCCACAATCAGTATAATATAGGAAGTTGAAAAAATATAACAAAGGAAAGATGGTTATATTAAAAGCCGACAGCAACACAATTCTTGGTTCATCTTTCTAGAATAAAAAAGCATGATTATTGAGTACTATAATTAATTAAAATAATCAATAATATCAATAATCTTAAGCCATTCACAGTTATAACATACCTGATGATGGAATTGAAGTATTCTGTAAATAACAAACAAAGTTCCAATAGTGAAGATAATGTTTACCAAACGAAAACAAGCAAGTTCATATATATTTAATGTTGATACTTTTGATAAAGGAGTTAAAATGGCTGTAGTAAATAAATATAATCCAGGTGGTGTTGTAATTTTTGGGTCCCACTGAAAGACAAAAAATCACATATGAAAACCTTTTGGAAATTGGAGTTGAATAATAAGATAAAAGCAGATTGTTCGCATTTAAACTTTCATATCAATACAAAGACACTTGATCAAAAAATGATATTCAACCTACATCTAGCTCACATTCATGGTTTGGTAATGCTATTATTTGTAAAATAAGATATTGAACATACAATGCAACCAACATCAAAACTAAGACCTTCCTACCATTTTATCATCACAATAAATTGCACAAATACATTAGAATTAAAAAAAAAAATTCAAGGAAAAACATTGTTATTATCTTGAGGATGTTGAATTCTACAACTCAAATTTTATTTTAAAATAATGTAATAATAAATATAATATTTGTTAAAATTATGTAAGTTGTTTTTCTTTTCAAACAATTTAGTAGTAAAAAAGCATTTATAAATTAGTTTTCTAAATCAGTCATTTCACAAATGCAACAGTAAATAACACAATAGAAGATAAAAATCTGTCCTATCTTACCTATTAACCCAGGATGATGCAAGTATCTAGCCAGGTAATAGCTAGATTAAAAAGCCATTTTAGAAAAGTAATGAAAATAGAACAACAATTTTAAAGTGGAATTGTCTTGAAAGTCAAAACTGTTATATTTCTACAGCTAGAAGCATGACATTTACAGATATTAAATTTAACTTAAAGGATCTTTAATATATCAAGTTCTGCAGCAATTTTTAATTTTAAAATAAAAAAAGTTTGAAAACCTAACAGCATTAAATTGAAGTATGATGTACTGTGAAAGTAAATATACTAAACATATATATATATCTGTATGTTTTTAATAAAATTTGTAAAATATCTTTCATGAAAATGTATCAAAATTCAACAAATTGTTTTATAGATATCTAGTAGATATACTCAATCCTTCAAGAAATGCAATTAGTAATAAATAGCTTAACTAATATTATATATATATATAAGGTAATTAATAATAAACACCAAGTTAAAAGGAAAAAAATAGAGTCAAAATTAAAATCCAGGCTCAAGACTTTCTCGAAGGCAAGGATTCAAAAACAAGGGAGGGATTTTTTTCTGCGAGGTGGCTGACTTTTTAGTCCAAAAAAATTAACTCCTCATGACCCGAAAGGCTCTTGAAATTAAGGTCTAAAATCTACACCATTTTTTACAGACATAAAACAATAAATTACAAAAGAATGCAAATTTCAGTTTAAGTGAATTTGGTTTTATAATATTGTCATTCAAGTCATGGGGGGGCCCATGACTTGAATATACATTGAAATTAAGTCCTAAGAGGTATATAATTTTTTACAGAAATAAAATAATATCTTATGTCTTAATTTCAGATCATGTGGGGTCAATATTGTTGGTTTAAAAAGTCAGACTCTTCACAGAAAAAACCTCTTGCTTTTGAATCCCTGCCTGAGAGTGAGCTTGGAGAAAGTCTTCAAGCCAGATTCTTATTTTATTTTGATTCTACTTTTTCCATTTAATTTGTTATTCATTACTAATTTAATTAGGTTAATCTGTGTTTTAGGAGTGGTTGAATTAGAACTCTCGAAATACAATGAGTTTTTTTTTTTAAAGTTTGATTACAAAATAATTTTAATTTTAGATTGTTTTAGAAACAGGTTTTAATTTGCAATTTCATAGTATATATTTTTTATTTTCTTTCTACAGTGGCACAAAAAATTGTGAGCACACCTTACTTTTACTTGATAAATCCGACTTTCAATATAAATAGCACATTACCAAAAAGTGCAAACTTGTTTTTATTTTTACACATGAAAAATTGTTTAATTTAAAGTAAAAATAAAGTACAATCAACGAAAAACTTCTAAATTGAAAAAATTCAGAAGCACTTTAAATAAACATACTCAGATTCGTGCCTAAAAAAATTGAGAATACACCTATGAAATTTTTGCAATATCTCATATAAAAATAGTCACTGCTAAGTTGCATGTCTTTTGACTTATATAATGGCCTCTAAATGTCATTGTACTACTGATTTGACCAACTTTTGTGTTTTTGAGCCTATTTTTCGAATATGACCCACAATATAGGTTAATATTCAATGGCAATGATGCTGAGGTACTATGTTGATATGTGTAACTGCTATTTTAATGAAAAAGATGCCATATTTTCACATTAAGTGCACTCTCTTTGTGGTAGTTGTACTGCTGAAAAATTGAATTTCCATCTAAACTCAAATTTTTTACAGATTTCTGTGAGGATACCAATTACAATTTTACAGATACCAATAAACCATACAGTTTTATAATAACATCTATAAGAATTAAACTTCCTACCCTGTATGAAGCCATGTAACCTTAAATCATGACAGAGTCACTACCATGTAGGATGTAAATTATTTTGATTCAAAAAAGTATTAGGCTTTCTTCATACAGAAGGATTGCTTCACTGCCAAAAATAGTGAGTTTTCTTTCATTACTAAATATAACTTTCTTTCAAAAGTTAATGGTCTTCAATTATGAGTTTTTTGCAAACTTCAACTGCTTTATCTGAATTTGCAAGCAGATGAATGATTTCTCTTTAATAATGTGACTTTTATATCCAGCTTGTGTAATGGCATTTTGCGCAATTTCAGCACTTACATTTTTGCCTATGATTTAAGAAATTTCTTCTGTAAGTTGGATGAACCATATGGTCGCAGCAATCTTAAGAAAAACGTTAAAAATTTGACTTTAGATGGAAATTCCATTTTTCAGCAGTACAATGAACCCAAACAGAATGCAATTAACATCAAAATATGGTATCTGTTTCATTATAAACAGCAGTTATACACACCAACACAGTATCTTGACATCTTTGCTATTGAATATTACCATATATTGAGAGCTATACTCAAAAAAGTGATTCAAAAACACAAAATTAGAAACAAAACCCATTTAAAACAAGTATTGCAAGAAAAATAGGGTAAAATATCTTCAGATTTCACCAAAAATTGGTCAAATCGGCACAAAGACGTTTAAAGGTTATAATAAAAGTCAAAAGACATGCAACTTAGCAGTAACACTTTATTTTTATTCGAGATATTGCAAAAATTTCATAGGTGTACTCTCAATTTTTCGAGGCAAGAATCTGAGCATGTTTATTTAAAATGCTTCTGAAATTTTTCAGTTTAGAAGTTTTGCATTGATTGTACTTTATTTTTACTTTAAACTAAACAATTTTTCATGTGTAAAAATAAGAACAAGTTTGCGCTTCTCGGTAATGTGCTATTTATATTTAAAGTCGAATTTATCAAGTAAAAGTAAGGTGTACTTTCAGTTTTTTTATGCCACTGTATATATAATTTGTGTGAATAAGGCATAACACATTTAATTTTAAAAGGGCATTTTTACTAAAAATATGATACAATAAGAATGTAAAATACAAAAACATTTAAAAAAATCCTACAGAATCAAAAACGGGGGAGAAAGAAATAGGGGTGTAAGTTATGAAGTAATCGATTCAAAATACTCAATAAATTACAAGTGCTTACATCATTTAATGGTTTTAAAAGCTGTGAACATACTTTCAAGCAGTACATAATTGATTTCCACCCTCCCCCAAAAAAACATTAAATATAAAAAGAGTGATTAACAGAGACAGTTAATTTATATTTAGTTTGAATATACAAACTTACAGAATTGCTTCCTTTAAAATACTGAAATATTTGTGAATACGAATTTTTTTTTTTACCCAGACAATCAAAAAAATTTTCTTCAGTTCAATATATAAAAAATTAGAGAAAAATATAGATGCACAATTCTGTTAATTTATGTTTTAAAAAAATCAAAATAAATTTTCATTAAAATAAAAAACTATGAAAAGACTTATCGCAAACAAATGTTACCTCATTATATATTCCTTTATAATATTTCAAAGCTTGTGGATAATGAAAGATTTCATCCATGTATGGATCTTCAACTAATGTGTTCGCCACATAAAATAAAAATAGAGTAAACGTACACAATAAGTAGATAAATAATTTGATCATAATTATTTTTAGACAGCAAGTTATACAAAATATCCCCTATCAATTGACAAAGAATCGCTCACTTAAATATACATACAGCGAAATAAAATTATGATGAATATTGATTATTGCTTTATTTGGGAAGGAGCAAAGGAAAAATGAGAGTTAAAACCTGTATACATTGGCATTTTCTCTGAATTTCAAAACAAAGCTCAAAACATACCGGCAGTTACGGATATAGTGTAACGAAAAACGAATGAGTTCACGAATCCAAGATAAATGAATTTTTATTTTCGACTATCGTTGCTCTAGACTTGCAAAAGAAAACTGGGTTGTATACCACAGTCGTTTGATTGGATTTGTGATTTCTCATGCCAAGTGGTTATAAAGGGAAGGCTATTCTAGCATTCTTTGCCGATTCCGGCAGATTTTAAATATTTTTTCTTAAATTTTTTGTGGAAATAGTTTTAATTTTGTTAGCCCGTTATCCGGCATAAGCTAAGAACTCGTTCAGGAGCATAAGCCGGAAACAAACCTCCATCTTTCCTTCCTTGCAAAAGAAATTTATTACATGCATACACACATATATGTATACACACACACACACATACATACATATACACACATACATACATATACTGACGTATACGTACACACACACACACATACATATACGTACACACACACACATACATATACGTACGTATACGTACACACACACACATATATACATATACGTACGTATACGTACACACACACATACATACATACACTTTTAAAATATATGATTCACTGGAGATATAATACACTGTAGACATTTTTATCTAGCGTTTCCTTCACATTGGTGTAATAAATTTAGATAAAAATTAGACTTATTTTTCCACTTTGAGTAAATTTCTGCAAGACCAGTTTTTACGAATAATTTCAAAACTATTGCATTTCCAGTTAAACCTTAACTTCAGAATCAAATGCTAAGTTTTCGAACGGTGCTCTTTTTAAAATGCTGCATGCCTTTGTGTATTTATGCATTAAGCTCTATAATAGACAGAAAATTAAGGAAATGAATTCTGACAATGACGAGAATAGTGTAATGCTTCTTATGCTACAAGCTATATGTCTATTGAAATTTGAAGTTTAAAATATTTTGTTGAGGAAGCCATTGGGGAACCCTGCAAAGCGAAATATTGAACATTTTTTTTTTCAATCAGCAATTGCGATGAATAAATTGTGGATAAAGGAGACAAAATTACAAATTGCTTTTATGAAATCCAAAATCTTATTAAAATGTAAGCTTATAAATACATTTCCTAAATAATTCGTGCTGTACTCCATACACTTAAATTTGTAATATTTAAAATACTTTCATATACGCGAATTAAAATATTTATTAATATTAAAATTTCTTAAAAAGGAAATATACATACCTGGTTTAATTTCATTCCAAAAAAAAAAAAAAGTAATTTCTTAGGCAATTGTGTGATCGACTGTCAATCGACAGAAAGATGTATCTGGTCATATCTTTGAATCAACAAATTTCTTTTGAACTTCCTTCAGCATTTGGTTGGTTGTATTGCTTCTTATGCACTGTACACGAGATATTTTGTTTTGATATTTTAATTATTCCCTAACAATTTAGATTTCTGAAACAAGCCGAGTGTTTATGAATAAAAACTATCCAGCGGGAAAAGTTCTCCAATATCAAAACTAAAATATCTTAGAAAAAGTTTGGATGAAGATTTTTCTCTTATCAAGTCGATTAAGATACTTCCATCAAATTGAGAAAAAAAAAAAAGTAAGAATTTCAACATTCTATTAAAATACGTTTCTCTGATTGAATGCATGGAAAATAAAGCACAGCGAGATGTTGAATAAAGCAAATAGGATGTAATAATAGATTTTCGTGCAATCACCTAAGAATTAGTTATATCTTATTTCAGATTTAAATTAAAAATACCACTGATGTAAGAGCTGTGTATGAGATTTGGGCAAAGGTCTTGGAACAATTCAGATGCAACCTTTAATGAATCTCCAATTACCAGCATTTCGATGAAATTTAATGTTTCAGATTGAATGAAAAGGGCAGATAAATAGGTTCGGACCTTAACGTGTTAAAAACAATGCTTCGTTTTATTTATTTATGTTCCATTTGTAAAGTCGTGCATCTCACTTACGGTCAACCGTTCTTATGGCGTTTGAAACTGAAAATTGTATCATTTGAATTATTTGCTTTAATAATGGTGGTTATACATAAAAAAAGTAAAAATACGAAGTAAAACAAATTTTATTTGCAGTTTTGTTATACAGATACAAACAGGATTTACAATATAATTACCATAAATAATTTTCACAACAAGTTGTAAAATAGTTATAAAATCAATTTATACTACATAATCTGAATAAATGCATAGTAAAAACACATTTTTAAGATGAAAATAAAACATTTTTCTGCTTTAATTTTATTTAAAAGTTGATTTTTTGATATTTTTATGAAATTAGTTATTAAATGATGTTAATCATTTTCGTACTAAGTGGTATTTTACAATTAAATTTTAATAAATATAACTCGATTCTTATTTAATAAATATAACTATAATAAATGGGCAATTTTAAAACAGTTAATAAGTAAGTTAATTTTAAATGCTGCATTACAATCGAGAATACACACAAATGTCCGAAATTTTAAAACTAGCTCGAAAAAATAGAAAAATGAATACCAAATTGCATTTTCACAAGAATGAAACGTTTAAAAAAATAGATTTAATATTGAGGAAAAATTGCCTTCCATTTAAGCTAAGAACTTTAAAAATCAATCCAAAATATTTAGATTAATTAGGATAGAAGTGATTTCGCATAAATATTCTTCTAAAATATATTTTTCCGATTTTTGAGAAGATAATATTCGAAAATGAGTGATAATTTACTCAAGCATTTCACTTCGACAGCTTATCTAATTCTTAATTTAATCATAATTTCAGATAATTCAAAAATTTAAAACAGCATAAATGAAAAGGAATATGAAAGTTATTTCTGCCTTACTATTAATTGCATCCAATCAATATTTTTTCTGGATATTAAAAAGATAATGGAATCATTAATGGAAATTTTTTACCCGAAATTATGTATAAAAATTATGCATTTATGTTCACATTTTCACTTCAAGCATATTGATCCCCATGGTGATCAGTCATAGAGATCAAATAGTGCTCTGAAATTCAGAGGACTTTTGATTGACTGGCCGGCCGAGTCAATCAATAATCCTCTACCGACAAATTTAAAATACTAATTCCTTTTATTTAATATGGATAGTTTTCCTACTAAGAAATTCTAAAGAAAATTTGATAAAGCTTTAAATCCAAATATAAACTACTAAAATAGATTTTTAATTTAAATTACAAACAAAAAGGATTGCAACTGTCTTTAAATGGATGCAATTAATAACAATTTTATATTTGCGTTGTCCAAGAAAAACTTCTTTACAAATTAGATTAATTTTAAATATTAAATGTTTATGCCAAACATTAAGTTAATTTAAATAAAATTTCTTTAACTTTCCAACAAGAATAATGAACACTAAGAATTCTAGCATATCATAAAATGCCAAAGGTCGTGATCATTAAATTACATTTAAACTGAACTATTTGCGTTCAAAAGTAGCTTAATCCGTTTAGCATGACAGAATAAAACGCTCATGGGATTCGCCTGTCATTAGAAACATTTCAGTATTGTGCAAGCAGCATTTAAGGATTATAGATTTGAAGATTGCAGATATAAATTAATATGATAAAATTATTGAACTGCTATTAAAATATCTTTTGCGTAATCATCACTCGTAATTATCATGTAAAATCATTAACACAGAAAAACGAAGTTACCATAGCTCAGTAAAATATATACATAGGAAATTTAAATGGAAGTTTTCAATACAAAAAGTTAATAGCATAATCAAAAGATTTGATACAAATGGATTGTGTCATTATATTCACAATATTGAGCATCCATAAAATTTGATATTTTAAATATAAAATTTAATCACAAAACAAGTTCCACATGAGTCATCTTACATTTTCCAGGATGTATATTTACTTATTAAATCACTAATACAAATATAAAATTATTTACAACAAAGTTTTCAAAAAGAGAAGATAATATTTCGTTAAAATCCCATTAAATTTTCAGCTGTCTTCTATTCTTAACATTTCGTTATTTTAAATCACGAGATTAGTGCTAATTATTTCAAATAAAATAAGCATTAATTCAGTTTAGAATTTCTAGAATACTTAGAAAAACATTGAAGAATTTATAATTCAGAATGTGGAATTTACTTGGTCTGTTATCTATTTACCGGGTCTATAGCAGAGTATCACCAAAATGGATCTAGATTGAAACTGATTTTTTAAAAAAAACTAGTTTAAGGCCTTAAAACATTTCATGCATTCTTAACCATGTTTTTGTTATAGTAAAAATTATAGTCATACAAGAATAAAATAACTTATAGGATAGTTTGCAAAAAGAAATTCTTTGATTTCGTGAATTCCATTTTGTAAAAATAAGCTTTAAAAATTAAAAAGGTTTTATATACAATTGAAATTTTTCATCTTCATTGTCTGTCTAAATGTTTAAAAGAATTCTTATTACATTTATAGACAGGTCAATTTATATACAAAAGATTTTTCAAATAAAAATGAAACAAAACTTAGATGTATGATTACAATAAAAATTTTGGAACAATAAATGTTAAAAGGAAATATCTAAATATCATTTCAGATAATCAAAACACATGCCGTTTTTCCAACTTGAATACTTGCACTAATCTAAAAAAAAGAAAAACACAATTTTAAGCATTTTTAGAAAACGTCAATCTTGCATCAAATTTTTGAAATGCACTTGAAAACTCTTTGGTAGAAAATTTCGAAAGAAACTGATAGAATTAATGGTTAAGTTTCAATAATGCCGAAAGAGAAATGAAATTTTTGAAACATTTGACATCAAATAGAGTCATTTGTTTTGTCATTTGTTGAAGTCGATTTGAAAATACACTAATTTGTCATCGAATGATGACTGTCAGCATAAAATATTTTTACGTTCTACAAGTAGATATTTTCGGCTGGTAATTACGTAGAATGTTCACCTTTCACGTCTTTCAAAGGCTTGGCATTCCAAGTTCTTAGAGCAAGTTTAAAATCAAATCCTCTTTACTACATTCAGTGCAAACCATATATTGCCATCGAGTGAAATCTGAAAAAAGAATTTAGCAAAATCAAATAAACTCACATATTTAATATTATAAATTAGTCACTTTTGGCGATAAGTTGATTCGGTGGATATATTGGTTAGATATTTCTGTTAATCATTTTGAAATAATTTTTCATCAATGACTCCTCCAAATTGATTGTCATTAAACAAAGTTATTTTCTTTAAATCCTGCTTACTATGCATGAACCATTTTAATGGAGAGCAAGTTCCATAACATGGCTTTTTACAAGCCGAAAATGTATCGTTTTCTAAATTTCACAGTATTGCAACTTCACTTATTCTATTTCTCATATCTCCTGTGAGCAACACAGAAATTAAACAGAATCCATCTTTCGCCTTCAATAATGAAATAAATTCAGGGGATTAAATATTTCTTAAAAAAATGAAAAGGGCTTTAATTTCTTAACAATATTGATGGAAATTAGGCAAAATATTTAGAAATTCGCAAAATTCAGGAATTTCATATCATTTAAATTTGTATCAAAAAAACTTTGTGGCATAACATTCTGCTGTAAAAAGCCAAATTTCTCTTAATTTGTAAATGAAACTTCAAAAATGCTCCGAAGGGCCCAATTTTATTACATATAGCTCGGAAAGAAAATTTTATAGCTAAAGTTCATTCTCATTAGAGAGCATTATCTTTATTAGATATAGATATAGATATATAGCAATGCTCAGAATTCTTTTAGTTATTTACGGATTTTATGAAAGATAGAATGCTAGTAATTTTGCCTCGATGAAATAATTCTGAGAAAAATTGCATTTAATTAAAACCAAGTTTCCCAGTATCTTGATTTCTGTAATTGAAATTTTCAAGAAAATATTAAAATGCAGGTTTGAAAATACTTCTAATAACATAACTTCAAGTTTTTCATACATTGTCTAAAGAGCCCTTTACCACTTTCAGTGGGAAAAATAGTATGGAAAAAATGAAGTAGCTAAATGTTTAATTTCATATAACTTTCAAAAATGTAAATTTCAGAATATATAGCTTGAAAAAATTACACAAGCGAAATTTTAAAAACTAAATTATAAAAATTAAACATAATCAAAACTGTTAAAGAAATTTTAAAAAAATTCGATTATAAAATATTTACATTTTATAGAACTATAAAAAAATGAAAATGTTACGATTATAATGTTCAAAATCAGTTAAAAAAATATATGATTTTAATTTGAAGGAGTTCGGTTGCGCAATCTTCATAAGTAAAGGAAAGTATACAATTAAATAACTTACAAAATATCGCTAAATATCTCCAGATCAAGGATCCTCTCAAGTTGTTCAACTTATTAGATTACTGTCAACTTTGCCTTTTACTTAATCCAGCCTATGAGTTTCCCTTTGTATCTTGATTGCTGTAAATGGAACAGATATTCAATATAAATAGAAATGGATTTGAAAGGAGAGTAGTCATAGAAAGATTAAATTAGATGAATACAGATATTAATAAGAAAAAAGCGAAACAGGAAAAATTTAGAAGCCAATTCCACCCATTATTTCTTTAATTATAAAAAATGTCTAACGGTCAAAGTCAGATGATTATCACTTTAAAATTGGATGTTAGATTTTCATAAATATTTCAAAATTCAACTACTTACCTAGTTTTTGGCATTTAAATTCTTGTTGTTCGATCATAGCACTTCCTCTTAATCTTGAACAGTCGATTCTAATAGAAATTGGATAAGAAACTGGAATCTTAAATTCAATTAACAAGAAAATGGAACAAATGTGGGAGCCATCATTCTGCACATGCAGATTTCAGTAATCGCAAGTGAATCCTTGGCAAATTTGACTTTTTTTTCTGCCAATGCGAGAAAATTAAGGAAGAATATACTTGGTTGAAAATCTTTTTCCAGAGTTTAAAAAACAATCCATAATCCTTTTTTGAAATCACTTCTTTAAGAAGGAATTTTAGAGTCTCGGAATGTATTCTAAAATTAAAGAAGAATGTATGTTGTGAACTATTTAGAACCAAATGCGAATCTAAATGAAGTCAACTTTCTATAAAACATAGGAAATATTTTTATGTTTTGCTAACAATTGAAGATTAAATACTGTTCTCAGTGTTTTTAAAAATCAAGCATACAAATGAATTCCGCTTAAAGTGAATATTATGAAAAATTTACTAAAATCCATTACAGATTCGAGTTTGAAGTCCCAATATCTGGAAATTTGTTCTTGCTCTTTCTTTCGCTCAGAGTTCTTGAATCAAATTTTAGATCTTCTTGATTTTTATCACTAAACAATTATTTCTGGTTTCACTATGAGAATCTTTTCAAAATATTTTATTTCAGGTAAAAGAAATTAAAAACCTGATGAAATATTATATTGCAAAAGATGTCACAAATGAGTAATGGAATTCTTTTAAGTTCAAAACAGACTTCTGATATTGTCATTTCAATAAATTTATTTGGTTCAGCTTGTCGTTCGAGTTTATGGCAGAAAAGATATTTCGCCATATTTCGACTAACTATTGAATAATGAAACTAGTTATCTAAATATGACATTAGTTATAACTTTGAATAAACTTATTTTTTCATATCTGACATGGTACATGATCATATGCCATGAGTTTATATTACATATTTCCATAATTCACATGTAGAAGTTTATCTGATAAATTTCACAGTTGCATTGTTTTTTCAGCAAATATTTAGTTCTCCTCTTTAGGTTATTAAACTACATCAAGTAAGACCACATGAATTTGGAGAATTTAGTGATACGACACTATTTAAATAGAATTTAAGGAAATTACTAATCAACATGTGAATTTAATTCCTTTATATAAATTTTTAGTCTTTTCATTAAACTGTTTTAAAGAGTCACCGATTCATTAACTGAATGGATGTTCTAGAAACAGAAATGATCGCCTTTCAGTTGAAATAAAATTCAGTATTTCTCAAGCTGTCTTAAATTATTTGACGGATTAAAAAGATTATCAAGATGTCTAGAAAATACTAAGAAAACTATTTTATGGTCAGTTCTAACAAATCTAATACTTTGATATTAACAATTAAATAATGAATTCGTCTTATTCGAGTCATAAAAACACGCAATCTGTTTAAAGGGAGCACTGCAGTTTAAATCAAAAATGATTTTATTTCGAAAGTATTTTAAAAGCTACATTCGATATTAGTATTTCTCCAAAAAGATTTGGTTTATTTTATGTTCTCTTGAATTAGATGGAGTTAAGAATTTATAAAGTATTATATACTTCTAGCTATTTCAATTCCAATACGTGGTTGAGAAGATGAATTCACTTTGTTATATACTCATACGAAATATAAAGAAAATGTAGTAATCGTCAAAAAATTCGAACTCGATATTTTGTGGGAAAACCTTCCATGAGTTCGAAAACCCCGTTTCGTAAAACGCGCCTCGGTCCGAGAATTTTAACTCAAAAACAATTTAAGCCAGTCCATTAACTTTGGTAAATGGCATTTACATCAAATTTTAAGCGTAATCTATTCAGAGGAAGTCCTGCTGTTTGAATATAATTTAACATGATAGCTACAAAATGGAGGGATCATGATATGATTCGGCACAAACATTTAAATATAACGTAGTCATCAAATCTTGAGGCAAATCCAATTACAGGTTGGCTATCTTTCGGTCTGCATTTAAGGAACAAGTATACCTGTTAATTTAAAAATTAACTACATTAAATTTGGTCTTTTACGTGTTATCACATAAATTGAAATTTCAACCGTTTAGCCGAGGATTTATTCCATTTAATGCTTACAGATTTGAAATTAATGGCTAAATTTAAAATTTGGGCCATCAAAAATCCACATTTAGATTTACATTTGTATAGTATCCAATACAACTCAAAACCCACAGATTCCAGAAATGAATATTTCCAAACATAGCATCTTGCATTATCCACAAATTCTGCACCAACAACTTGAGTCAGTGTTGGAAACTAACAGTTTCTGGTCAGCTTGATGCATTTTCTAAGAAGTTTTCTGTTAGACTTTTGGGTGTTTACGAAATTTCTAATAAAATACTTTTCGGTAGATTTTAACGTCTTGCAGTGTTCCATACTTTAAGATTTAAACTCAGAGCATCAGAACTTAATAGTTAAATCTTTCTTTTTAAACCGAGGTATGGTCCTAAACTAAACCATTCCAATTTTATAGCTGTTAAAACTTCTCTGATCAAGTTTAACAAGACAAAATGAATCGATTCCAAAAACAAATTTGGTAAGTGATGCAGGATTTAATTAATAGAGTTTTACTGAATAGCCAATAAATTAGTTTTATGAACGGAAAAACATTCTTTTCAAACGGCGTGTAGGATTAATTTCACTCTCATGCTTTGGAATGTTTCAATTGATTTCTGATCGCCGTTTCTGTAACTTCACAACTCAAGAATGAAGACTGATTTTTGTTGGATTCTGGTGTCTTGGAATTCTTTCCAGCTATTGAAAACATTTGCATGCATATGCCAGACTTCTTAACGTTTTGGTGCATCTATTTTAATGGTATCAGGAAAGACTGATAAAATCTTTTCCAGAATATTTTAAAATTATTAACAGTATGGAGTCAACCTGTTTACAAATTAATCATTGAATAAGTCTCCCATAACTTTTTAATGCATATTTTTTAATTAATATGAATTTCCTTGAACTTCTAATGCATTCAACAGAGAATAAAGAAAGAAAATATATTCGATAATATACCCAAGCAGTCAAAGTCGGATGAAGTGCTTTGGAAGAAGATTTTCAAGTTTTAAATATATGGGAAAATTTAATGTGCATCATAGTATTATAAATTAATCAGGCATACAAAATAAAGGAAATGCAAATTTATGGCACTAACATTGGAGAACCAGTTCTTTGTAAAAGTCATTCTTTCGCCATAACTGTGGGATTAAGTTTAGAGCTGTTGTCAGTCATTACAAAATGTCAACGTATACCCATTAATATTAACTTCAAATACCACAAACTGTCATCCCCTACCAACGTTTTATGTTCATACACATCATTCTCATTGCCATTAACTCCACTTCCCTCGGCACATATTAAAAAATATGAAGAATGTTTTTCTTGATTACAATAAATACCAACAATCACAAACAAATTACTTACAAGACTGATTTCGATCAAAGTTTTGATAATCATAGAATTTATTCTTCACAAATTACCAACTGCCACCACCCACAAAAAAATCCATGTATTATACTGTGCGGTATAGAGAGATTTGAACTGGATTTCCCTCATACACGTACACAAAAGTTCACACCATCTATTCCCCTTCCCACACACACGTTCACAAAAGTTCACACCATCCATCCCCACACACACATTTCTCGCTCCGCACAAAAGTCACAATCCTCTCCA
>JAPMOQ010059908.1:4059713-4107417 GCA_026543055.1 Argiope trifasciata
AAGAATGCAGGAAAATAAATGCATTTGTGGAGAAATTGGTACGGTTTACCACTATTTAATGGAATGCATGGAGATCTCAGAGTTAAGGGAGGACCTGAAGATTGTCAATAATGATTTAAGTACAGTACTGATGGTACCAGGTAATCTCAAAACCCTGAAGGATATGATGTTAAAGATTGATAGTTTCATTCCAACTGTTTGAGAGAGTGTAGATGGGGAGAAAGACAGCTATTTTCTATCCCGAAAGGAATGTTAGATTGACTGTTCGGTCAATGTAAGGTTGGACAATACTTATTCAGCAGTCGACCACAACAAATCCTGTTGGTACTGCTACGTTCAGCGGTAGCGGGGTGGTCGGCTGTATGCAAGAAGAAAAAGTAATTGCTAATACAACAGCTGGTCTGAACAGACTCGTCTTCTAGATAATCGGCTTTTACTACAATTTTGATTAGACGCAAACATCTCCTCCACTTTTCCTTTGATTCTTATTTTGGTGAAATCAATGCCTGATGGCGCATGAGCAGAAGTGGGAATTTAGGTAGACAGATTTCAGAGTTCATGGACATTATGGATACAGAAAATTGCATTAAAAGATATTAAAATTTAAAATGTTAATTATATATTTTTTTAAATATATATATATTTATATATTTTTTAAATATTTATATATTTATATATTTTTTAAAATGTTAATTGTATATTTTTTATCTAAATTGAACTACAAATGATAATTTTTTTAAATTTCTTAATTTCTCTGCTAATGAAATTTTCTAGTACAGCATTGCGTAGTTATCAGATATGGTTTCTTCCGGCTGTAATAAACATATCAGAATTATTGTTAACAGAATAGTTAGTTTAGATAGGTGCATCTTCTAGATCATAGGTTGCCAGCGTGGGCGATAACGCCCCTTTGTGGGCGTTTGAAGCTTTCAGGGGGGCGGTAAAAGACCCAGAGAAAATAAGGGGGCGTTGATATGGCACGAAGGGGCGTTTGAAGATTAACCAAATATAATGTACAATAACTTCAAGGAATGATTCCAGGACCTTTTAAACATGGGCATACAAGACTGGGTTTTGGATCTTTTTTCCAATGTCAGCACAGCAGGATCCACTCAGTTAGAAGAACTAATAGAACTGACAACAAATAAGGATCTAAAAATTAAATTCAATAATGGCTGTCAAGAATTTTGGCTGCAGAAGTCTATTTCGCAACTACATTCAGAATTATGGTTGATTGTTCGACGACTTCTGATAGCATTCTCCTCATCATTTTTAGCAAAACGTGGTTTTAGTGCTGAGGCATTGGTAACGAAAAAGAGAAATCGACTCCATATTACAAAACACGGCGACTTACGATTGTTTTTAAGTGAAACTGAGCCTGTTATTAACAAGCTCTTAAAATGCATCAAATTCAGCGCCTTCTTATTAGTTAAGTTAGAAATTCGATGTCTAAATTTTAATAAAAATACTTGCTTTTAGAAAAAAAATATAATGCGTATAATAAAAATATAATTGCGCATAAAATGCTTTTAGATTGGTCTCTGAAACTGTCAATTTATTTATTTAGAAAGCAATAGTTTTCTATGAATTCGCATCATCAAAATCAATGCCAGTCCTTATGACAGGTAAGCTAATCAGCTACCTGACTGTAAGCTTTTTAATCCTCTTTTTTTAAATGAAAAAGAAATTCAGTAGCGTTTCAATTCCAACAATATTCTATCAATTAGAATAATTTTTTTCATTCTTGTTTTCACCTTGCTTTATGTACGCTCTTATTTATCTGGAGTGGGAGGGGGCGATATTGAAACATTCACTAGAAAAGGGGGCGCCAGTTCAAAAAATGGTTGGGAACCTCTGTTCTAGATTAACTGCTTTTATCGCAATTCTAAATAAATGCAGTCCCCCATCTTTTACCGCGTATGATCAAATGTGAGACTTCATGTGGATATAGATTTATCATAGAACAGATAGCTCTTGTTTGAATGCCAAAATTGAGCTCAATTTTGGGGTATTTTCTTTAAAATATAAAACTATTTGTCTGTTTGCCTTTTCATGTATACTACAATTCAAAATTGATATTAGCTAAATGACTAAAATGTGGAACGTATTTTTCATATTAAAATAGTGTAAATGTAACACGTTTGTGGTGATATCTTAATAAGACAGATAACATCTACGGGAGATGAGCATGCTTTTGTCCTGTGGTTATGTTATCGGCCATTTAAACCAAAGGTCCTAGGTTCTGTTCTGACTCAACATCCACTACCCACACGTTTTTGGCGTGGTTGATCAAAGTGAAGAGTTCCAAATTGCATTACCAGTTCTCAGAAATATAAGACACAATTAAACACAAAACTAGTCGTATTGTGGAAATGTATGCAAAAATTAAGAGCAATTTTGCTTGTTTAAAAAGAGAAGTGAAAAAAAAAAGAGAGAGAGACTTGTTTCATGTCACAAAAAAAACCTTTATTCAGATTTAACAAGCAGGAAGCGATGATAGTAAACATCTAATTTAGAGACAGAAATCTCAGAGACACTGAGGGGTGGGCAGCAATGAAAGCATCGAATTCTTTTTTTTTTTTCTTTTGGCTTTACTTAAATTGATGATGCATCTATCTGAGAACAAACGATTTTTTAAAAGGGGATTTTATCCGAATTCTGTAAATGTGATGCGTATGGCAGCCATTCTGAAATTGAAAAAAAAAATTGTTTAATATTATTATTTAAATAATATTAAATAATAAAAAAGCATTTAGTATGTTAAATAGAAGAATTATAAGAATAATTTAAAATATAGTCTGACCTGATTTATTTAATGTTTATAACTAGGTTGTATATTTTTGTAGCACGTCTTTTTGATAATTTTAAAAAATTTACACAAATTCATTTTGATAAAAAAAATTATATAGAGGAAGAATTTAAAAAATATTTGTTAAATCACCCAATCCATCAGGTTTTTTCTGATAATATTTTACAGAGGACTGCTTTGTTTATTTCCCTTTACCTACTTTTATTTATTTATTTTTTGTTATTGTTGATAGAAACATGATATCTGTAAAACTTTATGAATATATTATTCGCTTTTAATTTACTTTACAGTCAGTCAAAAAAAAAAAGATTTAACACTTTCAGAACTACATTTGATCAGTTCCCTTCTAGGAAATCATATTTATATTCATAAGGGAAAATGTTTAGATATCAATCTGTTATCTTTATTAGATAATAAAAGAAGCATTTTTATTAAAAAGACCATCATAAGATAAAGTTTGTTTATGAAAAATATTCTTAATGAAGTTTAAAGGATTAATTTCATGGAAAACTACTGCCTCTGAAAAAAAATTTGCTTGTTAAAATAAATAAATTTGTAATTAAACCTTGCTATAAATAAGTTTAAATATTCAATTCATCTTCATTGTAGTTATTCAATTCTTTTTATACCCTATTAAAATAAAAGTTCTAAATAGACTAGGCTCTAAAATTATCAAATAGCATTTAAAACATTAACATTTGCTTTTGAAATGTGCGAAATTTGTTTTAATTCATTTTTCTTTTTAAAAAACTGATATCTTTACATAAATTTAAATAGATTTAAGCAGTCATTTTCAGCAAAAGTCCTTCATAGCGTTTGTAATATGATTCTTCTATTGTATAGGGTGAGAAAATGCTTGTTTGAAATCACCTACAAGATGAGTTGCTTTGTATAAAGCATCAGAAGAAATTGGAACCTCTTAGAAGGTAAGTGGTTAATAAAAACTAATATTTCTAAATGAGATATGTTTTGTGTGCTAGTAATTTATTTATTTATTTTTGAAATTCTGATATAGTTGTTTCAGAAAGACTGTAACATTATAGTGTTATATCAGAAAGTATTTCTCAGAAAACGCAAAGCATTTAATCAGGAGTAAATTGAGAAGATGTTTTTTCTCAATAAATATAAAGCACTTTTAATACAAAGGCTAACTCATGGATTTTTTATCAGTTCACAAATATAAATAGCTTATAAATAGAGTCAAATGGAAGGGATATTTATCCCATTACATTTGGAATTGGAAGGGGTATTTGCTTTCAAATACAAAGCATTTTATAAGCAGAGGCAAATGGGGAGAATACTTATCTCTTAGCAATTATAAAGCATTTATAAACAGAAACAAATGGGGGCGATAATTTTTTCAGCAAATATAAAGTGTTTATAAATAGAGTCAGTGGAAGGAATATTTATCTCTTAGCAAATATAAAGTATTTTGAAAGCTACGCAAATGGTGAGCATACTTATTTTGCAGTAAATATAAATAATGTAGGAACAGAACCGAATATAGAAATTTCTCTCCAAATATAGAGAGTTTATAAATATAAAACTAACGAAAGGGCTTATTTTAAGGAGAAACTTGTAATATAGTGAAATATATATGTGATAAAAGAAAAACTTGTCTGTAAGGAAATGTAAAGAATTAATAAACAGAGGCAAATGAAGAAGACACTTATCCTTGTCAAATATAAAGCGTTTATATAACGGGGAAAATTGGGAGTGGGGGGAATGGGGAGAATTCTTATCACTCACCAAATATCACGTGTTTATAAACAGCGGTAAAGGTGTGTGTATCTTTCTGTCATAAAATGTAAAGCGTTTACAAACAGAAGAGAATAATATCCAGTAGGAAATATTTATGTCTCAACAAATATAAAGCCTTTTATAAGCAGGGGCAAATAGTTGATATACTTATTTATTTGTAAATAAAAAACCCTTTATAAACAGAGAAATCTGTGAACAAAAATAAAAAGCGCATAAAAGCTAATGGAAGAGGAACTTATCTCTCATCAAATATAAAATAGATATAAAAGCTAACAGAGGAGTAATTTATCTCACAGCAAAAATAAAGCATTTAAAGCTCTCAACAAATATAAAGCACCGGCAAAAGTTAGCAGAGGAGAGACTTATCTCTCAGCAAATATAAAGCACATATAAAGGCTAATGGAACTGAAACTTATTTATCAACAAATATAAAGCACTTATAAAAGCTAGCTGTAGGGAAACATGCATCTCAGCATATCTAAACCTTTTATAAACGGAGTCAAATAGAAGAGATACTCACTTCAGGTTAAATCACATCCTTGAATGTTGGATGATTTAACGTTTGTACCAGGGAACATAGTAAGCTGCGGCTGCATAAGGAGCAACGTATCCGTAATCATAGCCATATGCGTATGGTGCGTATGCGTATGGTGCATATGCATAGCCGTACACGGGCAATGCCGAGATGACGGAGAGGACGGCGGAGAGGAGGAAAACGAGTGCAACCTGTAGGAATGAAGAAATAAAATTAATATTAGCATGTACCACTCTTATTTTGGAAGGAATTGTCTTCAGTTGCTTTAAAACTGAATCTATGTTTAAACTCTTTTATGGAATTTGATTAATTTTATCCAAGTAACGAGGAAACCGTAATCGATTTTTCATTCAATTCTTGATGTGCTAAAGTTTGAGTTTATGATTTTGACGAGCAGATAACGCAATGAAAGACAAAATTATTCTTATAGGTTTGTTTTTCTTAATTATATATTGAGTTACAAGTAACTGCTAATAAGAATTGACCACCTGTTTGCATGGAAACTTCCTTGTCTGAGAGGTAACTCTGGTCATAACTAATAAAGAAAATCGCTGGTCACAGAATTGATCTGCTTTCACCAGCATCTCCAGCATCTGAATCTGTGTTTATCTTAAAGAGGAATATCTTCTGTTAATAAAAGTGAGTTTAGAATACATTGGTTCCATGAGGTAAGATTCTCACTAAACGGTCTGTACGAAATTTTAGTTAAAGCAGAAAACCAAAAGCCATATTCGATTCTTCTAACGAAGTACACAACAATCTAAACCCAAAAGGCTTCATATTGTGAAAGTACGAGAGGGTGCGAGATATTTGATTTATTTTTATGTTTCAGATAAATAAACTTCGGAAATACAAACTGGCCTTCGGAGCATCCATAAAATTAAAGAAGAAATTATTAAAATTTATCACCACGAGCATAGATAAAGTAATTAATTTCTTTTCTAGAATTTGTTTAGCATTTTATGATGTTAATATTCGACTGAAAAGTAATAACTCCGTTATTTTCCCCCAAACGCTAGTCACCTGTTTTAAATGGTAGGCCATATTTTATCATAACTATTGTTGCTCGATTTTTATCAATTCTTTTTTTCTTTTTGCCGTCCTGTATCGAAAAATTTTGGCTTAAAATTTCTTTTTCTTTTAAATAAAGCAATTTTTACGTATAATATTTTTTTTTTAATTTCTTCATAATTATTTCATTAAATAATTTAATTTTCTAGGAATAATAAGGGATTTTTGTCTCATAACAATTAGTGATTCTTAAATTATTTAATATTTTCAGTAAAGTCCTTAAAATAATTTCTATAGCTCTCAAAATACTTTATTTCTCATCGCCATAAATTTATTTTCTGCTTAAAATAAATTAAATATATGAAAAAGAGTCAAAAATATGTATTTTAGCATTCCTAGATGAATTTGTTCAAGTTTAATACATTATTGTTAATGTCGCAAAGTTGTATTTAGTTTTTAAAGCTATAAAATAGAATCTGCACATTATAAACATAGTTTTTATCGGTAGATGGCAGCACAATTTGAAAGACATTATTCAATTCAATTGACATTGTCTAATGATTCACTATATGATATTTTCGCTTTCAGAATTATTAATGTACATTAACTGGAACTGTGATGGGGTTCATAAACATTAACAATTTATATTAACTTTAGTTATAAATATATTTGAATAACACAGTTGTTTTTATTTGCATGAACTTATTTTTCCCAATTTAGCAGTTACTCAAAGGATAAAATCATCCTAGTAAATTTATAAATGATTTTATCACCGAAGTGCTCTTATGCAGTCTTATCCAAAAAAAAAAAATATCAAAACCTATAAATATGATCAAATTAATTACTTTCGTTTTTAAATTTAAAATCGGTTCATATGAGAAAATGTTGATAAATTAAAATAATTTTACAAAAATCATTGTACACAAAAAGGCTTATCTAAGATAATAATCTAACTTTTGAATAATAATCGTATAGTTTCCTTAAGATCTGAAAATGTTTTCGCAAAAGTGCAATTCGGTTTTGATTGTCAATAATCTTATGAGTTTTAAGCAATTAAGAATTCTAAAAACAGTTATTAATGTATTAAAGTCCATCTTTCATTGAGTTTATTTTAAAAATAACTGCTGTATTCATCACAATGAAAAACTGCAATTAAATTCCCAAACCTGTAAAAAAATATTTACAGAATCTTAAAATTAATTTTTTCCCCAATGATTCTATTCTTCCAGATTTCATCAGTAGATTTTTATTTATATTTCAGCTAAACAATTAAACTAATTTTAAAAATAAAAACTATTATCAATCGATTAGACATAAATACTTCATTTATTTATTTCGGTATATAAATACTTTCATTTATTTAAAATAACAAAATAGTTTTTAATAATTTTCAAGATTTTTATGAAATCTTTATAAATAATAAACATATAATTAGAGAATATCAAACTTGATTATGACAAATCTTTACTCCAAAATTTAAATAATAACACGACAAATCTTATCTACTGAGGTTATTTTTATGAAATCAACACATTCTAAACTTCAGTTTTCTTTTATAATGGCTGTAATTAAGGGCATATTTCGACAAGTGAGGATTTTTGTACAGTATTAAATTTAAGAGATGGCATTTCTTTGCAAATTATATAAATAACACTGAAATTGATCAAGACATCAATGCCAAAGCATTCCATTAAATTATTATTCCTTTACAGTAGTATGTATGTCGATACATAGTTGTTTTGGCAGTTAAACGAAAAAATGTTTTATAAAATTGGCCAAAATTCTCAAAAATTTATTTTTAATATTTATCATTGGGATTCTAAATTGAAGAATGGATCTACAATTCTGGCTCAAAAAAGAACCCTCAGTAAAAGCAAAATTAGAAGTACCTTCAACAATCCATCTATAAGAATTTATAACTTAAGGGATAAATTTAAATTCTCCAAAGTTTGAGATATGATTTTAAATAAGTTCTTCAGGAATTAGCCAAAGTAAGTTCTTCAGGAGTGCCAGATGAATAAGAATTAATACTTAAAAATTGTAGAAATAGATCTTTATATGATATGCTTAAAACTTTGTATAACCTTCCACAAACATAAATCTTTTTTTTTTTTTTCAATAAACTAAACATCCTTCAGATGAAATTAGAAGACATCAGAATATCCATTGAGTCTTAGATTTTAAATTTTAAAAATATTTATCAAAGAACAGGCTTGTATTTAAAGAATTAACACTTCTAAATCAGTCATTATCGCTCATTTCTGTCGAGTTTATATTCTTATTAAAGTAGTTCTTCAAGAAGAATGTTCGATTAAAGAAGGCTTTAAAAAAGCTAAACACTTTTCTAAGGAAATTGGAAAACCTCAGATTATCCATAGAGTCTTTGATTCTAATTAAAAATATTTCTCAAAGAACAAGCTATATGCAGAAGATCTAACAACTCCAAAACAGTCATTATCGCTCACTTCTGTTGAGTGCTATATTGCTATCAAAGTAACGTTCTGCTTAGAGAAGAACCAACACATCGAAGCTGGTTCTAATCTCAAAATCAATCTAAGTTCCTATCACGCCTTTATATCCAAAGTGAGAATAGAACAACTTACCAAAGTCTTCATTGTCAGAAGATGCACCTGACTCGATATGAAGCTCAGTAGGTAAGTCGATGAACACCAAAGCAACCAAAGCGCTTGTGTGACATAACCATCGAAGACGGAGGGTCCTTTTTATATCAGAGACTTCGACCTTGCTGAGAGGCATTAGGGGTCATACCGAAAACCGTGCAAACGATTTTTTTTATTTCTTTTCTTAATTCTGTTTTTTTCTTTTAAATATTCGGGAAAGGTATTCCATCAAAGCGACGATCTTCTTTTCTTTTCTTTTTCATTTTCCATCCATTTTGCCATAGAACAGTCATTTTGATATACGACCCCGGGAAAACCTCATCCTACAGGTGGCTTCTTCTCTCTTTCCTGATATGCACGCGGGAGACGGGCGGTAAGAATAATGCCTTTCATATTCATGCGACAGTATGTGTCTGCCGGCTTTCCATTGTTCTTGGGTGCTGGATTCTTTATTTATGGCTATTACAATTGCTGATGTTTAACCTGACGCCCGCAAGCAGAGATGGAGTTTTTACGAAACTCTAGAAGAATCATCGAATTCCTTTCTCCAAACACCAATTAGATTATTTAGTACCTGTCTGGGATGGTCGGGGTTTCCTCTGTTAAAGTGACAGTCATGACATCCGGCTAGATAATCGAATACTTAGTAACATTTTGGTGGGTTTTCATTTGTTCTTGCATACGTGGTGAATGTCGTGGATATCTAAAATTTTGTCTGTGTGAATTGCTTATTGAAAGATTATAGAAATCAAGTTTTTGGCTAAGACTTGAGGAAATCCGAGGGAAATGCTCCTTGCTTAAAAATAGAAGGATAATTTTTAGAAAGATTTCTTATGTTGTCAAATTATTACTCAAAGCTATATAATTTCATATTATACCGTCCCACCAGACTCTGTAACCATTATAATTTTCTAGTCTAAATCATACAAAATTGTGATGTCATTCTATGCCTTTTCCATACGTTTTGATCGTTCTTTATGACACAAAAAGACATGCTATTGTTGAATGCGATCTCAATCCAAAATAAAATTATTTCGTTATAATTATCCAAATTAATTTATAAGAATAAATAGTACCATTTTTGAACAAATTCCTACTGGCTTTTCAATCATCTGGTAATAACATATTAAACCGAGGAAAGTGATGCTCAGCACATGTTTAAATGGAAGCTTAATGTTATAGAATAAATATAAGATGTTATATTTTTCAAAATCATTCCATAACACCTTATTGCAAATCAAAGAGATTTATAGTACAATGAACAAATAATCGAAAGGCTTCTATAATAATACGAGTTACATGACTATCGAAGTTTAAATTATTTGGCTGATAAGTTATAAAGAGAGCTAGGTACGTAAGTATTTAATTGAAAATTTTAGAACGCATGACTCTTGGCGAACCAGCCGGTTGCCAAAGGCGGCTAGTTACATAATAAGGAATAAAATAAATTAATAATAATTAATTAGATCGTAAGGGTCTAACAAGCCGTTTTAAGTAACAGGCATCTTAACTTGTTATTTTTTATGTAGTCGCAGTCAAATTCAAAATAATTTAATAGTTAGGATGTCTATTTCTTTGAGCTTTCTTTAATTCCACACAATTTGCATGTAGCATTGAAAGTAAGTTTAGCACACATTTTCTGAAAATGGGTGGATTTCAAACATTTTGTTACTTTATACAATACTTATTATACGACCCCACTTTTAAAACTTGTCAGTTTAGCAGCAAATTTCAAAGCATTTTGAACTAAATCTGCCGATTAATGACTTACTTATATAAGTTTATCTTCACAACTTCGCAATTTTTTATATTTTTTAGAGACTTACATGTTTAACCACTCATAATCTTTTTTTAAATTTAGTAATTTTTGCATGAAAACAATTACTTAAATAATAAAATTCTTCATAGTAATTATAAAATGATTAACCATAGTAATTATAAAATGATTTATTTTCTAACAAAATCCCAAGTATTTAGTTATCACAAATAATTATTTAAAAAATAAATTCTAATGAAATATAACATTAAAAAGAATTTTACGAGATCATATTGATCTACGATTGGCACATAGTTTAACAAGTAAATAAATAATTGATATTACTGTATGAAATTAAAAAAGTATTTGTTTATACTTTATTTAATGATTTTGTCAATTCAGTGTGTGCACATACTGCGGTCCTATTATTCCATTCTCCAAAAAATTTGCTTTTTGCACAAATTTACTTATTTGACAACTAGGCTAATTGCGAATAAACTTATATCATCCCTTAATCAACGTAACTGTCTTGTCTGACAAGCTGAACGTTAGCGCCTAGTTATGATAATCTCCATTAGCACCTAAAACTGTGTTATTAAAAATCTTATGTGCCTTTTTAATGGTGTGAAATGAATGTTTAAAAGATTTTAGGGTGTTTTTTGCCATAAATCTATAGAAGAACACCATACAAATATTATTTTTATGCCAACTTAAAATTTTTATTTAAAAAATAGCTTTTTAGTGACTTAAGCTTACAATATTTCTTTAATATTTAATCAGTTTTTTAAATAGCTTATTCAAATTTAACGTTTTTTAATTATATTTTTTGTGTCATTATAGGCTGTATGACTTACAAATATTTTCATTTTGCTTTTGCTTTCGCACGTTAGGAGCAACTAGACAAGACAAATCTAAGGAAACAGCAACTCATTTTGTTGTTAAAAAAATAAGCATGGTCGTTTAAAGAAAAATTCTAGAAACGAACATTGTATTTGACAAAATCATATACGTAAAATAATTAATTATTTAGGTAGGATTAAGCGAATTATTAATAAATATTTATTGTATATCATATAATTAATATATAATATAATATAATTAAACATTTTAATTTTACTGGCTATGACTCAATTCGTTGTCTTGACAGTAAAATTATAAATGAATGAAATTTCTGGTAACTAACATTGATAGGATTATATTCATTATAAATTATCATATATTAAGAATATTTTCTAAAACTCAATTCGTCATCTTAATGACAAATAATAAATAATAATAAATGTAACGGATTAAAGAATAATTCGAACAACAAGAATTGCCTTTGGAAGAATACATTCATTAAATGATCATCTATTAAGAATACTTTCTAAAGCCCAATCCGTATTCTTGATGGTAAAATAATAAGTGTGATAAGGAATAATTCGGATAACCAACATTGACTTTGGCAGAATTATATTAGTTAAGTGATCATCCATTTAGAAAATTTGCCAAGATCCAATTGGTAATCTTAATGGTAAAAAAATTCCGACTTGTTATTTTTTTTAAGTATGACTTTTATCGTGTTTTTTCTTCGAAATGATTCAACGCAAGATTTTATAGATTGTATTATGTAACATTAAAGAATCTATAAACATTTTATGATCAAAATATGTTACGAAGCAAGCACTTTTTCTTTTACAGCAGTTTGTACTCTACTGAGAAGAATTTACAACCAGGTTTCGAAATATTTCCCAAAACAAATGCCTTCTTTTCTCAGAAAAGAACAATAGCAAGATCAACCCATGAGTTATTTGGCCGATTTACACAATCATTATTCCTGCATTTTTCCAGCAATGTTCTGATCAGAAAGACGTTTGAGTTCCTGTTACCGATTATTGAAAATAATTTTAAGAACTTATAATAGGAATGATATTGCTGTAATAGCAAGTTAACACCTCGTTTTTGATCAATAGATATCTTATTCCTACTGTTTCTATCAACTTTGGGAAAATTTATACAAATCTTCACCTATCATGGTCCTTAGAAGACAAAACTCCCTCCAAATTTTTCTGTTTATGTATGCTCAGTATAGAGAAAACACAGTAATTGTCAAAAAATTCGATCTCCTGATTTTGGCAAATCTCCACATTTTAGCCCACTCCGAGTTTAAAAAACACATTTTTGGAAAATGTCTATCTGTCTGACAAAGATAACTAAAAAAGGCTTTGAGTCAGGTGGTTGAAATTTGTTATAAACGGTCATTACAGCAAACTGCAGATTTCTATCAAATTTTGAGTAAAAACTGTTCAGAAGAAGTTCGTTTGTCCATCAGTCCGAATAGTTATAAAACGAAGAGACTTAGATATATAAAATTCAGTGCACAGAATTAACATTTATAGAGTAGACACCTGTCAAATTTTGTGCTGAATCGAAGAAAGGGTTGATTGTCTGCGGGTCTGTACTTTCAGAAACACAAAAATGCAGAGTTTTAAATATATCAAATTTGGTATAAGATTTTGTGACTACAAGTGCAGTTTTGTGTCAAATTTTTGCTATAATCTGTTGGAAAAACTGTATCTAAAGTACAAATTTGATTATCGGATACTATCGACCGCTTGTGAGATACAAATTGTCAAAAACCTCGCCAATTATAACATGATAGATTTAGTAAAAAGGCTAAATACACGCCAAAAGTAAACATTTCATAACAATTGCGTCATTGTCATGTAAGGCGCTCCTGGCATGACAGGTTAAATTAGAGAGTATGCGAAAAAGTTTTTGGGAGACCACTCCAAATGAGCTTTATTTTGTCCTGTAATTCAAACCATTTTCATTGTTTCACCAAATATTTAATCGCGTGATCTTTTCCATTGTTGAAAGCTAAAGAAGAAAGATTTTGTTTTATGCCTGTGTAGTTTACAAGGCAAATAAAAAATTGAAATTACAATATCACGAAATTTAGTAGATACATGAAATCACATTTACACTACAACATCACGTAATTCTCATTAGAAAAATTCCTGTAGACAATAAACAGAAATTAAGTAAGACACGTAAAATAAGACTATTTTAATGTCTAACGATTTCGCAGAATCGTGGATGTGACATTACATTTAAATGATTTATATGAAATTGAATGTAACCGATGTCCTCAACGAACCAGCTAGTTTCCAGCGGCGACTATTTATTTCTTTAAGAAGTGGTCAATACCATTTTAAACCAGTGAGTGTGCTTTCCCCAAACCTTTCTATTATAATCTAAAATAAACTTGTTATGCCAGACGACACCTTACATTGCATAAAGTAGTTACAAAATATTAGATTTTGGCTTAAATTGAGCATTTTCAATGAATATTTCGTGCAATCCTTGGTAAGCTATTTGGCGATTAATCCGTGGTATGTGGTTAATAGTATCTGAAACTCTAGTCGGTCTTTTAGATGCATTTTTTTCCACCGATTGAAAAAAAATCGACACAAAACCATATTTGTAGCCATGGAATAAAATATTAAATTTGTTCTATTCAAACCACTGCGCATTAGAGTAATTCCGTTCCATGTTTTGTAAAATACAAATCAACACTCCGGTAACTTCTCGTTAGATTTAATTTAGATTTCGGTGGATGTCTATAGATGTTAAACATATGAACAGAATTTTATTCACCAACCTCTTAACGTTTTATAATTATCGCCATAAATTATATTTCAACAGCCAGACAAACCAACTTTTTGTAAACTAATCTTGCTCAAAATTTGACAAAAATCTACAAACGTTTTATAAATATAGTATACCAAATTTCAGTTGTTTTACTGAAAGTGTTTTTGAGTTATCATTGTCATAGATGAACATTGTCCAAAACTGTTTTTATCAAACTCAAGGAGGTCTAGAATTCGGAGATTCTTCAAAATCTCGAGTTCGAATGTTTTAACGATTACTATTCTTTCTCTATACAACGTATAAGAGAAAGTAAAAAGTGTTTTTCAATACTTTTAATTTTAAATAGAATTTTAAAAGCAAAAGTAAAGAGTCTAAAAAGTATAGAACTATTCACTTGCTTTTAATTTTACATCCTCACAACCAACACAATTTTAGTTTGAAATAAGAAAGCCGTATTACTCTCAAGTACCTTATTTTCGTTAATAACCCTTAACATCTTTCTAAACATAAAATTTTGAATGATACCAAAAAATTATTCGTAGCTTGAAGTGCATCATTACTACATTTTGACAAAGTCCATAGCGTATAGGAGCTCTTGCTTACTTCTAACTGCACGATACATATCATTTTTTCGTACTTATTTCCTTGTATTTGCACAGGTTTATGTGCAATAATCACATTTTACTGCAATTTTTATGCCCAACCATCACCATACAATGGCTAATAACTTGTTTAAAGATAACCAATTGATACGAAAATGTGGATTGGATGGTTTCCGGGTTTGTGGATTGTTTCCCGTTTGAAGTGCCCATAGAAGAGGCTGAAATTTGTGAGGTCCAAGCTCTGTACTCAAGGACACAGTTAGTTTTATTTAAATGAAGCAAATTTGATGAAGATCTTTTAGGGGCTTTGTGAAACGAGGTCACATCAAATTGCCTATCATGCTGTGTCTTTATTTTCATTTGTGAGCTACTGACAGAAGAATGAAACAAGTAAGATTAATTTGGAAGCTTTTGTTTTTCGAACACATTTGGGAGAGTTTCAACCTTAAATAAATAGAAGTGCATTTTTATTCAATACCAGTCGTCACTTATGTCTAACCAGTTTGCCGAGGATATTAACTACATTTAACTTTATTTAAGATATCCGAACACTTTGTTAAAAATGGCATTTTTAAAAAATTCTTTTATTGGATAGACTAGTCTTTGAGCTGGCCCAAACAGGTTTACTTTTGTCTCAATGTTAATTAGAAGGCAAGACATTAATATTTTCGTAATGCTCGATAAACCGGAAGTGGACATTTAAATAATGGGAAATATTGGTTTAAATGGACAAAAGCATGTTAAACATTTGTATTAACACAAATTAAGTTTAAAATACGATTTTTTTTTTTTTTTTTTTTTGCATTTTATCGAAAAACAATCCTTAAAATGAAAATGAAAATTCCAGCCATGCTTTGTGGGAACTTGTACCTAAAGATATCTTTGTTGAGCTCGAATCATCAGATTAGGGGTATTTAAGTCTGTAATACATTTTTTTAGGATTACTGAATATCCTAATGGTTATTGGAGTGTTTCCTTGGTCAAAGGCAATTAGAGCATTTGCTGAGCTCTACAAAGACCGAATAAATAAATTTATTGTGGCATTGAAAAATGCCAGAAAAAAATGATTAGAAACGGAAAATTATTAAAAACTGTAGAGAAAGAAGGTACAACCTATAAATGTGGTAAATTTTATGTACACCTCATAATTTATTGTTAAAATATGGTACTGCTTACAATAATTGCATTTTTTTCTTCAAAATTGATGTTCTCACTTTAAATCAAATTAACTTGAAACATAATTATCAAATTACCATGAAATTCGGTGGACGTTGCCTTTATGCCATTTTCTAAAGAATGAACTAGATTTGGTTTGGTTTAGTTACATTAAGGTCCCGTTTTGAAGCAATACTAGGGCTATTTGGGGACGGAATGGTAGTTTTGATCTGCGGTCAGATGACGAGGATGACACCTGCTCTGGCAAACTTCTTCAAACTTCCACACCACACTAGAGGAAGGACGTTTCGCCCCGACGGATTTAACGTGCACCAGAACAGCTTATACGGCGGTTCTTCGGTGGAATCGGACCTCGAACCTGCAGCCCTTCGGTTCCAAAGCCGAACCAGGCTACCGTGGCCCTAGGATGGCCTAGATAGAAGAATTTAGATTAAATGAATATTTTTTAAATTTACAGTCTATTGTTAGAATATTGTTATATATCTACTAAAAGTTTCATGATAAAACTTCAACTGGTTAAAAAAATTTCATTATTATTATAACCATACGCTTGTAGTTTATTCCCTAGAGAAAACAATGTTGTTTATTTTGGTATTAGTTTTGTTCGGATGAGAATAATAGTTTTCGGTGTAGTCGATTTGAAGTGTTTTTTTAAGAATTTGTTTAAATGTATGCTATTAAATACAAATTTTCAAAAATTATTAATTTTTATTTCAAATATTGGCATTTTATTACTAATCTTTAATAATCTTAAACACAGAAATAGGTTTAAAGTATGCCCACATCATATTTTTCTAAAAAAGTACATCGAACGCGTTCGGATACTTTAAATAATTTGGATATAATTTCGTGTCATGAGTGTATCAAATGGTCAGATACCAAAACTGTGTAATTTCAAATGTCTTCTGCATTCTGTTCATTATGTACTTGAACTTATTTAATGAAGGCAAATCCCTTGACATCATAGTATTATTGAAAAAGGCAAATCTTCGGTTCAATTTTCTAAAGTTCACAGTATTGTAACTTACTTCATTGATTGATCTTGCAAATTACACGAATAATAAAAAAATGTGAAAAAAAAAATCTGCAATCGTAAATTTCAAGTGAGAACATTATTATTTCCCTTGAAAGTCATTATTTATCTTAATTAATTAAAAATTGTTTGAATTATCCGAAGCATGCATTTTCACCTTCTAAAATATAGTATATGATCTGAATTTTATGACTATATATTAAATATTCTGGAGTATAGAGTGTCGATATAGATACGAATATACACAGAGAAAGCACATACGTTTATTATTTTTATTATTATAAGGGATTCCGTTTAAATTGAGACCAATTTTGTCTTGACTTAAACTGAAAATTAATTGTGAAATCGGCTCTATCACTGGATCTCTTGCTCTTTACAGGATTCCAAAGTCTGACAGAAATATAAAATTCAGGTGGCTCTATAGCAATTGTTACAAGAGGTTCTAAACCATTTATACCACCTTGGCAATGATTATCGCTGTTGAACATTCACTAAATTTCCTGTGTACACCCCCTGGTTTGAGCAATACAAAGACTCCTTTTGAAAAAATCTTTTACTTTTAAACTATGATCCGATGACGAGAACGACATCTAAAAACGTTATCTCGAAACTCATTCTTCGTTGGAGTTATATAATTCATATATATCTGATCTGCTTAGGAAGTATTCTAAATCCAGTGAGTATACGGCGAAAGATCGAATATCAGAATACAAAATTTCAGATGCCAATCTCAAAGCGTTTTGAAAAAAATCTTTTACTTTTAAACTACGATCCAATGACGAGGACGGCAACTAAAAACGTTATTCCGAAACTCATTCTTCGTCGGAGTTATATATTTTACATATTTCTGATCTGCTTAGGAAGTATTCTAAATTCAGTGAGTATACGGTGAAAAATCGAATATCAGAATACCAAATTTCAGATGCCTATCTCAAAGCTTTTTGAGAAAATCTGTTACTTTTAAACTATGATCCAATGACGAGAACGACAGCTAAAACTGTTATCCCTAAACTCATTTTTCGTCGCAGTTATATATTTCATATATATCTGATCTGCTTAGGAAGTATTCTAAATCGAGTGAGTATACGGCGAAAAATCGAATATCAGAATACTAAATTTCAGATGCCGTTTTTGATTTACCGTGTTCACAGACAAACATAATTCCAAATATAGGCTTTTGGGAATCAGGGTAATCTGAACTATGAAGTTTGTATGCAAATTTTTGAAGATTGCAATACTGTCTCTTTGTATATTTCATAAACAATAAAATAAAACAATAAATACGAAGAGTAAGCTCAAATGAAAAAGTATTCGTGATCCTGACAGATGAATTATAAATAGTGAAAAAAAGTTTGGATTCGATCGATAAAAATAGGCACATTCAATCCTTGCCACTGTATTGCCAAATTAAATCCTACATAGGCTTTAATATAGAAAAATAAGAGTTGAAGGTAGAACAATCTCACTGGATTTGTCTGTAGTTCTTTGAACAGAGATATTTTAATTCCACCCAGCCTGTATTAGAATAATAGTTGCTTACTGAAAAATACGATGGCATTATAGACTTACATCGCTGTAAAGTTCAACACGCCATTTCAATGTTTTTTTTTTCTCAACTTTCGGCAGAACATAATCTCACAATGAAAAGCTTGAGAAATATTTAATTAGCCATTCGGGCCTTTGTTTTTCATCACGATGTTGGAATCTTCTTACCCATGTAAAATATGACGTTATTGTAGCGAGAAATCCTGAAATAATTGTATCTTAATATTTCAATGAAAAGCAAAAAGGCAGAGATTTTGGCAATCAACTGTATTTTTCATTTCCCTCTTGTATGGGCATTAAAAAATAACAAATGAGTGTCTTGACATTGTGACAACTGTACTTGCGTATGAGAGCTCATTGTCATGGTCATTTTTTATGCTATGACTTGCTTATATGTAAAGTTAATACTTTTAACTCTTTCCCCATTGTTTTGGCACTTAAAGCGCTTGTAAAGAAAGGTCTGGCTGCTTTATTGGAATTACATGCAATGAAGCTTTATACCAATCAAAATGGATCCCGTTTATTCAGCGTCCGAGAGCTTCCTTAAGGAAATAAGCTTAAAAAATCATTAATTAGATAAAATCATTAAACATAAGTTGCGTATTACGAGAGTATTATACTGAAAACAAGTTTATAAAAACATTCAAATGATATTATTTGTAATGCAGGATTAAATATTTCAAAGTAATGACGGGTTTACATTCGGCCAGTTATAAGACGGCAAGTAGAGAGCACATGAAAATTGAAAAACGCTGTTCGGTCGATGGCAAAAACTTGTCCCGAAGGGACGACTACAACTCGCTGTACTGAATCCTTTCTTGCGCTTTTACTTTACAAAAGCTGTCGAGTGTGTTCTCGTACAAAAAAAAAATGATTATTTATCATAGAATAATTCCCAAATTTTTTGCTCTTTGCTCTTTCTGACTCGAGGTTGAGATTTCTTTTATCATGTGAGAACATGATATTGTTTTCGCTTGAGGTTTTTGTGACCTCAAAATGTGAAGATAACAAATTGTTGAACCCAAAAAATACGTAGGCAATAAATTGGCAATTTATCCCATCTTTTTATTTTTGAGTCAGCTTTCACAATATAGCTTTCGAAATATCTGTCCTTTGCTAATGGAGTTTAATTTTAGAGTTGGCTTTCACAGGATAGTTTTTCCATTATCTATCGTCCGCTAGTGCAGTTATATTTTGGAGTCGGCTTTCATTCTATAGCGTTTGAATTACATATCATCTGCTGTTGTAGTTTTTCTCTTGGAAATCCCAGTGTGGTTGTCAGACTCACTAAAAGTTTTCTTTTTTTAAAAAAAATGAACCAAAAAGTTTAAATATGTTTATTTAATCAAAAAAGATTGCTAAATCAGGGATAATTCTAATTAATTAAAATAGGGTTATTAGAAAATATTGCTGAAAGTTGTCACATATGGCGATTTATCATCAACTAAAGTTAATTTCCAAATTATACATTCCCTTACGAATTGTCTTAATTAATTTAAGACATTAACCAGTTTAAACCGGTTTGAAACGAGCACGAGTATATATATATATATATATATATATACAGAAAGAGAGAGAGAATATATTTAGAGGCATCTATAGAGAAAGTCTCATGATTTTTCAAATCGGTGTAAATTGGTTAATAGCCTAAATCAATAAAGATAAATAATAACTTACGAAATAATAATTTTCTCACATGTTAACTTGAAATTTGCGATAATAGATTTGATTTTTTTCGTATGTTATTTATTTTAGTTTCCATTCCTTCTCTGTAGTTTCCCATATTTAGTTAGAATGGCATTTTTATTTTTATTTTACCTTGTTTTTTTACTCATATATCCATCCTTTTTATATGATATAAGCAAAGGAAAACAAACATTCCGGAACACCAAAACAGCCATTTATAGCCAAACATGAAACAGCCGAATCTATCTTACAAAATTGTGCCAAACATGAATTAGTCCCTTTCTGGGCATGCGCTACCTACTGTCCGTCTTACGACTGGCCGAGTCTAAACCCTGCATAAGAAACAATAAACATGCTAGTATAGCTATCTGAAGATGACTTCACTTTATTGAAATGTTGAACACATGCCATGTGTAAGAACTTACAAAACAAGAGTCTGGCTCTGCTGATTTTAATAATTTTTTTAATATTTATCAATTCTTTGGGAGATTTCGAAAGAAAAATAAGCAATAGATTGAAAATCATTTCCAGAAAAATATAAATGGTATTATTTTTATCCTTTGTTATAATATTTTTCATCGATTTATTACTTAGAAAGATCACGTGTTCATCATTGCAAAGTTCTGAATTTCACGTTACCATTTGCTGAATGAAAAATAGCAAAATATTTCAACACATACATTAGACTTCAGAAAAAATACTTAAAACTTTACTGCTCTTTTTTGTATGCGTTGTGAGGAAATTTTCAATGGAATTCCCCAAATCCTGAAAATTCTGTTTTATTCTTCAGAAAAAAACCGTGAAAGTTTTAGAAATAATTACAAGAGCCTCAACCGAAAAAAATAGGGATTTTCCCTTCGCCTTTTAGAGTTACAAAACCTTTCTGCTCACATTCAGAACTATTTGTTATTATAATAAGCTAAAATCCCGGTGCCCGTTCGCGATATTCTGCTCTCTAAACAATGGAAAATATGTAGCTTAATTTATCTTTTAGCCTTCTGGATTTTAATACAAATTGATACTTTCTGCAGGTAAAATATGCTGCTTTGTGTGAGACTGTGGTCTTTTTGTTTTTTAGTCCTTACTAAAGAGTTTAATACAATTGCTTAAAAAAATATGGTTACATATTTATAAAATTAAGAATCCTTAATTTTATCCAATGAATTGCATATTTATTATCTTGTTAGAGGTTTTAATTATGAATCTTTTTAAATATATGCCGAAATGGAAACAGTTAAGAGATTAGAAATCTTTAGTGATATCCAATGTGTTTCTAGTTTATTATTTTAAGGGACACTTCAATAATAAATCTTTTTAAAGGTAATGAAAAATTGAAACAATTTTGAAATTATGGAATCCTCTACTAATATCCAATGAATTTTGAATTTATTCTTTGCCAGATAATTTAATAATAACTGTTTTTAAAAAGGTAAAAGAGAAGCAATTATGCAATTAGGAGTCTTCTATTAATATCCAATGAATTTCAATTTTTTATCAAATAATTAAATAACTGTTTTTAAAGATATAGCAAAATGGAAGCAATTATGCATTTAGGAGTCCTCTACTAATATCTAATGAATTTCGAATTTCTTTATTGTCAGATAATTAAATAACGTTTTTTTAAGATTCAGCAAAAGGGAAGCAATTAGTCAGTTATCATCCTCTGCTAATTTCTCATGAATTTCGAATTTATTTTCTTATTAAAAAATTCAATAATATATATTTTTAAAAATAAAGCGGAATAAAAGCAATTTTAATATTAGGAATCATAATTACTTGTATGAATTTCGAATTTACAATTTGGAAAGACTATCTATGTGGGAACAGTTTTTTGAGTGAAACTGGCCCATTTATATTCAGTAACATGAAATAACTATTTTTGTTATTGAGACACTTAATCGAACCATTATGATTAATTTGCTCACTCAAAAGAAGAGTCTAGGATATAAGTGGGTAAAAAATAAGAAAAAAATAATACACCAATGAATTTTTTTTTAAATGAATAAAAAAAATTTGTAGCACGATTTTTTTTCCTTACACATAAAGTATGAGACGAGAAAGAAGTTTCCAATCAACAAATTTCTAGTTCCACAATTTCATAAATCTCAACGATATACTTGTGTTTGTGTCAGAAAAAAAAAAGCTTTTATGGAATTATAAATGCCTGTTTGAACATCAAGAAAACACAACTAGATCTTTATGCCGAGTTTACAATCTGCCAGTTATAAGAAAAAGTAGGCAGCGCATGCGTAGAAAGGCTGACAAATGCTGTTCGGTCGATGGCAATTAATTGTCCAGATGGGACGACAGCCTACCGCAGTATTGTATTTTTTCTTACTGCGCATGTGTTTGTAGAATTTGACGTGAAAATCTTGTCATAGATTAATTCCGACATTTTTTTGCTTTTTGTTATTTATGGTGAGAATTTGTATGTGTGTTTCTTTTTTGTGCTCCTTTTTTTCTTATACTTTTTCAAATTTAGGTATGATGAATCTTATTTTTAATTTACTATGTTTCTTTGTGTTTCATTTTAATACTATATGCAGTGAAAAAGAAAATTTAAAGGACGCCAAAACAGCGATTTATAGCCAAGTATAGAACGCATGAATCTATCTAATGAAGTTGTGGCAAACATAAAGTAGTTCCTTTCTGCACATACGCTGCCTATTGTTCGTCTTTTAACTTCCCGAGTGTAAACTCGGTATTACTTTAGCTTTACCGCCTTATATAAGTTCCAGGTACTTATGTAATAACTTTATATTTCTATCATATTTTGGATACAACTTATCTAGTAAAATCTCAGATGTATCGATAGGTTGTGTGCAAGTAAAAACTAACATTAAAAAGCAAGATGTAACTTTATTTAGGTTCTATCTCTCAATTTATAGATGTATTCCACATTTTGGATCAAAATTTTCTATAGAATGTAAATGTTTGTTTCTCTGTGTGTTTGTTCCACTGTCAGTTCATGAGAACTTCAAAACTAAAACCTTAATAGACAAGCCATATTATTGTCCCACCGTCCAGCCCGAAAGCACTCGAAAATAATTACTGAATGACCAGACCACAGCTAGAGCAATTCTGTCAGGAATTGAGGTTGAGTCCTAAGAGCCCTCACCGGCCACAGTACAACCCTCCCCGTAGGAAGTAAGTCCCATCATTGATAGGAGAAGTCAGGTCGCCAGTTTATTGTACCAACCGGGTTAGCGAAATCCATCGACCATTCCGGAAGCATCTCATCCTCAACTACGAGGTGCCCTCCGGGGGTCAGTAGTTAAGATGAGTAAATTTTTAATTTATAATTTTTCACTTTGAAATTGAACATCTAAGCCAAATTTTTTGATCATATCCATTGACGGTTAAACAATCTATTCTTCTACTGGTTCGTGTTCATATGTATATGATATATCAAACCACAACGTGAAAGCTAAAGAAATTTAATATATGATTTTGACATCATATTTGATTATTAGTATCAAATTTCGCTTGGTTTTATTCAGATTCGTTTATCAGGACCATGAGACTGCATATTCTGCCAAAAGAGGTACTATGAAGAAATGTTCTAAAATCTAATGTGTAAACACTTCGAATGTTATATTACTTTAATTTTTGGTTTCTTTTCATGTAAATGTAATTTCTGACATAATTGCACTTACTTTGTTATTTTATTCTGAACATTTTTATGTCTGGCAGTTAAAAGTCATCGATTTCAAGAACCTCGTCCACTCTCTCACATATCGACAGGGTTTTAGAAAAAACCATCTATGATTTCTACATTTGTGAAAATGTACAATTTCTATCTGCAATAAGGTTGTACGTTTTAGATGCTAAGCATTGCTTAAAATTGTATTTATCTATCTCGTTTTGTAATTATCTTGTTCACCTGTACTCAAATAAACTTCCTTCAAATGAATTTTATTCAAAATTTGATAGAAATTTGCTAATAGGTTATAAAGACCATGTACCATAGAGCATCAAAACTATTTCTTCCAACTTGCTCAAAGCATTTTTGAGTTATCGTATTTACTGATAGACATAGTGTCCAAAAATGTTTTTTTTTTTTGGACTCAGGAAAATTTAAAACGTGGAGATTCAACAAAATCAAGAATTTAAATTTTTTGACAATTATAATATAGTTACAAGCCTGTAAAGTAGCATCCCAACATGGTTAGTCGAGTCACTGGAAAGGCCATTTTACAATCAGCCCTGTGGGTCCCGCTTGGGTGCCGAGTCAGTGGTCTCAGAGCTTGGCTACAAATTTGGCGACGAAATAGAAACTACTGGAAACTTCTAGAAATTTATCAATTGATCCGATAGGAGTTACACCTGACTGGCCCAGGAAATTTCTCGGCCTGTCACCAGGGAACTATAAAAGGCCGGCAGTCTCAAGCTGCAATGAATCGTAAACCCATGTTACAATAAATCAGAAAAAGTTCTGACACTCGCTCCTCCCCTTCAGCTTCTCCAATACTATTTAAACCCAAGTATCTGGCCTACACTCCTTCCCAAGCTTTAGCTATCCTTAAAGAAAACTACAGAAACGCATTGACCGTTAGGTTCTTTACAGCTTTTCATTGCCAAGAATAAGCCTCTGAGAGGGTACCTAGCCCCATCAACCTCCCCATATGCTGCAACGAATCATGACTGCCCCGTCAACCCAGCCCATACGCTGCAATGAATCATGACTACCCCGTCAACCCAACCCATACGCTGTAATGAATCATAGCTGGAGTAATGGACAAGTAGCGAGTCGTCGAGAGGATAACGAAGCAACGGCGGAATAGTCCAGCGCTGGGAGGAACTCAAGCACTCAACACTGAGTTGTGTGCTCAGTCAGTCCTTGTGTTACGGAAGCATTATAGACTCGTGTGAGGAGTATCCAGTCGTGTAGTAGTGAGTCAGCAGTTGGATACAGTTAAAGCGAGGAGACATTTGAAAATTTTTGCAGTTTGGAGAGACCGTAGACGGAAACTCCAAAGATCTCCCTCCTGCTAAATTCTGTCTGGCCGCTTTGTGTGTAGTGGTCGATTACTACTTTTGGGATACTAATTACCGTTGTGTGCTGTCCTGTATATTTGTCACCTGTGTATTTGTTATCTTTTTTTAATGTCTTCGTGTTAAATAAACGTCGTCGTTCGTTACTGAGGTCTGTGTGCTTAGTGCAGTGATTCTCAACCTGTGGGGCGCGCCCCCCTAGGGGGGCGCGATCATATCCAAGAGAAAATGTTACTTAAAAAAATGATTAAGTGACTGAAAGGAAAGAACACACATACACATACAAAACAAAATACATTTCGACATATTTAATAATTAACTTATTAAATTAAAACAACTTACTAAATTAAAAACAAATTTAATAATTATTAGTAACTTCCTTGGGCCTGTCTTGCAGAGAAAAGTTTTTCAAAGGAGGGTTTAATATTAGAAATAGACTCTCACAATTCTTTTTCTATATTTAGCTGAGATCTATATTTTGTTTTCAAAGAAGCCACCGCAGAAAATCCAGTTTCACAATAGTAAGATGTTGAAAATGGAAGTAGAATGCGAAATGTCCTTGTTTTTAGTGCAGAAAACTCATCATCCACTTCTGCCCAAAATTCAAAGGGTGATATATTACTAAATTGTCTTTTGGTTTTGCCGCTTGCCGTGAAGTCTATGAAGGTTTCTTCCTCTTTAATTGAGAGTCCTTCGGGAGTATTTTAAAAAGGGATCCCTCACCCACTTGTAACTTGATATCAGTTTGTCGTCAGCAAGAAAGTACTTTTTTAAAATTCTTTGCTAGCATTGCTAAGTGATTTTCAAGGTTACAAAATCAACTTTTACATGTTGTTCATCAGCTTTGTAAGTTTTAATAAAATCATTCAAATTTTCAAACATTATTAAATTTTCTTGCTTTAAATTTCTGCTCCACAATTCCAATTTCCTACAAAGTGCATTAACTGTATCACACGTATCCAATATATGTGTATTTTCTTCTTGCAGTTGAAGATTCAAGTTATTTAATTTCTCGAATATGTCGACCATGTAGCTCAATTTCATCACAAATAAACTATCGCAAAAATTCTCTGCTTCCGGTTTGTTTTCCTCTTCTAGGAAAACGTCGATTTCTTCTCTTAATTCGTAAACAAAGTTGCAAAAATTTTCCTCATGATAATCATCTTGCCTCACAATAAAATAGTAACACTGAATGTACTGCACCCATATCTTTACAAAGTGCGGAAAAGATTCTTGATTTCGGGGGTCTCATTTTTATATAATTTACTTCGGTTACAACCATAGTTAACACAGTAATCAAACCAAGACTCATTTCTTTGGAAACCAAAGTTTCTCTGTAGATCTTGCAATGTATCCAGACTCACTGTGGCGATTTTTGTTTCACAAGTGCTTGAATACTTTGGAATCTTCCGAACATAGAACGAGCACCATCAGTGCATATTCCGAAGTAATTTTTCCATTCTATGTTTGCCTCGTTCATAAAATCATTTAAGATAGCAAATAATATGAGTGCTGTTGCTTTGAGTTCTATTGGTTTGCAGAAAAGTCATTCTTCAACTACTGACAAAGCATTACAAAATCTAACATAGGCAATGAAATGAGCATCTTTATTACTATCTGTTGCCTCATCAAGTTGTATTGAAAACAATTTGTCACGTAGCTTTGACAAACGCTGACACTCTACATCTTCAGCTATATCATCAATTCGACGGGCAATAGTATCATTTGAAAGAGGTGTAGACTGCAATTGTTTTGCAAAATTATCTACAAAATTTCTACAATTTCATTTGCGGCAGGCAAAATAAGCTCTTCACTAATGGTGTGATCCTTTTTACATCTGGCTATTTTATATGAAACTTTGTACGAGGCAATTAAAGCTTTTTCATTCACAGACAAAAAAGTTTTAAACAATGATTTTTGCATTTCATATGATTTTAATTTTAATTCGAAGAATTCTCTGAATCTGTTTACGTACTCACTATGAAGCGTTTCCAAATGTTGTTTAAGTTTATTAGGTTTCATGCTGTCTGCCGCCAACATTTTTGAGCAAATGATACACAGGGGCCTTTCTTCATTTACTTCCGTACTAGTGAACCCAAAATTTAAGTATTCTTGAGAATATTTTCTTGATTTTATTTTCGGAACCACGCTCTTCTGTGTACTTGTTGATGCTTGTCTATCGTCTAATGCTCGCTTACGCCCGCTTAAAAAATTATCCATGATTCTGCATAAGTCTGTTGCCGTGAATATTTAATACGGTGAATTGCAATTACTCGGAAATATATATAACATACACATTCAGAATAGATTCAATAGTGATAGAAGGATCGACTCGAATGAGATTGACTGGAATCGAAATTGGCGGCATAGAACTTTCTCCTTCTCCCTATGAGAAAACATTTGTTCACATCTACGCACGCTCCTAACTTAACTTTTAAGCTGACCAGACAAGTCGAAACTTCTCGAGAAACTGTGAGAATGCTCGACATGGCGGGACGCAAGAGCAATAAAAAGGCAAAGGATTCTTGTTTTTTTAATGCCGAGGATCGGTGTTGCAAAATGTCAATAAATTTCCTTATTCTTGGTAATTTGTAAAGCTTAAAATTAAGGTTGTAGTGTAGGTTTAGCTCCAAAATACTCAAAATACATTATTATTGTATACATTTTATTGTATGTGGTGGGGAGGGGGGGGGGCGATGAAAATTATGATTGAAAATTGGGCCGTGAACACTAAAAGGTTGAGAAACACTGGCTTAGTGTGTTTTCGCACCATACACCCACCACAAGCGAACACTGTGACTGACTTTTCGGACTTAGAAGTAGCAGAGGAATCCGTAACAATATTTGCTCTTTGTATATTTAATATTGGAGAAAGTAAAATTATCAACTCTAAAAAAAAAGAAAATTTATTAAGATATTTCCCTCTAAACTGCAGAAAATCTTAAAATTTCTGGATCAAACTCATCGAAGAGAAATTTGTCTGCTTATCCAGATACGTATAAACATGATGACTAACAAAAACAATAACCCCAGAAACACACATGTATTATATAACATTATATGATGTTAAATATTATTCGCAATATTGTAGAGCATTGCTGAATATTATATTATTTAATAATAATTTAATACTGTGCAATAGGATGTTTTGCCAAGGAAATTAGACAAGTCAATTTAGTCTTAAACTTAGTTCTTTCAATTAGCTTTGAGGATTTTAAACATAGGTGTTTTGGAGGCTCAATATCAATATTTTACTTTCTGAACTGTGCAAAAGAGCTAAATTTTAAATTGTCCTCATCGTAGAATTATGCTGAAAATATAAGGGAAGAAATTCCTACCCCGATTTTCTTAAATGTTGTGCAAGTTACATCTCAAAATATACATCTAGAATATGGTTCTTTATTGTAAACTGTGTCTGTGTCTAAATAATACATAATAAATAATTTACTGTGTCTAAATAATACATAATAAATAATTTAAATAATTGCTTATTGTATCTTACTTTTATTCGACGTAAATTGCCATTTGTTAAAATCGCTATTATTTTCGAATTAAAAATGCTTTAAAAATTTAATCACGATGTAATTTAAATAAATACCGATTTTCTTTTACTTTGTACATAATGTGAATTTATGTCAATTGTATGTTAAGGATGAGTCTTATATTTAGGTATAATTTTTGAAAGGAAAGCACGAAGCATTGTTTTAATACCTCAGTAGAATGAAATTTATTTTTGTATTGTTTTATTGTGTTGTTATATTAAATTAGACTGATTAGGCTAATTTTATTCATCAGGGAATTTCGCCTTTTAGTAAGCTATTGTTCAATGATACTTTTTTATTAACATAACATAGCACTCTTTTATAATTATAATCACATTTTGCGTGGCTAGCTAACTCGCAAAATGGGGAATACAATTGTCGCAATTTATTACAAATTGTTGAAGCTGAAACTTGTGTCAAAGTTTTATTTTGTGGTGCTTTTAAAAAACTGAGAATGGTAAATCACCGTTGATTCAAAACCTTATTGATTTTCAAATGAAACAAAAGGTATTGAATTTGAGTCAGTGGTTAATATTGAAAATCGCAAAATAATCAATGGGGAAAAGGAAAAAGTTGCCAAAAATTCAAAATTACATCAAATTTCACGTAGTTACACTTGGCGACTTTGTTCGCGTTTTGTTACTATTGGCGACACTTGTTTGTCATTCGCTTTGCTTGATGATTTGACTCTCGTTTGGCTCACATTGGCGACATTTTGCGCCCGTATAACGGAAAAATACCTACAAAAAATATGTAACATATGTGTAAGTCTTCTACAAATGCAAAACATAAAATTTTTGTTTTGGATGTCAAAAAGCTGGTTTATTGATTTAGTGGCCATATATCTATCTTTAGCTTAACTGGCCGATTTATTCCTATTACTAAGAAATATATCATTTTTTTCCAGCAGATGAAGAATACTTTTACGATATAACATAAAATTTAATGTGTCTGGCATCTTCCTTTGTTGCAATTCAAGTAAATTTATTTCTGATTTTATTTTATGGTTTGTAGTCATTCACTTACAAAAGATGTAAAATCTTTCCCTCCATTTGTATGAAAATGCAAACAGAATTATTAGTTTTTTACTATCTTAACCACCTTGATATACCCCATAAAACTGAATAATAGTTAATTTTCGTTTAAACTACACATGATAATTGGAAAATGTTTCATTTTATGACAGGATCTTGAATGGATCAGAAGCTTCATTCTCTGTGTATATAAATTTTCTGTTAGAAATATTAGTTAGACTATCTATTACAATAGTTTTTATGATAGGGCATGGAATATTTCTTCATATCTTTACCGATTGGGGTTTTTAGAATCAATATAACATAGGGTAATTTTGTTTGGACTTAGAATTCAGAATTAAATTGGCTACGAATGATGCAAGAAATATAAAAGCCTCAGATGAGTTTGTAGATGGAGGATATAGCTCAAAATATGTGAAGGTATCTTATTAAGCCAGTAACAACCCCTGAACATTGGTGATCACTTTTCTCCAGCGGATATGTTACTCGGCTGCAAATTCTAAGAATGCGAGTTCAATCTTGGCGGAATTCAGTCTCCACATTGGCGCGACGCCAGATTATAAACCGAAACATTGGAGACCTCGGACAATGAACTCGCCAGCTTGGCGCTACCGAAACACGCCTTCCGCTCGACATGACGTCGCTATAAAATCTATCGTCCCTCCGAAGACTCACTGATGGGGGTGTATTGTGGTGGTTTCTTAATAAGTCATTAAGAGCCACTGGACATTGGTGATCACTTTTGCCTAGCAGTTATGTTACGAGGCTGTAAATCGTAAGAACGCAAGTCCAATTCTTGGTGAAATTAAACCTCCACATTGACGTGACACCACGTTATAAACCACCACAGATGGAGGATCTAACTAAAAAGGTGTCGAAATTAGAGAGATTTGGAATTTTCGAAACCGAATTTTCGAAGTGCGCAAAGCAAAAAAATCACAATCATCTGACAATCAAGAATTTAAAAAATCAATAGCATCATGCAATCACTTTTTGATTATGTTATATCATATTATTTGATTACGTTAATCATTGGAAAGAGTTCATATAAAATTTTTCAAGTTTTTGTTTCTTAAGTTGTAGACTTCTTTAAATGGAATCAAATTTTTAAAATATGCAATTAATATTGTTAGACAATGATCCGAACTTTTGAGTCAGTCTTTGGGTTTTTCCACTTCCAATCCATGATCTCATGTAAACAAAACTGAAAGATTCGAATCCGACTTTTCAAAGTTTAGTGATTTGTTGTTGGCGGCACTTATTATGCAAATTACGCATACTTAACTAGTATAAATACGTGTGGAATTAAAATCTGTGGGTTTTGATGTTAGAATGAGGCTCGGATGATATAAGACCATGCGGTTGGCTTGCCTTTTAGGAATTTTTAAGATGAATCGCTGCATTTTTAGATTGAATGGTCGAATTCGAATCTGTTAAAGTTTATTCACAGTATGTGGTAATATTAATTTATTTTGATCTTTATTTTGAGATTTAACGTATTATTTCTTTTCTTTTTGCTCTAAGAATGAGCCTGTTGACTTTTACTTAAATAATATGAACTTTTATGAAAACTGCTTTTATCATTCTTCCTCGACAATAAATTCCACTGCACAGCTTTGCTAATTTCGGATTAATTTATCCGGAAATCTAACAAATATTTCCAAATTTAAGCTGTTCAAAGAAGATACTTATCATGAAATGATAGTGGTTAGCCAATTTACTAACCGGACCTCAGTTATCTTGCCAAAACATAAAATAGGCTGCTACTCAAATTTTTGAGTTATATTTTACAATATTCATTATATAAAGAATATTCTTTCATAAAAATTCTGCATTTAAACTGACAAGAAGAGGGCATGGGATTAAAATCTGAGTTCAGAATGAGATTATGTAGAATGATAGTAAACATTTTAGAATCCTGTCGATACTGCTACGTTCAGTGGTGGCGGGGTGGTTGGCTGTATCCAAGAAGTATACATTTAGAGTGTTCAATCATGAAAATATTAAAACGCAATAGCCAGTCAGTTTTGAGAAAATAGCTCCTTACACTATGGTAACAATGGCCTGGTTGTCTAGGTAAGCGTCTGATATGCTGAAAGTCGGAGATCGAACCCACCTGTATTTTTGTTCCTTTTTTAATAATTTTTATTCAATTAAAAATTTACAAATTCTTTTAATTAATATGTTTTCATTTTTATCCAAAAATAAATATTTATTATCGAAATAAATAATAATAAAATTATAATTAAAAAATATAAATAAAGATGCATTTTTTAGATTAAATTTGATTAACCATTTACTGATAGTTTTGATAAATATGCTACTTAATTTTATGAAAGAATAAATGTTTATTATTTTAATACTCAAATTGTAATTTAATATTTTAAAAAATAGTAATAAATATAGCATAAGTGGTAGTAATTATCAATTATAAATACTCACATCGTAAAAAAAATATTAATATTTCTAAAAAATTATTCTATAAATATTTATTTTCTATTAGAAACAAGAAACAGAATGTTAACTATAGTAAAAACATTGGAAACAAAATATATTTCGATACCTTGCACAGCTGATAAATGATGCTTGTCCACTAGATCAAGGTTTCTTATAGATAGATATCTATGAGGAAAAAACTTCTTTTACATTTAAAAACAGCTCGTTTTCATCAGAAAATTGGGCAGCTACCATGCATACCTTATCATTTTATTGAAAATTGATTATGACAATGGATGGTGTACAGTTGGCTAAATTTTTATTCTATACCCGCGAGAATTTATTTCTTGATCATGTTCGATTAAATTAAAGCTTTGTATACGCTTAATACGCTTTAAACCATCTGCCTACGCATTCAATAAATTAACACCTATTCTCTACTATTTCTTTTGATTACGCTGTTGAGGACGTTTGCTTACATATTTAACAAATATCAGTTGCTCCCTTCAATTTTTGATATAAATACAACTTCGTTGAGTAAGAATTGATAAATTATTATTATTATTAAATTCCGAGAATTTTAAAATTAATTGTTTAAAAATAATGCAAGCAATTTAAATTTTCAGCAATCATTAATGTTACATTTGTAACTATCTCTCCTTTAAGCATTAATTTACGTATTAAAATAATTATTTATTCTTGAATAAATATAAGTAGCATACTAATTTAACCTATCTGTAAATGGTTAATTCAATTTAAATTATTTTATTTTAAAAAACGCATTTGTATTTATATTTTTTTAAATTTAAATTTTATTGCTATGCATTCCGATAATAATGATTTATTTTTAGATAAAAAAAAACTTAAAACATTTTAATTAAAAGTATTTGTGAATTTTCAGACCGTATATGAGACGGACAATTCGTAAGAATTCAGAGAAGGAATAATTTTCAAATAAAATTGCCATTTTAATTAGCGATAAATTGACAAATGTGACAACCATCTGCATTATTTTCTAATAACCCTAAAAGCGGAAAATGGATGCTTCAAAAGCGATAAATCTCTAATGTGTTGCCTACGCAATATGAGGCTTCAAAAACCTCAAACTAAAGCAACAACACGTTCTCACATGACAATATTATGCATTAATTTAAAAAATTGTTTATGTGATATGAATATTGAACCATTAAAGGAAATCGAAAATATAATACTAAAAAATAAAGTTTTAATTAAGTCTGGACATCGTAGAAAATATGCTTTCATTATCCTGAAAAACATATTTTTCCCACTTGACACCTATTTCATGCATTCTCGCTTTGTATAGTTTTTCCTGTACCCGAATCACGAAACTAACATTGAAGCGAAATATGCTGTATTAAAATCACATTAGTTTTTGAAAATTCAGCAATTTTTTGCATTTGAAATTAGATGTGTTGCATACTCGCAAACACTAACTATTGAAAACAATGAAATCTTTTCTCGGACCTTTAAAAAAATAGATTCCGCCGATTTGTAGACTCGGAGGATTCTGATCTCATCTTTCTACAGCGGAATCCAGCTGTTCGTTCAATATGTAGACATAACAAATGAAAAAAGGAAGGAAAAAAAATATGTATGAAATAACGACTCTCGAAAGTGAAAACAATAGGCTAACTTATTCCTTGCGATGTGTTCATTTTTATGACCTCATACAATACTCATTCCTTTCTTTTATTTTAGTGAATCTTCTACCAAATAGAATGCAAGTCTCTGAACGAATTATTACTTTCCAGTTTCGTTTCTGATTCTTGGCAGATATTAATGAAAGTAACGGTTGAACAAGCTTCTAGTTGTTCTGCTGTTCTCGTACAAAAGAACTACGAATTCTTTCATTGTTGCCATTCAGAACAAGATAAAATGAGATTATTAATTTTAATTGGCGTGATTTTAATTAGAGTTATAAATTAACCTTGAAGAATGATTTTTGAACTGCCTTCATGTTCTTATTCGAATGTTAAATTCTTGCATTGAACAAGATTCAAACATTCTTAGATTCTGAATCTTGATTAAAGTGATAAATTAACTTTCGAAAACAGACAATTAAAAGATGATTGTAGCTCTTCGTATTGTTATTCAAATGTGATTCCTAAATCAACAAAAGACATAGAATTAGGAATTATAAAAGACGATCGAAAAAAATAACAATGAGTATTTTCTTTTCTGTAGGGTATTTCGTTATAAGTTAGATTGTTAATTTGTTATTATTAGCAAAGATTATTTGCATATCTGAAAAAATTATAGAAAAAATGAAAACGTTATTTTTTGTTTCGGAGATTTCTATTGTATTTATTCAATGAAATATTTCAGATTTAATAAACATATTATATAAATAGTGAAATAATTATCTTACCAGGCTTATACTAAATATATGAGATATTTATTTTATTTTTAGCTTGAAAATGTAAATAAGACCTTGTCTTCATTTAACGATGCTGCCAAATAAACCAGATATTGAAAAGAAATTATTTTTCAAAAGATTACTGCTTTTCAAATCGCAGACTTTCAGTTACGCTAATTTTGTGACAATACATAACTGATTTTATAGTGAAGAGATTATGAAAATTTATATACTTTTAAAAAAGGACGAAGTACTTATAATCTTTTTTATAGCTGTACTATTTACTTTATTTTTGTAAATAATTTTGGTTTAAAAATTTAGAATCAGCTGAACCGATTTTTAGGGGTAGTGTAGCTTGCACGTGTTTGATTGTCTCGATTCGGGCATGGTTTTTTTTCTTCTGTGTTCTATGAGCAGTGTGAATGTACCCCCTTAAAAAAGGTAATACGTAAGTGAATGAAGTAGTTAAATCGACCCGTTGTTCTATTTGACGCTGAGGATAAAACAAGAGAGGCTCAGTCGGTTTAAATCAATGACAGATTACTGTCAGCGGGAATGTAAAGTGCCATAAGTCACAACAAAGAATGAACTGATGATTCAGTAATAATAATTATTGCGTTTTTGTGTATATTCAAACAAATTTAAACGAAAATTTTTGCAATTTGAATTTTCGCCCAAATCAAATTTTTTTTATGATTTTCAAACATTTCTTAATTATGGTGCTGGACTGAATTGAATGATTTCCAAATATCTCGCGACCGATTCATTTCTATTGTTTTCACAATGTAAATTTGAATTTTAAAAGAATCACTATCACATTTAGTTTTTATATTTAGAGAATTAGTTTCTAGAGAGTAAAATGAATATTTTTCTTTAAACAATAATTGTTTAGTTATCTTTTTGAATTTTGTATTTCAATATTCCAAAATTTCACTCGATATTCGAGTAATTTAATGTTTATTTCATGAAGTTTATCTAATTTTCGTCTTAAACTAATTTATATAATTAACTAAATTATATGATTATTACGATCATTATTAAATTATATGATTATTATGATCCCTGGCCTGGCAATCTGGAGGCATTTAACAATGGAGAGTTTTAACAGGTGGTGACAAAGTTGGCTGGAAAAGCTCTTATCAAGAATGGGAAATGGAATGTTACAATGATTTTACAAAAAAACTCCTAGTCATACAACTTTAATGTGAGCGCCATGTATATTAAAAGTCCCGTTTGAAAAGGGATGAGAAAGTTATTCAAAGGGAATGATACTAAGAATGCATTTAGATGTGATTTTTTGCAATTGAAAATGAAAGTTTGACACAGAACGGCAATTTCAATAACAAATTCATATATAATTATCTAACATTTTCGAGTTATAACGTTTACATGCATGCTATAACGTTCCCTTGTCCCATTCCTGACAAGTGGCATTTCCAGCCAACTGTGTCTCCACCCGTTGAAACCCTCCATTGTTAAATGCCTCCAAATTGTCACATATTGGATCTTCTTAACCCTTGTGGTCATCGCATCTGGTCATTAGTGATGTCAGCTGAAGGACCACACGTGTATTTTCATGGCTTAAGAGGAACTTATCGCACCTTCAAAGGGAAGCAGTGTCAAACCATTTGTATTCTAATTTTTCCCATCGTGAAGGGACTGTCATTAACACGTGTTCCAGAACTGTAAGTTACGAGGAACAACTATTGTTCGATAGACAGCTCAAGTAAACCAATGAAAGGCGGAAATTGGGCAGAAATAAAATGAGGTTTTAAAAAAAAAGATGAGCAAGAAAACTCTTTGGTTTACAGATTGCTGAACTACGCTCCACTAGTTGAAGTTCAGTACATTCCTAGAGGTACCGCTGGAGTAGTGGTGTTAATTAACAACCTGATAGTTTCTTGTTAATTAACAAGGTGTTATTTCTTCGAATTGATGGAGAACTTATTTACGATAAACCTGCAGCCTTTCACTGTTGTGTGAATATCATCAACTTCCAAATGGTGTAAAAATCAAATGTTTTAACTTAGATTAGGACACGTTGTTCTTGTGTAAATATGTGGCCCTAAAATTATCTGAATCTACTCTTATCTGAATCTCTACTCTCTTATTTGATCGGACAGGATTAAGACATTATAATGGGGATATATACGCGGACAAAAATTTGATAAATTTAGGTTTCAATTTGATTCGGATCTATATATCAGATGCTAAAACTGAGAAACGAGTTTTATCCGATAAGTTTTTCATATTACTTGGTAATAGTCTTGCATTAGGAAAGGCAGACATACAGACAAACTTCCTGTCTGTCTGTCTATCGTTGACACATTTCATTAAAAATTTATGGGGAAACTACAAATTTGATGCGCAGACTACAAACTAAATTTCATCGGTCCAGTTCAAAGTATTCTTGAGTTATCATATTTACAGACAGGTATGATTTCAAAAATCAAGAATTTATTGAGATATGAAACTCAGAGATTAGCCCAAATCTTAATTTGAACTTTTTTGATGATTACACTATTTTCCTTTTGCATATTTTGTAAATTGGAGAGTAAAAAGCTGTATCAAAGAAGGTAATGTTGTAAAATCTTAACGTTTGAAAAGCATAGATGCAAGATTGGAAGTGGGCTCGCTGTATAACCAAAAATTTCACATCAAGATTACATTAGAAGTGCAATCGAGCGCAGAAACAGGCTTAACCACTGCCAAAGGTGTAATAACCATGACTTGCATGTAAAAATGTTTATATCTTCAAAAATTATTATTTAAAATCAAGTTGAGAACCACAAATTTTCAGGACAATCTGTATGGATATAGGAGAAATTAGTGATATTTTTTACTTCAAAAGTCTAACATATCAAAAATTATTTCATTTGAATCCTTTTAATTTAATTATATAATGATTAAGCAAGATTAACATTCAAATGCTTGCACATATATCTTCAAATTTATCATAAGTTTTTTCTTTTTTAGACATTCTTTACTTATTATATCATAAACTATTAAGTTTCAGTCTGAAGCGAAAGATTAAAAAAACGGGATAAATCGATATTTTGTTGCCTAAGTATAATGAGGCTTCAACAATTTGTTGCCTTCAAATCTCTTTAAAAAATTCAAGCGAAAAATTAAAAATGAAATCTACGATAGTAAATTTCAAGTTATCATGCGAGAACATTATTTTTTGTCATTATTTGTTTAAATTCATTCAAATCAATAACCAGTTTAAACAAGTTTGAAATAATCACAACAATTTGAAATCAGGCTGTTTCTACAATTTACCAATAAATTCTTAAACATATTAATTTAAATAGAATTTTTATGAAAACCAATATTTTTGTAAACACAAACTGCTATTTTCTAATTTTTGAGATCATTAAACAGTTTCATAATGAATTAATCTTAGAACAGGAATCAAATCCTTTAATGTTTCCCCCTTAAAAATGAAACAAGTGATATTTCCCCACCGGGGGAAAGAGAAAATACTTTTATCAAAACTGTTATCAAACACTAGTGAAATTTTTTTAACACATTATAAAAATTAAGTTGTTTAATTTCCATCGAAAAAAATTACATTACATGAAAATAACTTCCTTGATGTCATAAATCTACGTCAACCGTTTTAAAACGCATTTGCTGTCAAAAAAGCATACGTAATAATAAAGCAGTACTGGTTAAAGAAGTTCAAACGTTTAAAAACGTAACTACTGTCAACGAAGCATACATAATAAAAATTCAATACTGGTAAAAGCAGGTAAAAAATGCATGAGAATTAAAAGATTTTGAAGAATATTGCCATTTATGCTTTGTTCACGATTTCGAGCTTCAACTATATGTTGTCTTCAATTATTCAAAAACCCCTAACGAAAACAGGATCAAGTTTTCACATTAAATAAAAGTAAGGACTCTATGCGCTTCTGTAAAAAAACGACTCTATGTGCTTTGGTAAATATCTCTCACCTTTACTAGAAATTCCATATTGTCAAAAGGAAATATTTAAATTGTTTATTTCTATTTTTCTTTTAGATTCCGAGTATCAATTTATTTGGTCATAGGAAGTTGTCATTGCAAAGTTCTCCGAGTTCCTCTGTCTCCAAAATTAAGGTCAAAATATGAAATTCACAGTATAAGTAATGTGAATTCATATTGTCTTAATTTTTCTATTAAGACTTTTTTGGGCCTAATGAAGTGTGTGGGTTATAAAATTCTTTTACTTGTGGGAAAACATTCGGTAGTCATATTTATGAAACAAATTTGGAAATTATTAACATTTTACATCATCAATTGATGAAATCCAGAAACAAATAAGAAACGAAATGCCGAATAAAATCTTTTTTCGCAAATTGTTATTCCATATTGGTATTGTCCAAAGCTACTTCTGGATCATCTTTACATATAAATGATTTATTAATAACTTTATAAATGACTTAATAAAAAAAAATTGGTAAAGTTGCTAGTGTCTGATTTTAATAAATCAACAAATTTACAAAATATTCGGAAACAGCACACAGCATAGAAGCTAAGAATGAGATGAAAAATTTGTAAAATATGCATCAAACGCGTTGATTGGGGAAAATAGCCAAATTATTCATTCGGAAAATACTTAATTCATATTTCAAGATTTACCTCCCTAAATCAAATCATTCAACTAGATTTCGATGTAGCATTGAAAACTCAACAGATTTTTATGTAAATGGTTGTTTTAGTAATATATCATAGATCGAGTCTTAAGATGATTTTTCCAGATTATTTTTTTTTTGCAATGTTTGTTTTGTTTTTTAATTTCAATCATATAAATAAATAACTATGCAATTTTTTGAATAAAAGCAAAAACTATATATAATAATTTAATTTTAAACGTAAATCATTGAAGTCAAAAATAAAAAATATCGAATTCAAATTTTTTCATCAAAAATTTTATTTAGCCAGTAAAATATTTAATAGGTAAATTATTTATTTTATTAGTTGTCAGATTATTCAAAATTTATTTTTTAAATTATCAAATGTAAATGTTTAAATATGTATTAGTAATAGGTGTAGAATTTAAATTAATGTTCAAGATTAATAAAAAAATTCAACTTACTTTTACACCTGCACATTTTTTTAAATTTTGTGCAAGCTGGCTTCAATTTTTCACATACTGCTTCCATGAAAAAATCGTTTGGCTTTTATTATTTTCTTAATATTGCTCTTCTCTTTGCAAATAAAGCAGTACAAAAACCGAGTAAAATTATAAACAATTTATTCGGCATGTTTCAAAAATAATACTTTTAAAATCACATAATAAAACAGCTGATGGCAGTAAATAATTATAAAAAATTTTGATTCTCGGCTAGGCTGAAATTCTTGTTTACTTTCTTTGATTCTGTTGTAAACGAATTCTCTTTATAAAGCTGATTTTGTGTCCACCATTTTGCAGCAGTAGCAGCTGATTCTTCTGTTAGCACCTGGAATGAAAGTTTTCATTTTTATCGCTTAGATTTAATAATTGCTGTATTATCATTTTTTATCTCTTAAAACTTATAGAATTTTAAATTCAGTTGATAATTTTTTTGTTGATTAACTAATATTCAGAAACAAAACAATTTCAAAAAAGAGTTAACAATAAAAAATTATTCTGATTTCTAATTTTAATAATAATAATAATTTAAGTTTTTTCTCTTTTTTTTAACATGTTTATTTTTCAATTTAATATTTCTTCTGGTGCATTTTCCTTGTCTAGCTGTACATTTGAACGATTTTCGAGAAGTACAGATTATTCGCAAACTTAGAATTTAATTCTCATTTGTATTTCCACATTTTGACTAGGAAAGTAAATTTTATATACCCGTTTGAGACTCAACACTTTCCATTTTTTTGTGTGCGCAATTATTGTAATTCTTATGTTTAAAACCAAATAATTATAATTCTTGAATATGAATAATAATGAAAATAGAGTATCCATATAAGTATCCATTGCAATATTAAGGGAAAAAAAGTGCCTTTTCCTTTTTAGCTGTACATTTGAACGATTTTCGAGAAGTACTCTTTATGTCCACTCAGAAAATAAGAATTTAAAAAAATCTATTAAACTCCAATTTTTAATATTTAATATTTTATTTATGTATCAATCTGCATTTCAAAAATTAATCATTAATGATGAAAAAATTATTTTTTTAAATTAACTATATTTGTTTGATAATTCCTAATATTCTGAAAAATACTAATGAATTTGATAAAAGTTTTAGTTGCATTGTTGCACGTTAGAAACCCGCTGACAGTTATCTGCCCAGTGATTAAGCGTCCCTTGTTTTTTCAGTAGTGACAACCAGAGTCAAGAGTACGATTTAGTAACTTCATGCATCATATCCGCTTGCACTAATCCTATTCACACTACTCACAGATAAAACATGGAAGAAGAATAGCCATGCCCGAACCTGGACTCCAACCACTGAAGACCAGGTCACAGGGAAGACAAGCTAACCTTATGGCAGAACGCTGGCGCTTAAAGTTTTTAATTTTTTAAACTTAGATGGGAATATATACCGGTTGGTAGCATTTTGATTATTCGAAATTGCTCTCAAAATTCTTTGGCATTTTATATAACAGGAAGTTGTTTATCTTTGTTTCTAAATTAAATTAAAATACTAATACTGCCTTCTGCCTTCTAAAATAATAATTTAATGTTACTTAATATCGGATTTTAACCTTATATCTTTTAATGAAGAAATTTGTTTTGTTTACTATTTTGATTTTTTTCATGATTTTCCGTTCGCAACGTCATAGAAAATTTTTTAAAAAAACTTTGGATAAAACAAATAATTTGCTCTTCCAAGGAAATTTGGTTTGAACTTTTAACGTAACTTATGAATGTTGAGAAATTTTCGAGATATTGTCAGTTTTTATTTAAAAATTACAAATCAAAATTGGAATTTCTGTATCCAATATTCTAATTTCATTTTTTTTTTTCAAATTTTTAAGATGATGATAACTCGAGTATTTCTTCTTCTTAGTTTAAAACAATTCTTTTTAATCAATATTTCTTTTTGATTATTTATATTATTAGTATTTTACGTGATATTTCTTTCTGGTTAATATTTCTTAAAATTCCATTGATTTTTAATAAATTGATTTCTTAATGAGCTCAAAGCTTTTTTACTCAGATTCGATTGTGAAAACGGATGGCAGTATCTCTTTTCATTGGTCAGTTATCGGCATACATGTAATATTTCCTTTATATTCTTAGCTTAGTAAAGAGCCAAATCCAAGTTAATTTTCTAAAAATTATGTCACAGACAATGCCACCCAGATAATACTAATACCTTACAAGACAAAATATCAATATTTTAGTAGAAATCAATAGTTCTTTTTATAAATAAATAAAAAATCCAATTTCTTAAAAAATTATTTATTTTCATTTCAAATTTCTGCACTTTTTTGCTGTAAAATTTAAGCAAATGCAGGAAATAAGTAAGTTCTTTTCATAATGAAGTTTATAGTGACATTTTTATTGATTATATGCCACTGTTGAAATCAAAATAACCAGTAGACGTAAACGTTTAGAGCAATGTTCTATAACAGATTAAACGAATTTATATTTTTAAAAAAATTGATTTAATCACAATTATTACAATTTATTTCATTCTGTATTTTATGATAATACCATTTGGGGAATCTATTACATCTTTATTATATCATAAAAGAAATAATATCCTAGTTTTTTAAGCAAAAACTATTACTGTTTATAGAAATTTCTCTCTTATTTTAAACTAATTAAATTGCTTCATTTTTTTCTAGCATTTGTTCTAAGACGCTCAAATTCCTATTTTTTTCTTCATTCACTTTGGACATTCAACAACAAAAACAAAAATGGCTCTAGTTACTTATCATTCCGCATCTCCAAATTAAGATACAAACCTTGATTCAACCATAAAAAAACCAAGATGCATTGTATGCGCAAGGTGAAAACTCACAAAAAAATATGCAAAGAATGATTGTTTTTGCCTCAGAAAACAGTTCCTTGTGTTAATGTCCCCGAATATGAGACAGTCCAACAATAACTTCGGACAATTTTTTGGTTTTTATTGTTGTTTGTGTCTCATTTTGTTGGTAAGAGCAGACAACATAAGTTAAATAAAAAATATCGTTGTTTTTTTTCTCAGATCGACTGGATGCTCAAAAGAAATGCTGTCAAATTTAGCATAAAGTAGACACTGGTGTAAAATATATGCCCATGTTTCTGAATTTAACTTCAGTTTTTATTCTTTTTGAAATTTTTTTGAAATATCGAAAAGTCGTGTTGGCCTTCAAATCTTTGTCATTGCCATTGACTTGTTTAAAATTAAATATTGACTTTTTTTTTTCCTGAATTGATTTAGTAAATCAGTTGAATTAAACAGGATCATGAAGTTAAATCGTTGTTTGATAAATAAAAAAAGAATATATCATCCATAAAAAAATTTATTTTATAGAAAAATTTCTATATCTTTGAATTAGAATTCCTTTCGCTCTTAAAATAAATTCTTTTATTTTTAGAAATTATGAAATTTTAGAATTAAAAAAATAACAAAAAAATCCTTTTTCAATTAAATGTTGCAATAGAAAATATAAGTAATCAAAAGTTTTAGTATTATTTCATTCATTATAGAAACGGCATACTGATTTTGATGATACATGATTTAATTTTTTTAATTTCGGTTTTTTTTTTCTATTTAAAAGAAATCCCATTTTTTTCCTTTTTATTGTGAACATATGTTTAAAAACAATTTTCAATCAGATGCTTCTGAGCAAAATCAATGAAAATTGAAGTACATTTTGAAAAAATAACTAAAACTGCTGCCAAGTTTCTTAGTTTTAAACGAAAATTCTACAATTTTATTACAGCTTGCAACTGTAGGGGAAAGTTTTGTCTCAGAAGCAAGTATTGCAAATTTATACTTCAACAATATGAACAGTAACTTTTATAACATCGAAATTGCAGCAACTGAAAAAAAAAGGAAATCTTTTCTTTTATTATAAAATAATCATAAAATATTTTCCATCATTTTGATTCGATTCTAAGTGTTATAATACAAGATTATGAAATTAAATTGCTTTACCTGAATTAAGAATCACCACCAGTAGTATTTGGAATAACCAGGATATGGCCAATAATAATATGGATATTTGCCATAATAAGGCCAATAATAGGAAGAATAATACGGCCAGCCATGATAATACGGATAATACCAGGATTTGCCACCAGCCAGTACAGCGACGATAAAAGCCAAAAAGATGAGTAAGAACTGTAAAAAAATAGTTAAAAGCATTAATTACTGCGGAATTGTGAATTTGGAAGAATTTTTTATTACTATGCAGCTAATATTATAATTTCGCGTTGGAGTTCAAAAACAATTGAAAACGTTTATGAATATTTAAACATTTTGATAGCTTGAAAATATTTTAAATAGTATATCAAATCTGACTTTTCCCTTTTGTTGCTTTTCATATCTAAAACATATCTCTCTTATAAAAGAAATTCTTTCATATACACTTCATAAAAGATCTTTTCTCGATAAAAATTATTTTTTTTTAAAGCTGAATGAGGTTTTCAAAAAAAAAAATAATTGAAAAGAATAGGTAATACAAAGGGGGCAGAATTCTAATTTTTGTAAATTTTATTTTGTATTTTTAAAATAAAAGCCAAATGAATTTGGAGGTCACTAATAGTAAGGTGGCTGCAATAGCTCTGTTTGATGATACCCAAAACAGAGAATTCACCCAAACTAATTGATTGTTATCAGTACTGAAATACAATTAATGATATAACACAGTTCCGATGACAAGATTTTCCAAAAATCAGGATGTGAATATCCTTTCTAATAATTTTTCCATTTAATTGTTTAATATTTATCTGAATTTTCTTTTTCACTTAGCTTGGTTTTGATGAAACAAATACATATTTCAATTAGATATTGTAGCTACGGAATATAGCGTTTTTATGCGCATAACTGTAAATAAAATCAATGAAAATATTACAATTATCATAATAAATGCTAGACGGAAAAATATTTGATGGAAAAAAAATTAAGATTTAATTCTACATTGCATGCCAACAGTTAATAGCAAACAAATGAATATAAAATGTTCTAAATTTATGTATCTTTTGAGATATTGAACAAAATATTAAAGTACCAAACAATATCGTAACAAATACTGCATAAAATATTTCGATGTTGGAAAAATTTCTCCCGAATATCAAGTAGTATAAATAATATTTTTTAAAATTCTGTTAGTGATATATATTACTTAAAAATAAATTCCAGGCAGATGCTATTCAAAAATTCAAATGAAATGTGTTGATGATTTAATAAATAAAGGTATGAAGTAAAAAAAAATGAGAAACATGAATTTTGCACTTATGAAACAAATTATTTTTATCATTCATAAAAATCTAAACCTATGATAATTTAGAACATAGTACTGATAAAATTAAAGTTCTATAAATGACATATATAAGATAGCCATCTTTTATTAAATATTATTAAATTTATATTAAATATAAAAATTTCTTGTTGTGTTTTTAAAAGCAAATCCAGATAATTATTTAAGATTTTCATAATCTGCAAATATTTTCAGAGACAAAAAAAATTTAAGCTATCGGAAAAAAATCAAAAAAATAAATTCTGAATTTTTTCATGCTGAAATTAATACCTACATTTTAGAAATAATGCTATAGACAGTTGATTGATATTTTTCAGCACACACACGAAAAAAAGTTCAATTTTTTAAACCATTTTAATAAATAATTAGCAAAGCACATTTTATAACTTTTCACAAATGAAATTTGCAAAATGTGTTCACTAAAAATTCCATTAAGATTAGATCATGCATCAAAAAGCATAAAGTAAAGTTTTTAAGTAAAATAGAAAAAAAAAATTACGAATTGCCATTAAACTTCACTTCAAAATATTAATTCTTAAAAACAAAGGGTTGATGTAGAATTTAAAAGTAATCATTTGATAAGAATAAAATAGTGCTTATTAAATTAAATTAAAAGTGCAAAAAATGCTGCATATGAATAATTTTACAAGAAAAATAGTCAACATAATTAATTATTCAATTAATATTACGATTATATAAATGCAAAACCTTGTACTGTAAATTTTAAAATCAAAAATGTATTTCGATATTAAACTCAATTTATTCCAGATTTATTATGTTACATCTATAGTAAAATTCATCTTATTGCTTTTAAAGATTTTTAAAAAGAGAAAATATTTATATTACAAACAAATTTTAATTCACTTTCATTAAACTTTTTAATCCAATTTTGTACATCGTTTATCATAAGCTCTCAAAATGATAAAAATAATTTTAAAAATGAGACATGTATACGTTAGAATATATAGAAGCCATACCAATGAGAATCTCATAAAGAGTGTAAAAATACGCTATATTGTGAATAATTTTACAAGAAAAAACGGTCAACATAGCTATTCAATTAACACTGCGATTCTATAAATGCGAAAGATTGGACTAAAAATCATATGTTCTGAGATATATTTCAAGCTTAAATTCGATTTATTTCAGATTTATTATGTTGCTTCTATAGGATAATGTATCTTATTGCTAATTTATACTTTTTAAAGCTTTTTTAAAAAAATACAAAATATTTATATTACTAACAAATTTTAATTCACTTATTAATTAGTTTTTTTATATCATTTGCCATAAATCTCAAACGATAAAAGTAATTTTTAAAATCAAGCAAATATGAGTTAAAAATATACAGAAACCATACCACTGAGAATTTCATGTTTTAGTATCGGGCAAATGCAATCCAGAAATAAAAATCCCCAATGGAAAAGCCAAAGCAAGGCAAGCTCAGCTAATGATCCAGCTGTTGAAAGTATCCTTTTTATATATCACAGAACATTACCTTACTCAACTCGGCACCTCGTATCACTTATTTTCAAAAATAACACTGGGAAGAATTAGAAAGAATGAATCAAAAGATTAAAAAAAAATGACTAAAAGTTCGTACAAAAGATCAGATGAAAGAACATAACAGTCAAATTAAGGAGTTTCTGCAATCAGAATTAGAATACCAAGGACGTTTGGGTTTGTATCTGTAAACTTTTACATGGTATGTGAATATGCTGTTCTTTTTTGATGGGGAGTATTATTTCGATTTCTTTTACCGTTTTCCGGTACTCGTTCTCTTTTTTCTTTGTTTTGAAAAGCGCGGGAAACAAAAGGTTCGGAAATGCAAAAAGAACGCCGGAAAGGTTACAGTTACAGAGAATTAGAATGATGGTCACGTAGCCATACACTATTACTTTCGATAGTGTAATGGTTACTTAACTGTTGTAAGTTGGCTTACGTTCAGATACAAGTGTAGAATAAATTAAGAATCGATACATATTGGCTAACAATGCCAAATATCTGGGGTGGTATTGGATGTTTAGAGGTAAGGTTAATGAAAATGCTACCTAGTGACCCTTCATCATAATATGCTTTGTTCTCAATGTTTTGTTCAGTTTTAGGCCTTATTCTTACCGAAATTCAATCAAACATTCAAAATGAAGGACAGATTTAGCAAATCCAATGTGAAATCAGTACTCTTAATGTTTAAAATCAATCTGCCTAATTAACGAACTTCTCTCATAAAAATATTTTTAAAGTTTAATATTTTTATTTTTAAATCAGAGATGAAAACTCTTTACTTGATAACATGAATAAAGGATTTTTTATATTGCAGAGATTAATGTTATTCTGCTGTACTCTGTTTAAAAAATACAGATATATACTTTATAATAAAGTATATTTAAACACTTATTAGCAACAGCGATAATCTTTTTTTAGTTTCAAGTAATAACAGAAATACAATTTATTGAATTTTTCATTACAAGTTATGTTTCAAGAGAAATACCAATGTGTGCGTGTGCAATATAAGATAATTATTCTTTAAACAAAACCTAATTTTTTTCATTTTGAATCTTTGTTTTAAAAATTATCTCTAGTCTTAATGCTTGATATTAAATTAAAGAGAAAAGTAGACATAACCATCAGATAATTTTAAAACTTGATGGTTATAAAACTCATTAACATTATTAATCAATTACTCTTAAGAAAATTTATAAAAATTACACTGGCAATTCTGAAACTACTCTCAGATTTAATATCTGCTAA
>JAPMOQ010059908.1:4107817-4137156 GCA_026543055.1 Argiope trifasciata
AAGTTATTTAATTTTCAAAATGTAAAGTGACTTCTGGGCCACCCTGTATTATCAACTGAATGCAATCATACCAAAGAATACTTTAAAATCATAACAAATTCACTTTTAGAAAAAATTTTGAAAATCATAACGGATCCTGAAAGTCTGAACTAATAATAGAGACGAAAGAGTGCGAGTGTATCTGTATCTGTAAAACTTCCAAAAATATTACAGTTGAAAAATTATTTTTATAGTGGCTTAAAATTCAAACAGCTATCTTTTCAAAGAAATCATTTATGTTACCATATAATTTTTCCCTTTCTTTTTAACTAGCCGGCTTTGGCTATCAGCCGGCTCATCAATCTTAATGCTCATAAACAATTTAATTTAGTATGTAAATTTTATTATTTAATTCATCAATTTACTTAGAATTTTAAATTTTAAATTAAAAATTTACTCATTGATGCACTATGTATCAAGCCTAATGCACTAAGTATTTCTTGTCGGACCCGTTAAATATAAACTTTAAATTAAAGTAGATTAGATAATTACTTAATGTAAAAATATATTTGTTTAAACATGAGTGCTGAAAACAGTCGTTCAGCATTTAAATATTATGTGAACTACAGAATAATTTTTGTAATCTATATAATATCACAAGATTTTCTATAATTAAGGTTTTAGTTTTACTTTCAAAAGGATTTAAATAATGGAAATAGCAATATTTTATTTTGTTCCGGTCTATAAATATGCTTCAATAAATTATGAAATCTAAAAGTTATACAATTCCTTGGTTCTAAATTATTTTATGCAGAAAAATATTCTTGACACTTTTAAATAAATAAATGAAGGATCTTCTGCTATAGAATCAGATTGATTTATGAAATTTTGAATAGAATTGTTTCGAACAATTAACACCTTCATAACCTTAAGCCAATCTGACTTGAGTAACCTTCTTCTTCTTGCATACAGCTGACCACCCCACCACCACTGAACGTAGCAGTACCGACAGGATTTGTTGTGGTCGACTGCTGAATAAGTATTGCCCAACCTTACATTGACCGAACAGGCAAACTAACATTCTAAACCTTTATCTAATATCATATTAATCGTTTCGAATGTAAATCATTGAATTTATTAGCTAGTTTAAGGATAATATATAGAAATGAAATTGGGAAATGATCACGTTCTAAAAATTAATTAGTTAGTGTCGATTTTTCTCTAGTTTGAAATTTGAAGATGAATACAGTGTTGAAGTGACTTTAATGTGTATTCATTTTCATTCGAATTGAAAGCAAAAATTAGCTATTTGCATATTTCTTGATCAGGACATTGAGATCTAATTCTTGTATACAGCCGACCATCTTGTATACAGCCTGTATCCATAATGTTCATGAACTCTGAAATCTGTCTACCTAAAGTCCCACTGTTGCTCAAGCGTCATCAGGCATTGATTTCACCAAAATAAAAATCAAAGGGAAAGTGGCGGAGATGCTTGCGTCTAATCAAAATTGTAGTGAAAGCCGATTATCTAGAGGACGAGTCTGTTCAGACCAGCTGTTGTGTTAGCAACTACTTCTTCTTCTTGCATACAGCCGACCACCTCGCTACCACTGAACGTAGTAGTACCGACAGGATTTGTTGTGGTCGAATGCTGAATAAGTATTGTCCAACCTTACATTAACCGAACAGTCAACCTAATATTCCTTTCGGGGTAGAAAATATCTGTCTTTCTCCCCATCTGCACTCTCTCAAACAGTTGGAATGAAACTATCAATCTTTAACATCATATCCTTCAGGGTTTTAAGATTACCTGGTACCATCAGCACTGTACTCAAATCCTTATTGACAATCTTCAGGTCCTTCCTAAACTCTGAGATCTCCACACATTCCATTAAATAGTGGTAAACAGTACCAATTTTTCCACAAATGCATTTATTTTTCTGCTTTCTTCCGATTCTTTGGAAATATGCAGGAAATCTCCCATGTCCAGATATTATTTGGATTATAAGTGGATGGTATCTTTTTATTTTAATTTCCAGATTAGAAATAAAGTCGAAAGTTACTCTTCCTTTTTTGGACATATACCATCTGTCAAACCATTGTAGTTTTATTTCTTCTCTCAATTCCCCTTTTAAAACACCACTTGATTTGGGGACAGTAATATCAATATTATCTTTCCGTGTCGCCAACTTCGCATAGTGATGCGACACTTGAATAACCACTTGAGCCGATAGATGAAAAGGTATAAAAACACACATTTTTAAATAATAGCGATATTCTAGTTTTCATAAACAAGTCAGTTTTGCTGACTGATTAAGTTGATTGGAGTGCAACACTTCTTTTAAAAAATATTAGTCTCGAAAATATTTTGTTAAATATGATTAATTGAGAAGGGAATCAAGTTAAATGTAAAACATTCATAATTTATTAGAACATTTATTGCCTTAAGTTACAGAAAATATAATTATTTACTTCATTTAAACCATTTTAACACTAGAATCTCTATAATTATTGGTTCACATATTAGCCGTTGGTCCCTGAATTAAAAAGACACATGAAACTATATATGCCTTAAATAAAGCTGATTTATTGGATTAAAAATGCAGATATTTTTTTAAATAATAGAAACCGTTTTTGCATTTATTTTTTAGAAAATATCACATTTTAGATTTATTTCAATTCATACAGAAGAACGCTGAATATTACGCTTTTCTTTTTTAATTCCCAGTAACAGTTAACATATTTTTTTAATTTGAGCTTTGTTCAATCTGATGGCAACACGGTGATAAAAAATTTTTCCCATGCATGCGTAACCATAGAGCTGATATATAAATGGAGGGAGTTAGTACCCTGGTCTCAGAACTACAAATACCTAGGTGTTATGTTGGACAGGAAACTTGGAGGCCCCACTTCATTTACATAAAAAATAAGTTCCGAGAGCTAACTAGAAAATTCTTCCCCCTAATCTCAAGGAACTCAAAAATGCTTAGGGAAAATAAATTACTTATTTACACAGCCTATTTGCGTCCAGTACTGACATATGCATGCCCCGCATGGGGGTATGCAGCAAAATGTAATTTTAAAATCTTAGAGCAACAAAACAAAACCAAGTTATCAAGCACATCTGCAAAGCGTCCAGGTACCTCTCCAACAGCGAAATCCAGAAAGCCCTTAACTACCCATCTCTTAAAAAATTTGTTCATATGCTAGCCACAAAATTTTTCCAAAATCTTGATAATATTGATAATAAAGCAATTAACAACATCCCAAGGTACAAACCCGATCCAAAAATTAAACGTCCAAAAAACATTCTCCTCTAACTAAAGTCCTCAACAGCCAATAGCAATGCTCCTTTCGTCCATCGCTGTCCAACCGACCAATCAGTAACCTAGCTTCCCTAACTCTTCTGTAAAAGTTTTTCCACCAATTTTCACCCATTAAACCAGTGATGGGGAAACTACGGCCCGTGGGCCAAGTCCGGCCCGCGGAAAGGTTTAATCCGGCCCGTTTAAGAGTGCCGTCGTGAGAATGTTTGAACGCATTCTTACTTCGTAATATGACGACCCGCATAAAAACTACCTGCGGCGATATTCAAAACACAATAGTATTCTGGACAAATCCATCCGACCCAAACAGCTGACTCCTCTTCGCTCGAAACTTCCAAACACTCTCGCATTTTCGATTCATTGTTCTGTTTTTCCGAAAGAACCGCAAAACTCCAATTCCCGAACAATCCTTGCCAGTAGGTATAAATACAAGAATGGACTAGGAAATATTTCTTTACTTTATTTAAAGAAAAACCTGTGTGCTTATTTTGCAATACAACTGTTGCAGTTTTAAAAGAATATAACATTCAACGCCATTTCAAGAGCAAACATGAAAACCACTCCTACTCATCATTAAGTGAAGAGGTGAAAAAAATTAAATCGAAAAATTTAATATAAAATTTATCAAGTCAACAACAATTATTTCAGAGAGCTAATCATTCTCAAAGATGCGCTACGAAAGCCAGTTATGTGTTGGCTTATAATATTGCTAAATCTAATAAAGCATTTTCAGATGGAGAATTTGGTGAGAAGATGGTGCTTCTAATATGGTTGGAATCAATCAAAGATTTGTTGGGAAATTTAATTCTAAGTATTCGGAAAATGATGCTGTTCTTTTTCATTGCCTTATACATCAGGATGCTCTCTGTAAATCGGCTTTAGATATTGACCATATACTTAATATTATTGTAAAACTAGTAAATATGATTCGTTCCAGAGGATTATTACATCGCCAGTTTCAATAGTTTTTGGAGTCCGTACATGCTGAGAATTCCGATATCCTGTATTATTCAAAAGTTCGTTGGTTAAGTGCTGGAAAAGTATTTGAAAGAATTTGGGATTTACAAGACGATATTGTGAATTTTCTTCTTGATAAAGGCATTTATAATCAATTTGACGTCTTAGAAAACGAAACGTGGCTTTCTGATTTCGCTTTTTTCACAGACCTCCTCGTACACATGAATCAACTTAATCTCAAATTGCAAGGGAAAAATCAGTTTCTTCACGATATTTGGCAATACCTGAAGAGTTTCAAATTACAGTTATTATTATTTGCTAATCAGATCTCTAAATCTGATTTTTCTCATTTTCCAAGAATACAATCTTTAAAATTCACTATATCAAATAATAAGATTAAAAAATACGAAATTAATTTGAGAAAACTATCTTCAGAATTTGAAAGGATATTTCAGGACTTTAGAAAAATGGAACTAGAGTTTAGTATTTTTGCGACCCCATTCAATGATAATTACGAAGATGTTGAGGCAAAATTTCAACTTGAGTTAATAGAACTGAACTGTAATACTCTCCTGAAACAAACTTTTCATACAGTACCATTACTAGAATTTTATAAAAATTTAAGTCCAGATAATTTCTCAAATCTAATTACTCATGAAATGAAGATAATTACAATGTTTGGCTCATCTTATATATGTGAACAAATCTTTTCAACAATGAAGCTTAGGAAAACTTCTTTAAGAAACATAATTACAGATGAGCACCTTTCATCAGTTTTAAGAATTTCTGCTTCGCAAATGGAACCGGACTATGATGAAATTTTGATAAAACAGTCACAATTTCATTTTTCTCATACACCATCAAACAGTTATGACACCAGAAAATAAAGTGATAATACTTCACATCAAGAACTACGCTAAATTCATTTTACATTTTGTGCTTATAATTTTCTTACCTTTTGCTTTTTTACTATTAAAATAATAAGTGTATTTAATAATATATGTATATGTTTATAGAACACATAAATTTTTTAACGTTTAAGCATTATTCTTTTCCCCGCTACGATCGTCTAGTTATTACAAATGGCCCGTCTTAAAAAAAGTTTCCCCATCACTGCATTAAACTATACAGATAATGACAGTATATCAAAAACCAAGTATTAAACAATCACTTCATTAAGGAGATAGTCTTTTGCCAAAAAGACGGGTGCTCCGACAATAGAATCATTGAATTTGAGCTTGTTTCCTGTCTCAAAAAGTGTACCCAACATGAGTCATGTGACTTTAGAAAAATCTGGGAGTAAGAGTACCTTTTTGGCGCCATATCGCAAATGTTGGCATACTCAAAAACTGCAGCGCAACATTTTGCTTCCCGGCAATGGGTCCAGTCGATTTTCATTTCATATATATATATATATATATATATATATATATATATATATATATATATTACACAAGTATTCGAGTTAAATTATATTTAGATTTTTTACTTTGTTTTTGTGCAATAATTAAAAGTGATTATTTTTCTTCTTTAAATAAACATTTTATTTCTTTTCTTTGCCTAAAAACATTTCAAGATTTTACATTAGATGCTCAAATGCTTTCTATCATTCTCTCAAACAGATAAAAAACAGCTTTTTAAAAACAGATTATTAAAGTGACGTAAGTCTTTTTTTAAAAAAAATTGTTTAAAAAATGTTTTCATTCATATTTGCAATATAAATTATAAATATTGAACATTTTTTGTAAAATGAATATTAACAGTTAAACTAGTGCTTATTAAAATCACAAAAACAAGAACAAAAAATGATAAAAATTACAAATATTTTAATTATTAATTTATATTTGTAATTAAATATTGAGATTTTATTGTACGCTTTTATTAGTAAAGCATTATTAAGGAAAATTGTTCTATATGGTAAATATGCCATAACAAATTGTTTTGCAAAATTTAGATTGGATTTAATATTTTTCACGATATAATACAATAATTGTGGTTAAAAAGAAACAACATATTAGAAATTTTAATGAACTTTATTTGCATTAAAACAAACACACAATTACTAATCGGTCAATAATGTTTATGTAAACACTTGTATTGGCGAGAAAAAATCCCGCCAAGCTTGTAGCCAAGGGCTTGCAACACATTCGAGATTAAAATAAAGCAAGTAGCAAAATATAACGCAGTTACATCAGTTTAAACGAAGCTTAGTAACATCTATACTTATAATAAAGCTCAATGTGTGTGTGTGTGTATGTGTTGGCGCTCTACAGAGCAGACCGTTGGACCTACAGCTACTAAATTTGGTACATGTATACCTTGAAGGTCAGGAATGTGCACCTCGGAGCCCTTTTTCCGAATTTTTAATTAGAATTTGAATTAAAATTTAAGCAAAATTTCGACGTTTTTCCGCTATAACTTCCAAAAATATTATTGCACAAACATGATTTTTATATCAATTTAAAGATTAAAAAAATAGCTTTCTAACGGTATCAGTTTTTTTTAAATTTATAACGTAAGCTTCTATTTTTAACGAATTTTTAAAGAAATATTTTAACTATGTTTTTCAACAATATATTTCGGACAAAACAATAAAATTTAATCTACACGAGTACGTCAAGGGGGGAAAATTAGGTTTTATCAGTGTGTTGCCATCCTATTGACGGAATTTCAAACTGAAAAAAACAACTATCATTGCAAATTAAATCTAAAGAAATGCAACTTTTAGCACGTGACTGGATAAAATAAGAGAAATATAATATGTGACATTTTCTAAAATAAATAATGAACGAGCAAAGGGAAAAAATAGCTTTTATTAGCTCTGTTGAAATCATACTGACAGAAGTTGAAATTAAAAAATAAATTAACTATGACTGCAAATTAAATCGAAAAAAAATGTAACATTCACCACGTGATTGGATGAAATTAAATAAATATTAAATGTTATGTTTTCTAAAAAAGAAATACAAGACAAAGGTTTCTATGATCGTTTGCAACATCTATATCATTAATTTAGTAAATCAGTGTTACGTGACTTTCGAAGTTTAAGTATATCTGGCAGAGAAATTATAAAGAGAGCAAGGCACATAAGTATTTAATTGAAAATTTTAGACCCCATTACTCTTGGCGAACCAGCTGGTCACCAAAGGCGTCTAGTGTTAAATAAATTCAATACAATAACTAAGCCAAACTATGAAATATTATTGAGTTATAACGCCAAAATCACTGAGTGATCGATGTTAGGAAATTTTAAATTGACTTAAAATGGATATAAACAGAATATGTTGACTGTAAATACCTATAAAATGATAAAGGACTATCCTTAGAAGCTTTTTCTTTGCATCCAATTGCACAGAAATAGGTAACCATGGCTTAAATAAGTTTTAAATTCCAACAGTTAAAAGAGGGAAAAAATCTGCCATTGAAATATAATGGGGAACGGAGAATGTGGTTACAGCTAACAGAAATTCTGTCCCAAAGTCACGTGATTTTATCTTGTCCTACACGAAAGTAGGGTTGCACTCCCTCTATCAGTATCCCAGCTCTATGTGCGTAACTTGCTCGTGTAGGATAATTTTTATTTTTATTTTATAATAAATAAATTGTTAAAAAAAATTATTAAATTATTTTTTTAATTCATTAAAAATGGAAAGTTAATTTATAGGTTAAAATATTTGTACCATTGAAAAGATTATTTTTTTATCATTAAGTTCGTATAAAAATCATTTGTGTACGTATTTTTAGAAGTTTTAGCAGAAAAAAGCTGAAAATTCTTTAATTAATTAAAATTAATTAAATTTCCCTAATTTATTTAATTAACTAACATTCTAATTAAAAAATTTAAAATATCATTCTGAGATGTACATTTTCGACCCCCAAGGTCAAATTTGGTTTCTGTAGATCGAATAGGTTGAACAGTCTAACATGCAGAGCGTCAACACATACACACACATTGAGCTTTATTATGAACATAGATTATTTTAATAAAATATAGGCATATTTTAAAATAATATATTTCATTATTGAAGTAAAACTCACATTGTTTTCACTTTTGCTACTAAAATTATATCTCTTTTTTTAAAAAAAATTTGGATGTGAAGTAAAGAAAATATTGTAATTGTCAAACAAAATTCGTACTCAAGATTTTGACGAATCTCTATGTTTCAGGTATCCCTATGTCTGAAAAACAGATTTCTGGAATTATGTCTGTCTGTCTATTATCTATCTTTTTATCCTAAAATTAAAGAAAACTAAAATGGTATAAAAAACAAATTTGGGCTGTAATATTTAAAAATTTTTTAGAGGGAAAACTTCGTAATTTCCTGTTAATGGAAAGTTCCCTAATTTCAATTCAAAGTGAACATTTTAACCATCTAAAGTATATCTTTGTTGAGTCTATTCGTTCTAGGTGTAATAATTTGCTCTATAGAAAGCCTATACATATACACTCACATGCAAACATGCATTTCTTTTTCGTAAGTACAGATAATTCATTTACAACAATAATGCGTACAGTTTACTGAAACACCTATAAAAAGCATGTGCAATTATTGCAAACAGTTTGAAGTTAAAATCCGCAATTTGCCTGTATTGCAATTCCAACTACGTACAGTTTGTGATAAGGTGGTCCAAACATTACAAAACGCACATTATAATAAATATTAAACCTTTTTAACTACAGCAAACCCTTTAAAATTTTACCTTTAATAGATAATATATCTCATTACGTATTTTAAAATTTCATAGTTATTACAAATCAGGGGAGTAGTCACCTCAAATCTTTCTCGCATACTCTCTAATAATCTTATTGTGCCAATGAATGCATACATTGGTTAGGAAACAATAACTTTTCGGGTGAATTTAACATTTTTACTGAATATCATTTGCTCCTTGGCGAATTATTTGGCGATTACTTCATTACATGGGTTAATACTCCCCAAAAATCAAGTTTGTGTTTTAGACACTTTTTTTTCAACCAATTGCAACAAAAATTTCACCCGAAAACGTATTAGTATTCACAAAATCTAGTACCAATTTTGATATATTTAAGTCACTATTCTTTTGAATTGTAGCGTTTACATGTTTCTGAATGTATAGATCGATAGACAATCAACCCGTTTGTCTTAAAATTTGAAGAGAGTCTACATTGACAATTACTATTATGTTAACAACTGAGCAAACGGATTTCCTCTGAACAGATTTTACTCAAAATTTTATCTGTAAATATAAAGACCGCATATCGAATTTCACCAGTCTAGTTCGAAGCGCTTTTTGAATTATCTTTCTAACAGACAGATAGAGATATTTTCCAAAAATGCGTTTGTCTAACTCAGGTTTCTAAAACGTGGAGATTCATCAAAATTTTGAAATTCGAAATTTTTGACGTTTGCTATACCTTCTTTAAACTACGTATTAGAGAAAGTAAAAAAAATTTTCAAAATATCATAATTTATTAATTTAGTTTACAAGACAACTAGCAATTTATATACAATATGATCGGTAGCTCTTTAAAACCAAAACAATATCTTTTATAGCCTGAGAAGTAACGTCTACCTATAGTGAAGTGATTATGCTGAATTTATTGAAACTCGGTAATCAAAGACTTGGTCGCCTGTCTAAGGAGAACATAGTGGCGAAATAACCAGAAAATAAAGGAGATCAATAATAATCATAAATAGAGGAGATCAATAGTAATCATAAATAGAGGAAATCAATAATAATCATAAATAGAGGAGATCGATAATAATCATAAATAGAGGAGACGAATAATAATCATAAATAGAGGAGATCAATAATAATCATAAATAGAGGAGATGAATAGTAATCATAAATAGAGGAGATCAATAATAATCATAAATAAAGGAGATGAATAATAATCATAAATAGAGGAGATGAATAATAATCATAAATAGAGGAGATGAATAATAATCATAAATAGAGGAGATCAATAATAATTATAAATAGAGGAGATCAATAATAATCATAAATAGAGGAGATCAATGATAATCATAAATAGAGGAGATTAATAATAATCATAAATAAAGGAGAACATTTACTAGGAACAATATATAATTATTTCACAATTTGCCTAATAACGTCAAGCTTTTTATAAAATACCTAACTTTTCTACGGAACACTGGTTTTCATACATTGTTTATAACGTAATACGTTATATGCTACGAATAAATTTATTCAGGATTTCAATAAATATTATAGCTTAGAGTAGAGCCTTCACGTTCTATTATTCGTGGGAAATATTAAGAGAATGAAGTTTCTAGAATTTCCTGACATTAATAGGACAGTTTTTATTGCGCAGATTTTATGGTTGTTTTGTGACTAGGAGGAAAAAAGTAGTTTATTTAACGATTTGCATGTGCGTACGGTGAAGCGAAAATGTTTTTCGTTTTACTGAGATTTAAAATGTGAATAAGAGTAAGATAAGATGAACAAGAGTATAAGAAGAGTAAGATGAATAAGAGTATATAATATAAACCCTTGTTGGCTCCCTAGCCTAAGGATAGCTCTTCTTCCCCGTTTATCTGGGCATAACAGGTTAGAGTCCTGGTTTGCGCATGGCTGTTCTATCTGTGAAAAACGGAATTGTGCAAGTGAGTGTCATCTTTATATGAGCTAGAAGTCAGACTTCTGCCCTCGAGTGCTCAGGCCCTCGTTACCTCAGAAGGCCCCTCACTTCTTCCTGTGAAAACGCGGCCACGATATCATTATATATTCACTTGTCTGCAATAAATAGTTAAATAAAATTTTTAATAAATATATTTGTTATTGTTTCTTATGGCACATGTCATAGATAGGCCCTTCAACAATTTTAAGCCGAAAGAGCGTATCTTGTTTCAGTAAAACGATTTAGAACCAAGAGTGTATCCTAGCTATTCGTGCGTCACATCCGCTTGCACAACCCCCTTTTAATAGGGTTGCATGCTCACCCCTGTAATTGCTTTAAAAACGGGACATTATTATAACTAAATCCATAGTGTAAATAATTTTGTAAAAGTTAATGAATTAATTACTTTTTACAAGTGTTTGGATATGTTTGTATTTTGATGATATTTGTATTTTAATAGCGTTTTCTTTAATTTCATTTTGCATATTTGTTATTAGTTTTATATTATATGATTGTACTTGGCAACAAGTATTATTTCTGATGCCATCACAGTTGTCTCTTTCGGAATGGCAACGTTGTTGTAAAAAGAATTCGGTATCCATGGCCCCACTGTAGTGCAGGCATATTTTTCTGTTTTCACTTAGGGGAGAGAAACGGAAGGTTAAGCACGTTCTTTGACCTTGATTTTCGTCCTATTTGATACTTTTTTGCTCAATTTTTTTCACGTGTATGTGAATATCGTGTCATTTCTTACCGAGTTATTTTAATTCAGTCAGCGCTTAATACGAGTTTATTTTGTAGTTAAATGTAAACATCCCTTCCTTTTATCTATCCTCTCACCCCTATTTTGACGAATTAAACCCATCCTAGAGCATGCGCAAAAACGCGGAGAATCCGTTGTCATAGAATATTTCCGGATTCTCTTAGGCTTAAAAGCAAGATTATATTATATAATAAAAACTAATTATTATTCGTGATCAGATTCGTTATTCGCATGTAAAGAGAAACTGGGTCTCAAAAGTGCATAAAAAACATGAGTAGATAATTTTATAGAAAGTTTTGTTTTAATTTGTATGCCATCCTCATCTGGAATATGAAAATAAACTGTTGTGTATGCAAGAACTCTCGCCATTTTCTTTTTCTAGTTAGAAAAATTAATGTGTTTAAACTACGCTTCCACATATATAAAATATTATTTTATATTAATTGCTGCCCTACTTACTGAATGATAAGATTGTAAATAGTTCGAGGAGTTTAACTCATTTTCCTCGGTGGGATCATTTGAATGTTTCATGAAATTATGATTCCGAGAAGGTACGAAACCAAAAAATCAAAAAAGACAATTAATATTCGTAATTTAATAATAATTCATATTATGCAAATAATGATAATTTGTTGTTTGTTTTCATATTTAAAATGAAAGATGTGCCAAAATGAGCGCACGATTTGAATTTGCCACCATTCTTGCAGTAAAATGTTTTCAACCCTATTAAATAAAACCATTTGACTGCTGATAGCTTAGGGTCAGCAAAAATAGAGCGTTATACCATACCATACGCTTTTTTATTGTTGAACAACGTTTCAAAAATAATGAAAGTCTGACTGCTACAATTTGAAAACTTTAGAATTGGCTACCTAGATCGTATGATTTAACATCATTAAATTTCCTTTTATGGAGTTATTTGAAGTCAAAGGTCTATGCCAACAAACCCACAAGCACACGAGTATTGAAGGAGGAAATTCACCTCTTACATCAACGAAATTCAGTCACTTTTATGCAGAATGATAGCTGAACATTTTAACAAAAGAGTGCGTATGTGCCAGCAAAGGAGTGGAGGTTTTTTATTTTGTGTGTTATTCCATACATAACCTTATGCTGTATACTTTACGATTCAATAGAAAACGGTAAAAAACAATGTTTTTTGTTTAATTCAAATCTTGCATTAGCTTTTTGTTCTATCGTGCAAAGCTCCATTTTTACTAACCCTAAGCTATCAGCTGTCAAATTGTTTTTAATAGGGTTTCTAGCACTTTACAGCATGAATTTCGGAAAATCTCACTTATTTTGGGATACTCTTTACAAGTACTTTTATTTTAAAGTATGCAAAACAAGCTGGTACGGCGTGATTAATGGCTGCTGAAATTCTCTATTAAATATTTTGAATAATTACGCCAAAATATTTTAAGCTTTAAATTTTAATGGGCATATAATTCATAAGATTACAGAAACCCTATACTGTCCCCCTCATTGTGCTATAGATTCCCCAATTTTCTGTCTATATCTATAGACATACAATATATATCAGAGGAAGGCGAAGAATTGCTTAAAAATGGACACACCTTATGTGATTCTAAACTCAAATTTTAATTGTAAGAACAACGAAATTTCGAAGATTTTATTAAAAGTATTCTTTGTACTAAAATCTACTCAGCATGAAGAACTAAGTAGAATCTTCATGTTTTGGTCATCAACTATGGAAACAATCCAAGGTAAAATACCAGTATCTGCAATGAAATCGATTTAAGTTTCACTTTAACGATGAAATTTATTGTTTTAACAGTAGCTCTTAACATATCTGGAGGAATGTCGTGTACATGTCGCTATATTGCCTCTTCCAGTGCCACCAATTGTTCACCATAAATAGAGTTTCTGAAATAACACACACTGAACATGTTTTGTAACACGTTTCAGAAACGATTAAGCGCATTTTAAACCAATGTCTGCTTGCCCTATTTTGTTTAACAATTTTGCATACAGCACTATTACAACCTGGATGTAAAAAACCTTTTTTTTTTTTGCAGAAAAAAAATTACTGTGGCCTTATTACCAAGTTTAATAATATTACTCCAATAGTTTTCTTCTTATGACCATTTTAAAGCAGAATTTTAATTATAACCACCCAATACTTCATAGAAATATGATTCTTTTCGACTGGAGAATTGTTATAAAATTTAAACTTCAAATTTTTTGAAATATATATTTATCGACCGAAACAAAATGAAATAGCAGATCGTCGCTGAGGATAAATAGTGACATTATAAAAACGCAAACGATTAAATAAAGGATAATCTTTCAGCTGCCAACTGCTGTAAAAATCAATTCTTCGAAAAATTCTGAGTTTAACCTTTAGCTTACGGCTGGTACAACAGTTGTACCAGGATTTTTTTTACCTTTCCATACGGCTCGGTACAACTGCTGTACCAGGAATGAGTTTGGATTTCCTTTCCCCACTTCAGCTTTCCAGCTGAGCCGTAATTGCCTCTAAAAACTCCCTCCGTATTGAGTCGCGCCCCTTAGGGTCGGGAATCACTATTGTAATCACTGTTGGCGACAATGAAACTTTTGACCGTGTTTTGGCGACATTCCCTTTTAAACTTCCTAGGGGAGTGAGTACAGAATGAGATAGCATAATTTCATCTTTGACTAGTACTTGATTGAAAACATTGTACTTTACCTTCGTTCCTTCATTTAAAAATCATTACTTCATTCCTTCAAAATAAAAATGAAATGAAGAAACTGAAGACACTCCTTAGAGAAAAATATTTGTCAAAAAATATAGTTTGATAAAAAAAAAAGTTTAGAAAGTTAAAGCCACTTTAATCCTAAAAATTATATGAATTATTAATTGCAATTACAGCAAAAATTATGTTTTGGGAAATAAAACAATTCTTTCTTTTAGCTGATAAAAATGAAATAAATTTTTTTAAATCTCAAACAAGAATTGGTTAAAAAGACTTCCTTTGTCACTAAACAGAACAATGCTTAACAACTAAAAAATTTTATTCAAAAAAATTTACAGCTTTATATTAATATATGTTTATAGTTGAGTCCATCTAATCGAATGATAAATATTTGAACCAAGAATTATTTGATGTTTCGTATCATGCTATGGTCTAATGAAGGTAATCGGTGCCCAAAACGAAATGATACCTACATTTTTTTTTTTTTTCAGTTTTAAATTTTCATACTTGAACTCGATATATTTCTGCTAGAAATATATTTTGGTTATGATGTTTAATTAAACTCATGGCTTCATCATTATTTGTAATTATTTATGAAAACGATGGATTTAATATTTCATAATTCTGTAAACGTTAGAAAGTTTTAAAATAATGAAGGAGATTCATAAAATCTATCAAAATAATAATTAGTTTCTCCATGCGTTCAAGTAACAGAAAAGAAATATTAAAATCTTATAGCTTTGTTTCAGTCCACTGAAAAATAATTGAAATCTCGAATTATTCCGGAAATATTTGCTTTGAAATAAAACAAAATTGCATTAAAAAGTCAGGAATTCTATATTTAATTCTAAGTATTTCTCAAAGATAATCTAAATCATTTTTTAGTAAAAATACTAGTATTGAATAATGAATGCTGATAATCGAGAATGTTATACAGAAAAAAGAGCTTCAAAAATAAAGTTAAAAACTTTTAATATGAAATAATATAACTTAATAATTTAATTTAATTTATAAACTTTTTAATTTATGAATCATATTTTATGTATCGAATTCATTTCAAGTCTTACTTTATTGTTGGTTATATTGATTGTCTTAAATCTGCTGATTACTTATTTTTCAGTAAATTTTGTGTAGAATTTTTTTATATATATAATTAAGCTACTGAATGTCTACAAAACTGAACATATTTTAAAAAAAAAATATTACTCTGCAATCAGAAATTAAAATTCTCAGCAAAAAATGTTTTCAATTTAAATTTTTAGCATCGGCAATATAATGGAAAAACGCTACTAGTAATTTATATTACAAACGGTTTGAACTATGTCGGGAATAAAAATTATATTCGATTACTATGGGAATAATATATTATTATAAAAAACATTTGCAGATATTTTTAATTTGCAGAACAATAAAGAATTGTTATCCGTGTAATGCCCGAAGATATGTGAATACTTTAAAAAAAATATGAACAATTAGGATCTTTATATATATATAATATGCACAAATCGTTACATTTTATTAAAATTGATGAGTTAAAATTATAAAAATAAATTCACAATGCTGTGTTCAAGCAATGTCAGTTTAATTCGCAGCTTCAGTAAAGCTTGAGAAATGGATTTAATTTTAAGTACAATTGAAAATTTTTTCTTCAATGTACTAAACTATTTAGCATATATCGTATTTGCAATTTGTTTACTTCATAATATTTAATGCAATATTTTTTACTACAGAATTGATGAAATAATTTTGAGTGAGAAAAAAATAAAACTGCGATTAAAAGCCTACTCTAGAGTTCTGCAGAGACGAAACCGCAAAAAAAGGCAACCCGCTTACTACGGAACGGACAGATGACCAATTAACTCTACGGGTGGTTGAAATCGAAGAGCTTATCTTCAAAAACCACCCTTAAAAGAAGGGGAAAGCATCTTGTAGTTTCTAACACTAAACGCCGTATTCAAAGGAACTTTTCCGAGTTTGGGTAGCCGCAGTCTAAAGGTTAATGAACTGAAGCCAAACAAAAAAAAGAACAGACGAATCAAACTTCAAACAATATCAAGCAAACATGGTTCGAATAAGATATTCGTATTTTTTTCTCTTTTATTTTCAATTCTATTGTGCAGGGCCAATTTGGTTCGAGGGCATGCTATACACGAAAAAACTTTGGCCCTTAGCTTTTGAAGAAAAAGTCCTTCATGAAGTAAACAAAGAAGCAGATAAAAACGGCTTCAAACACTCACCTTTTCACTTTCGACTTTCTTTTCAACAAGTCGATCAAAGCGAAAAGCACCCTTCAAACTAAAACCGTCTTTTTGGATCTTTTCACCCGTGTCTGGTGCCAGAATTAAAAGTCTTTCGCAAAAGTTAAAAAAGGCCAAATGGAAGGAGGGGAAGCCCTTTTTGAGAGATTCATCAAATACTTTTTAAAAGCAATGGTTGAAGATCTCTCTTACTTTTTTGAATAAACAAAAGCATCGAATTAGCCTTGGAATTTTTCATGGATCTCAGCATTTCCGAACCTGAAAAAATTTCGAATCATATCTTAATCTAAGCAGTTTGAATTCTGTCTGTTGAAAATTCAAATTAGTTAATATCTGTATAATAATAATGTTAATAAATTAAGTCTGTTAAGTAATCCAAAAATGTAAAATCACAATGATGAATGAATTTTTTCAGATAATTCGAACAGTATATTTGTATCTGTTTACTACTGACCATTAACAGTATAAAATTTTTCCATTACATACAGTGTGTGTGTGTGTATTCATGCGTGCGTGTGTGCATGTGTCATTTGGCCCTTTATAGGAAAGATTGCTTGACTTAGAAATGCCAAATTCAGCAAATTATCATGTTTATCTGAAAGCATAGAAACCTACGAAGTGTTTGAGGATGCAAAATGATATATCCGGCTGGATAAAGTTATCACTCCATTAGAGCCTGTATTCAATGTATTTTGATGATTAACCGATCAGAGCGATGATATAGTGCCATCAGTCATTGAACATCACCTCCATGAATTTCTTGCAGAGCAAATTTATGAAACAATGTTCTTAACTCGAGGTTAGCTGCAATCAATGAGTTATGAGCACACATTGAATGAAAATGCACTGAAATATAAAAATATTATAAAAGGTGTCCCAAAATTAACGCAAGTTTTGAATTTGCCACCATTCATGCTGTAAAGTGCTGGCAACCTTATTAAAAAATAATATGTCGACTGTCGTTACAAGATAAGACAATGTACTAATGCAAGTTTTGAATTAAATAAAAAACACATTTTTTTCTCTCTAAATTGTTATATTTCTCTTGAATCTTAAAAATAGGGTTATGTGCGGAATAACACACAGAGAAAATGACATCCACAATTTTGCTGGCACTAATGTACTCTTTAGTCGAAATGTTTCGTCACCCTTTTGCATAAAGGTAGTTGAATTTCTTCTTTCAAAGTACGTGAACTTCTGGATTTATTTGCATAGACCTTTGACTTCAAATAACTCCATAAAAAGAAATCTAATGGTTTTAAATCACACGATCTAGGTGGCCATTTTTCAAATTTTTGATCTGTGGCCGTTAGACTTTTATTATTTTTTAAATATCATTCAACGATAAAAATACGTTGTTCTATAGTGTAACGCTCCATTTTTATTTATTTAAATTTGATTAATGTTTACAAATCTAGTGTTAAGACTATGTGTTGGTATCTTAATAAGCCAACGTTCAAAAGGTCCCAAGTTCTATTCCGAGCCAATTTCACCTTACTACATTGTTGACCTCAGACAAAGAACATGATCTTCGCTCGCCGTAACGTTTGGCGATAAAGAAACGTACTCTCTGCTAGCGATAAAGCTTGGCGCTATAAAACCGTTCGCCTTTCAGAAGACTCACTGATGGGGGAGTATTATATTGATATCTTAATGAGCCACTGGAAATTAGTGATTACTTTTGTCTAATGGATAGGGACGCGGTGGCCTGGTGGTAAGGTCTCGGCTTCGGAACCGAAGGGTTTCACGTTTGGGGCTCGATTCCACCGAAGAACCGTAGTGTGAGGGGTCTCTTGCACGTTAAATCAGTCAGGCCAAACGTCCTCCCGCTGGTGTGATGTGGTGTAGAAAGGGGGATGCCAGCTCAGGTATCGTCCTCGTCATTTGACCCTGGTTCAAAATTACGAGGTCCATCTCAAAATAGCCCTTGTGTAGCTTTAAAATAGGACGTTAATATTAAACTAAGCTAAACTAATTGTCTAATGGATATGTAACTCGGTCACCAATCATAAGGTTACGAGTTCGAGCCAGCCAATTGCATCCGCCACAACTACATGCTAAATTTCAGACATATAGCTATTATATTTGTGAATTGTCGTCTTCATAAACAGACTGAGAGACGTAATTCACAATAGGCGCATTCGTGCTCGAGAAGATCTGAAAGATGGAGAAAATCTAGAGATCAAAACAATAGAAAATGAAGTACTAATTCAAACAATGAAATGCTTAATGATACGCCATTTAGAGGAAATCTATCATCTCTCATAACCCATGATACTTGTAGTCTAAATTGTGATTATAAACGCCTTTGCTAAAAGAAGAGCATCGTCTCTGAAAATAAACTTCTCTTTATTACGTTATACTTAACGTAATACTCAAAACTTTCTCGCGTCTTCTCTAAAAGAAGGTGTTATACCATAGAACGCCTTGCATAATATTGGGGTACAATACTTACGATATATTAACTTTTGGGTGAATTTAGCAGTTTTTACTTTGTCTATCGTGCCATCCTTGGCGATTAATTTCTGGATTGTAATTAGTAGTAACAGAAAATCTAATTTTTGTTTTAGATCAATTAACCAATTAAAACAAAAATTTGCTCATAATTACCTTACACTGAATTGTAGATTTAAATTCCCAAACTAAATTTGATATACTTAAGTCATTACAATTTTAAGTTTTCGCGTTAAGTCATTGCATTTTTGAATTATTGAATTTACAAGTTTCTAAAAGTACAGATCAACAGACAGTCGACCCTCATCTTGGATATAGCTCGAAATTTGTAAAGTGCATTTGCTATACATGCTAAATTTATGAACCGTATTTTATCTATCTCATTCTCTTTGTTTTGTAATTATCGTGTTAACTTATATTAGAATAGAATAGACTTCCTCTGATCAGATTTCACACGACATTTGACAGAATTTTAGGGTAAAGACCTCCACCAAATTTCATCTGTCTTTTCAAAACGTTTCAGAGTTATCTTTGTCACCAATAGACAGACAGATAGAAAAATGTGTCTTTCGAACTCTGGAAGATCTAAAAGGCGGAGATTCGTCAAAATCTTGAGTCCGAAATTTTTGACGATTATTATACTTTCCTTATAATACTTATACAAGAAAATAAAAAACAAAAACGATAGAAATGTAATACCTATAACAGACTGAAGAGATTTTTCGTAATAAAAAAAACAAACTCCAATCTAATTTTTTTCGTTTCTCTTCTACAGCTTTCAAATAACAATTCAGTTACGCAGTTGTATCCATAGATGAATCCATAAAACATTTAATGTTTTCACCACTTTCGAATTCTTCTATTATTATAGCTTCTTTAAAAAAGTATAATTCACTAGAACAGCTGAAAAATCACAAAACGAGTATTCACATTCGTATATTACTCTCGTAAATTAATGGGTGTCCCCATCGAAAACAAATGCAAAACATCAACAAGAAGCGAAATTTTTAAAAACAATAGCAAAGGGGGAAAAAAATCGTTCCACGCCGTTGACTTTGAAGAGATCATACCATCTGTCGTTTGTCGGTGCAATTAGTTTTATTTTGTGATGGCCAAGGTTCAACAAGGAACGCTAAAAAAATAACTCTTTCTTTCTTTCTTTAGAAAGATTTAACACGCAAAATTAGAAACAAATATTGTAATATTGCTGATGGCAACACAACACAGAAGTGAACATTTGCGCAATAATTGAAATTGATTGTTTGGCATCAGTACCGAAAGCACTTTCTGGAATCTTTAGAAAAACTGTTTATCGCAAGGTGATGAGAAACGGAAGGAAACATGATAGGCTGGGAGAGTTAAGAAGAAGAAAAAGAAAGATTTCTCCATCAGTCTACAAGGATCTTTATGTTATCTTTGTTTTATATGAGCCTTTCACAGTGAATTATACTCAGTGACCTTCTAAGCTTAACTCGAATGTGGCCCATATGAAAAAGACTAGAAATACCAACTGAGTTTTAAGTTTCTTCGTATATACAGAGGAAGACCTAAAACCATCAAAAAATCCGACATCATGAATTTTGTGGACCTCCATGTATCAGATTTCATGAGTGGATATTTATGTTTCTCAATATGAAATATCTCGACTGTCAGTCTTGATTTTTTTTTGTCGTGTCCGTGTTTCCACGGAAAGGGGGTGCAGTCGCTTCAGAAAGTAAAGACCCCTGAGCACCCAGAGGGCAGAAGTCTGACTTTCAGCTCAAATGAAGGTGACACACACACACATTCGCTTGCACAACCCCGTTTTACAAGGGGGCACATTCACACATCTCACAGATAGAACACAGAACAACCATGCCCGAACCGGGACGCCCAGGTCACGGGGAAGACACGCTACCCCTAAGCCAGGACGCCGGCGTCAGTCGTCATAAAAATAACTTAAACACACTTCAATCGGATGGAATTTGGTATAAGGTCTTCATACCAAATAAGTAGATTTCCATTGAATTTTATGCAAAACAACTATAGAGTCCTGCTTAGAGTTTTTATTTGGATAATAAGCACTGGCATCCATTAACAGCATCCAAAAACCAAAGTCGTGTTTTAGATACGTATTTCCTAACCGATTAAAATAAAAATTTGAAACAAAACTGAACATCTAGTTATAAAACCCATTCCAGATTTCATACAATTCACAGGGTTTTTGAGCTACCACAATTACATATTTCTGAATATACAGAGCGGCAGACGGTTAAACCCCTTGTTATATTTGACTCAAAAATTCATATATGTCTTCACAATAGATGTATATGAATTTTTCTTCGTTTCGCAGTTAACGTGTTAACTTATATTCGAACAGGCGGAAAAACAGACTTCCTCTGAACAGATTTTACTCAAAATTTCATAAAAATATTCATATTTGGCATAAAACTCGTATACCAAATTTCATCTATCTAGTTCCAAGCGATTTTGAATTATATGCATACAAGAAAGTAAATATGCATTTTGGGTGCCTATTTTCGGACTGACTGAGAACAAAATTTGGAACAAAACTACAATTTTATGAACAAATTGGCATACTGAATTGTATCCATTTATTTCTTTGCATTTTTGAGTTACCTCGTTAACATGCATACAAAAGTATAGGCGGATAGACGATTAATCTTTACACAGATTTGTCTCAAAATTCGATTTAAATAATCTATACTTGATAAATGTTAAAACTGTGCCCTAAATTTCATTTATCTAAGTCTTCATGGGTTTTTTTTTTTTAGTTATTGCTCTTATATACATGTGAAAGAACAAATTGCAGGCTATCATCTTAACGGATTTAGTTCAAAATTTGAAATGGGCGTGCATTTTAGATTTCAAATCTGCATGCCAAATTTTATCCATCTAAATTGTTATGTTCTGCAATTATTATGCCCAATTTTATAGACGGCCTGATTATGGGTTTCATTCAAAATTTGATAGCAATCTCCAAATTTAATGTAAAGATTACTTACCGAATTGCATCCATTTAGCTCAAAGTGTTTTTAAATTAGCGTATTCACAAATAAGTATAATTTCAAAAACGTTTTCGGACCCAAAGATTTCTCAAAATCTTGGGTTCAAATTTTTTTAACGAGAAGTAAAAAGGCATCCTGATCAAATTATAAAAGAAAAAAAATCAAAATTATAGAGAAAAATATAAATAAACATCTGTTACCAAAAACAAATCTGGCAACAATAAGTCAAATTTTGACTATTTCATTCCATGCATTACATAATCTGCACTATTGTTAATAAAACATTCCAATTTTATCGTTAAAGAGAACTACGAATAGATATGTATTCCTTCAGCATTTTTTCTGGATTAATTATTTTTATCAAAGTCATCTGTTCACGAATTCTATCAGAAGAGGAAATGAAAAAAAAAAAAAAAAAAAAAAACCATCTAATCGAGCTTTCTGATATCGTTTGTCGTTATTTCATAATTTTTCACTTTAATATTATTTTTCCATTCTGACGGAACTGTTTGCAATTTTTTTAATTCTATTAGAAGAGGAAATAAAAAAAAACTAAAAACATCTAATCGAGCTTTCTGAAATCGTTTGTCGTTATTTCATAATTTTTCATTTTAATATTATCTTTCCATTCTGACGGAATTGTTTGTGATTTTTTTTCACGGATCGCCCGTGATAATTCGACAAATCTGTTATTACTCAAGAGTCGGATGTCTGATAATGAGGATAATCAGAAATATTATCGGAGAAATTGTATTGAAGAAACTCTTTATTTATCTATTAAATATGTATATGGAGCCGACAAAACGAAATTTCCATTAATGAAAACATTACTGAAAAGTTCCGTTATATGTGTGAGTAAATTTCTAAATCATTCCCTGCTCAAAGGAAGAATTAATTGAATCGATTAAGTGCATTTAATTTTTGAAATTTTTTCTTAAGAACATCAGCCTCTAGAATCGAATGCTCTTGGAACACATTTTTTTTTCTATGTTCTCTTTCTGTTATCCATAAAAACCTAATTCAATCTGCTAGCGTGGCTGCTAAGTTCCCTCTCCTACTGCTAGCTAGTCCGTAGAATTGTTTTTAAGTTTTAAAAAAATATGCCTAGTACCTACTTCAGATGCACAGACATCACGTGCTCGATTAATTCCATTTCTTTTGGAAACTATTGGAAAGAGCAAAATTAACAAATCTTATAATAATTATTATAATATACATTTAATATTGTGGCGAACTTACAAATAGTGAAAAAGAAGTCGTCTTAGAGAGAAAAAAAGGAACTTCCGATCAATAAATTTTTAACATAGATGGATAACTGTAATTGCTTCTCTGATCAGACATATTGATTAGCTACATGGCACTACTGATATCCTTGACTAAGTAAGGGGCATTCTAAACTAGGATTTTACCAAAAATAATATTTAACACAATTCGCAATCTCTCTCACTCTCTTTTTTTTCTCACTCTCTCTCTCTTTCTCTCTCTCTCTCTTTTTTTTTTTTTTTTTTTTTTTTTCATCAGGCCAAAGTTGCTGAAATTCTCATGCATAGACGTATTTTCATTTTAATATTTCCTACTTCCCCTTACGATAACACCAGACTTAAAACTGATACAGTGCCAGATTTTGGGGAGTTAATTACGAATTTATTTTATTTACGAAATATATATAATTTATTTGTCTTCAATCATCCAACCGAACTAAAACTGAAAGATTTTTAAAATGTGTCGTGGCGCCATCTAGTGAAGACCATCGTAGCTATAATATAAATGAATGCATGCCTTAAGCAAAAATATGCTTAAATTTTATGTTAAAATATGTTATGTGATGCCATCTAATCACAAAATTCAGAGATATAATATAATATAATAAGCGACTTTTCTCCGCGTATGGTAGAAAATTTTTCACAACAGGAGTTTGAGAAAAAAAAAGTTGATTATGAAAAAAATATATTGAGATATTTTTTTATATATTCTTTCGTTAACTACTTTTAAATAATATTTTTGTCTGTAACTAATTGAGTTTTGTTTCCATAAAATTTCTATGTGATAAGGACAATGCATTCTAGAAATCGGCTTATTCAAAGATAATGTGGCCACATTAAAAATTCGAATTAAAGAAAAGTGGGCTTTTAAATAATTGCAAGTAGAATCAGCAACTTTTGTTTTTAAAAAAGAGTTGTAAGGATTTAGTTTAATATTTAAAAATTTTAACAAATGGTTTCAATGAATAAATAAAAAATCCTTTTTATAAATAAAAATATAATAAAAATTTTAAACAATTTAACTGTTATAAAAGTAATTATTTTGATTTAATAATTTTAATGAACAAGTGGTATATGTAGAATCTTATTTCCATAAATTATATCTTAATTTAAATATTTGAATCAATTAAAGGTTCTAAAGAATTGTTCACTAGCGATCAATAAAAATAGAAAGTACGAATTATTTAATTAACAAAAATAATTTAAGTAAAAAAAATAAAGTTGCAATATTGAGTTTTTATTTTCTACAATTTAATCAAAATAAATTCCAACGGTAGAACATAGATTAATACAAATTAATAGTAAACGGGAGTAACAGAGTGCCAAAAATTGCTCCTATTAATACCTGAATGATCCATATACTACTCTACTTTTAAAGAATTTCCTGACAATAATTTTAATAAAGCAAAAAAAAAAAAAAAAAAAATGTTAAAAAATTTAACAGTATGGAAGTTCACTTTTAATTTACAATTTATCACTAACGTCCTTTAGAAATTAAGAAAATATCGGATATATATTTAGCTTTTGCATTATAATAATTTTAGTGAAAATTTAGTAAGAGAACATAGAAAATTTGACACTACAAAAAAATTCTATAATATCAATAAAAAAATGCATATATCTTATTATGAGTAATTATATCCATGTTTCGACTTGATTTCAGAAGAAGAAAGAACTACAATTTATATTACCTAAATTTTGCGAAATTGTAAGCGAGAGAAAAAAAAAAAAAAAAGTATCATCCGTCGAGCCGGAGTCGAACCAGCGACCTATGGATATCTACAATATTCGTCTACAGTCCACCGCTCTGCCAACTGAGCTATCGACGGCTGATAACCGGTGCGAAATAATATTTCATAAGTAAAACCAATGAAAATATTAAATTTATGAATTTTGTATTTATAATTTACATCAAATATTGTTGAGACTTTTTCAAATAAATATATGACTTCACTTTTGGCAGATACATCCGATATTGTGTATTCTAGACTGGAAATAGTAAACAAACCGAGCGACTCACAACGTTTATGCGAGACGTAAGATGCAGTTCCACTGCATCTGTTTTAGAAAATAATTATACCTGTAATGCGGTTCTTGTACATCCGTTTTAGAAAATAGTTCTCTCTGTAATGCTGTTTCGTGCTTCCGCTTTGTTATAAAGTCCCATTTAATAATGATATTCATAAAGAAAAATATAAATAGAAAATAAGTTATATCGTAGTTAATAATGATAGTAAATTGATAATTTATATAATTAAAAACACTTTTTATATAAAAATAAATTATTCTTATAGTAATAATTATTTTGCTAAAATATATATTATTTTTAGTGATTTCGTTATTTTTTTTAATTATAATTTGAGTACTTAGTATTGGTTAGTCTCGTTCTTCGCTATTATTGAATAATTTTTTTTTCTGTATCATTTTCAATTTTTTTTTATAACAACTAATATTTTCTCTTAATTTTCAATTCGAATTTCGGTATAAAACTGTCCTAAATGTTGACAAAAGATCTGATAGTTAAAAAAATAACTAATAAAATTCAGTAAAAATAGCAAAAAAAATGCAAATAGTGCTTATATGTTCAGTGCTACAATTATTTCTAAGAAATTTTTAGACCTCTTTTATTTATTTCAATAATATTTTTGTGTGTTTCTTTTAATCGATTAAAAATTGCACAGAATCAGAAAAAGCAGCATGTTTTTCCTCTTATCTTAAATTATGATTTTTTTATGAAGATAGAAAAAAAAATTCTACGTAAAAAAAGTTATAGATCATTATCATTAATTTTATATTCTGCATATTACTGAAATTTTTAAACCAATTGAAGCAAGAAATAACAAACCAATTAATTTTAATATGGCATTTTTACAAGATCGGCCACAAATAAAACAGTTTGATTAAAACTATTGATAGAATTTTGGGCAGAAGCCCAGAAATTGGAGCTAATAGGTTTCATAACCAGGGTGCGTAGTGAGAAAGTGTTGCAAAAATTAAGTTCTTTTTGAGCACCATAACCAAAAACATTAAGCACCTTTGTACCCGTACGCATATGTAAACCTGCGTGTTTTCTAATCCCAGGTTATTTTCTGTTTTATTAAAATGCATAGTTTTTATTGAATTTTAAATGTGCATTTTTTAAATTTTAATTATTTCTGAATTCCCATAATATTTGCTTAATGTCTTCTATTGTAAAACAAATTATGTCCATTTGGTTTTGATAAAAACAGAAAAAAACATAAAAATGAAAAAAAAAATACTATCATTACTAAAAATTTAAGTCAACTTTTGTGAGAGAACTATTTAGAACACTACATGTAAAAGCAATTCAAATATTTTTCGAGTTGCAACAAGTTCGACATATTTCGCACTTTGGGAATAACCATTCCAATATTTCAATACGGTGCCCAATGTTGAAAAATCGAACGAACAAAGATCATTAACCTTTATTTAAATATGGATTTAAACTCTTGCATCCCTTCACAGAATGCTTCCCTTTCGTCGGTTTTCATTTTTGCTATATCCAGTAAACAAATATTTATGACTTATCGATTTAGCATATTCATCGAATGCTTAAACAAAAGGGAATATCTTATGCTGAAACAATAGAATAATTTTCTTGAGAAGTGCAAAGAAGGTAAACCCTTTTAAGGACCTTTCATCGAAATGTAAGCACTTTTAAGGGGCTTAAAAATATTTTTCAAATTTAAGCACTTTTGTTGAGGCTATGTACTCTGATAACTTTTGTTTACACAAGATATATATGTGTATGTGTGGTGCCAGGTATATCAGTTCCCGCCATTGAGCGTCACCTGTGACCTCACTTCCAGCCCCTAAGCAGTCCTCTGCAGTGCAGTTCATGTCTTGACGAACTTGGTCATCCATTCCATTCTGTAAATTAGTCATCGCCATTTGTTCATCATTAATCTAATTTCATTGTCATCTATTAAATTCTAAAGTATCATCTGGACTCATTATTGCTTGGAAAACAGGACACACACTCGTATAAATATACACTGATGGAAAAAAAATCCCAACACTAGGAAGGAGCTGTGCTAGATAAACGAAATTTGGTAGGCGTGTTTATACATCTGAAAGATGACGTCGATTCAAATTTCGAGGTACGCGCGTAAGTGTGGCGCTAGTAGCGACACTATAAACATGCAAATGAGGTTTGCTTTAAATAAGAGCTGTAAGGTTCGTGATCGTTATTTACAGTTGAGATTTGACGTAGTTGGTTATTGTTAGTCAAGGATGCCTCTGAGAAGACGAAGAAGCCATTATCAACAGCTCACTGAGTTTGAACGAGGTCGTGTTGTAGGGCTACGAGAAGGTGGGTTTTCTTTCCGCGATTTTGCTGAAATACTTAGCAGGAATGTATCCACTGTGCAGGAGTATTGGCGGCAGTGGTCAAGGGAAGGTACTGCTTCAAGAAGACCAGGTTCCGGGTGGCCACGGGGTACTATTGAGAGGGAAGACCGTCGTATTCGGCGTATGGCTGTGGCTAATCGTACTGCGTCTGCAGCTGTAATTCGAGCTGCAGTTAGCACCACAGTGACACAACGAACTGTTACAAATCGGTTACTTCAAGGACAGCTCCAAGCCAGACGCCCTGTACAGTGCATTCTCCTGACTCCAAAACCACTGCCATTTGCGACGTGAGTGGTATCAAGCTAGAGCTCATTGGAGGACGGAGTGAAGATCTGTTGTGTTTTCTGATGAAAGCCGGTTCTGCCTTGGTCGCAGTGATAGCCGTTTGTTGGTTAGAAGGAGGCCAGGTGAACGCCTGTTAGTGACCTGTCTGCGGCCTAGACACATAGGAACTACTCCAGGAGTTATGGTTTGGGGAGCAATTTCATATGACAGTAGGAGCACTCTCGTGGTTATCCCACGCACCCTGACTGCAAATTTGTACGTCAGTCTAGTGATACAACCTGTTGCGCTGCCATTCATGAACAACATTCAAGGGGGTGTTTTCCAACAGGATAACGCTCACCCTCATACAGCTATTGTAACCCAACATGCTCTACAGAGCGTCGACATGTTGCCTTGGCCTGCTAGATCACCAGATCTTTCTCCAATCGAGCACGTATGGGACATCATTGGACGACAACTCCAGCGTCATCCACAACCAGCATTAACCGTCCCTGCATTGACCGCCCAAGTGGAACAGGCATGGAACTCCATCCCACAAACTGATATCCGACACCTGTACGACACAATGCATGCACGTTTGCATGTTTGCATTCAAAATTTTGGCGGTTACGCCGGTTACTAATGTACCAACATTTCACATTTGAAGAGGCTCTTCTCGCCAATGGCTCTACCTGTGATCTTGAAACTTTAATCAATTGAATATGTTATCTAGACAAATGTATTCCTAAAATTTCATTACTGTACAATAATTTTTTCTTGGTGTTGGGATTTTTTTTCCCATCAGATTATAAGCGACCTTTTTCTTTTTGAAATCCCGAAATTTAAAATATATTGAAATATCTAAATATCTGTACTGCTATGTAATTATTTTTAACAAGCACAAGCATTTTGTGTGTTTAGATTTGAAAAATTTCCATTCCATAAAGTTCAGTGAAACTCTAGAAATAAATTTTGTATAGTTTAAAAAATATTGTATAATTCAAGGTTTTCATTTAAATTCTGCTACTTAGTCAGTAAATAAAAAAAAATTCTCTTATAAAAAAAAAACCCTTAAATATATGAGGTTTGCATTAGAGCGATGAAGCTCATTTGTAAGCAGTTTGTGTAAGACAATGATTCAAAAATGAATTGGAATAAGCAGAAACAAACCTACAACTTTTCAGTTTTAAAAAAAGAAATGAAATCTACGATCATAAATTTCAAATTATCATGTGAGAACATTATTTTTAAATCATTATTTGTCTTCATTAATTTGTCATTAACCAGTTTAAACCGGTTTGAAACAATCACAAAACTTCTCTATCGTGTCATATATATATATATATATATATAGATAGATATAGATATAGATA
>JAPMOQ010059908.1:4137256-4149597 GCA_026543055.1 Argiope trifasciata
ATAGATAGATAGATAGATAGATAGATAGATAGATAGATAGATAGATAGATAGATAGATAGATAGATAGATAGATAGATAGATAGATAGATAGATAGATAGATAGATAGATAGATAGATAGATAGATAGATAGATAGATAGATAATTTCTTTAAAACTTTCATTTTCAATTTTATTAGCAGATAAAGTGTTGGAGCTCTACCGATTTTGAGATGGAAAAAAAAACGTAGTTTTTCTAAATACGTCTTGTGATTGTTTCAAATAGGTTTAAACTGGTTAATGACTTAAATTGATTACCGTCTGTCCATCACAAGAACTCTGCCAGACGATCGTCTATGTTTACGACGGGAGTTATAGAAACAGGTTACTGTAGGAAAAATTTCTTTCGCAGAGGTAGAATTTCATTCAAGTTTCTCCCCTTGGCACGTTTAACGCCAAACTGGCGATATTATGTATGATTGCATTTAATTTTTGAAAACAAATTTTTAAAAAAAATCACGAAGATGAAATTTATTTGAAATTTATTTCGAAATATTGAAAATATCTGATATTCCAGTTATAAATATGCAAGGAATAAAATAAATCAAACTGAAAAACTGACTAATTATTTGTATGTCTAACAACTGCACAAGAAGAAAAAATTAAGAATTAAATCATGCAAGAGAAAAAAATTAATCGTCATCACTTCATTTGATTTAAATTTATATTAAGTTTTAAATATAAAATTCTCCACAGCAAAAGCATCAAATTTAACACAAAAACAATAACATAATTAATCGTAATTATTTCATATTTTTCATAAAAAGTTGCTTTTGTTCTCTTATAAAGTAAAATGTTCATATGAAAATATGCTTGAAACCTTTCCAAATTTATATTTATTTTTCTGATATATATACTATTTTCTGAAGCACAAAATTAGCCATTACCATACTATCAATTTTTAGATTTTTAAAAATCAAACATTGATTTGTTACTTATTTACAAGCTTTCTGCAGTATAATTAATCTTGCAAAATTTATGTGTAACAGTATTCTGAATTTAAAGATACCTCAACTGTTCATTCAGACAGGTGCCAGATGCCCCGGACTTAAAAAAGCCCAACTTAATAAACACAACATAGATTTACTAGTATGTTAGTACATTTTTCAGTACATTATTCAACGAAAACCGCGGTAAAAGTTTGTTTTTGTTTTCTAGATTACCATTTATTCGTTACTCCTGGCTTGAAAAAGAAATATAATTATTTCAAAGAAAACTTTTTCTTATGAATTGTCAATTCAATAAAAGAATGATAAATGAGCTTTTCTGTTCAATGTATATCAGTAGTCATGAGCTCGAAGCTATAAAGGATCCACAAATTCCTGCATGCATTTTACCATTTCAGGGTTGAAAATTCTTCACTCCTAATGTCCTTCACATTTTTATTTAAAACCCATGAATGCCGTTTGACAATACTTATCTGTCACAGTTTTATTATCACAATCAATGCTCCTGAGTAGAAGAAATCTCGTTAATAAATTTTTAGACTCTTGGAATCATATCTACAAAGGAAAGCTATTGAAACAACAGGAAGGCCCTGAAACAACCCTTTCGTCTTTTTATCTTGACATTGATTGTGATAGGAAATAACTGAATTATATTTGTAGATTTAAGGAAATTATTCCATACTTCCGATCAAAATAAAGAACTGAATTGTAAAATATACTTTTTTTAAAAATAACTGAATTCAAAGTTCCCTGCAAGACCATTTTTTAAACATATGTTCAAATAAAAAATTCAAAATTAATAATCAATTGATTTTACTAATTTTGCTGTGGATTCTTAGGAGCAAAACTTTGCAACATTATGCTCACTTTTGCATGCTTGTGATTTTAAAGTCTCTCCTTTCTTAAATCGAAAAGGCATTTTGAAGGACGTCAAAATTTAAGGGACAAAAAAAATTAAATAATGAAATGCAGTTGATATTAACGAAAGAAAATATTTATAAAACATTAATAAAATATAAAAGAAGTAAGCTAAGCGAATATAAAGATCGTGCAACTGCGACTAAAGCGAGAGAATGAATAAGCAATAAGTTTTTCTTATCGCTACGGATTGATGCCAAGAAAAGAATAGCACTTCAGACTTCTGACCGATTCCACCCATTCTAAATGGATCTTCCCTACCGAAGCCTGTTTCTATAACGCCCGCCGTAAACATTGACGATCGTCTAGCAGAGGTCTTGTGATGGACAGATAGTGCTGTAACCCTTATATTAGATATCTTTATATCAATTCTTTCAGAAATAGTAAATTTTATAAAAAATTTAGGGCATTTCAGTTTTAATAATATTTTTTATAGTTCTATGATCGCATATTTCAAACCTTTATTTGTCATCAAATCATCATTCGGTTCGAATAAATCCGTCAGATGGCTTTTAATAAAAAGCTGCTTGTCACAGTACAAAAATTACTGGAACACAATTGGTTAAATGGACATATATTGGATGAGTTCTTCAAAATGATCGGAGGATATCACCAACTTCGAAGAAGGCTTATAACATTATATTCCAATGCTAAAGAAGCAATTCAGGATTGTTCAAAGGAAACGAAAAAAAAATTTACAAGTCAATTACTCTTGAATTTCCCATCAAAATAAGTAACCCCCCCTCCAGCATCTCATTTTTTAACGTATAATAAGAGGAAGGAAATTTTTCACAAAGTTATAACTCTAAATGTAAACAAAAATTCCGCTTAATACTTGGCGGAAAAAATTAATGACAAACTTATCTACTAAAGTGTGAATGCTACGGATGAAAGCTTAAATGTCATGCGCAGAAGTGCATGACTCATGATTTTTACGTCACATGAATTGGCCCCATTTCAAAAAATTGACGTCAACAGGACTTTAATGCCGTTTTAAAGGGAAGGAATCAACGATTGCTCATCAAAGTTACTCAACATGTGGTGGTGGTTCTAATGCCACTGGGTGATACCAAGCACGAATGAGCAGAGCTCTTCCGAATTAAGGCAGAAGTGTGCGCCTTTCGTTGTTAACGAGCACCGTTAAGGTGAAAGTACGACTTTGCTCGAACACACACGACACAACCCTTTTTAGGAGGCGGTCGAACTCATTCATGCACTCATTCAACCATCCGCAAGTCAGCATTTAGATCCAAATCAAAGACCGACTCATTCCTGATTCAGTACCCCCAGAGGTATCGTTTTGTAATGGGAACTTGGAGGACTTTGCAGTCGCGACATATTTAACGTGCCCCAACTGGCATTAGTCAACACGGCGGTCTTTGGCCGAGACGAGGACAGAACCCGCGACCTCTCGGTTACGAGACTGATGCTCTACCAACCAGGCTACCGCTACCTACTCAACAAGTAAGTTTATAAGCTGAACTTGAGTCTAGAAAATATTTTAAGACTATGGAAGATTTATTAAGAAAGCGTAATTAGCGCCATTACAGCAGACGTTTACAAATACTGCCAATGCTTTAGAAGCAGAAATGCAGAAGATGGCTGACGTGGACATTAATTAACTCCGAGTGCTGAATTCGCAGTTAGAATGGAAAATCAATTGTTTGAATGAAGTTCAATCAGAAATCTCTAATATTTTGTTAAGTGCTGAAGAGAAAAGCGAGTATTTGGCTGATTTTGAAACAAATGCAACATATAACTATAAATACATTACTTTAAAAACAAAAGTAGAAACAAAATAGAGAATTCCATTCCTGTAGTTCAACCTTGAATTCTGGAAAATTCTACGAAAAGAAATTTTAAGCTTCAAAAATTTAATGGAAAAACCTGAAAATGCTTAGGATTTTGGGGGACAGTTCAAAACAATTTATGAAGATGTCAATATAGATTATAATGAATTTCAATACCTATTACAAGCTACTGTTGATGATTCACTAGCAAGAAATAGATAGGTAGGTCCTCCCTCAGGTGTAAATTATAAAGAAGCCATTAAGGTATCCGATTGGGTTCAAAATATTGGTTATCGACCTCATTGGCGATTTTTTTTTTTTTTTAGTTCAGAATTTTTTTTCCTCAAATCAGTTTATGCTTTGAAGGAAAAGGAAGGCCTGACCTATCATCCAGGAAAATTTTAAGCAAAACATATTTTTCAGCTAAAATTTGTCTTTAAATTCAATTTTCCCAAAACTTTAATTTTCATAAAAATTCCTTACCATTACCATAATAACTCAAAAACTAATAGAGGTATTTACATTAAAGTTTCAGCGTGTGTTTAAAATGATATGGCCAATAAAATGAACCAAAAGCTTTATTGTTGGTGAAATACTTTTTCTTCATAGGTGTTTTTAGAAAAATTAACTTGTGAATTTATGGAGAAAAAAAATGCATATATATTTATATTTCCCTCCATAACATATTTGAATCTCAAAATATTTCTTAGATTTTGTACCATTACATTCTATAGTTTGTATACAGAGAAAAATACGAATGCTGCATCGCAATTTTGTGTAGAATGTTAACCGTTTTGGTTAAAATTTACTACAAATTTTCTTATTTATCAAAATATATTAAATTTTCAAATAATGTTTTTGTATTTATAATATTTTGTATTATAATTGACGATAGATTTAAAGGCATAGTTTTTAAAAAATCCAATTTTTCACAAATTTTCCTTTTAACATAGTCGGATACTTAAGCAGCTAAAATCCAGATTTGTTCGTAACGAATTACGAGTAGAAATCTATGTTCGAGAACTTTTACGGTTGGTTTTAGCTCAAACAGTGAAAGATGGGAGTGTGACTCAATCCAGTATATATAAGTTGGAAACTCAACTCAGAGCTTTAGATACGTTAGGGGTAAAAAGTGATATTTATGCAGACATCTATACTTATAATAAAGCTCAATGTGTGTGTTGGCGCTCTACAGGCCAAACCTTTTCACCTATAGCTACCAAATGTTACCTTTGGTATGTGTATACCTTGGACACCGGAAATGTGCACCTCAGAGCAAATTTTGGAATTTTTAATTCGAATTTGAATCAATTAAAAATTAAGCGAAATTTTGGCGTTTATTCGTTATAATGTTCTAAACTATTATCTCACGAACATGATTTTTACATCAAGTTAAAGTTAAAAAAAAAAAAAAGTAGCTTTCTAATAATATCAGTATTTTAACAAAGAAATGTAAATTTCTATTTTTAATGAATTTTTAAGCAAATTATTTAACCATATGTTTCAACATAATAATGAGGACAAAAAAAATAAAATTTAATCTGCACGAGCACGTTAATGGGAAAAAATAAGCTTTTATTAAAGTATTTCCATCATATTGACAGAAGTTCAAATTAAGAAATAACTATTGCTGCAAATTAAATCTTTAAAAAACGTAACGTTCAGCGCGTTACTGGATATTATAAAATAAATGTTATATTTTCTTAAAAAACAAAGGTTTCTATGGCCGTTTACAATATCTATATCATTAATTCAATCCGCTTTATTTACAGTAAACATGATTGAATTTATACAGGATACGCATTCAAATTTGGACCCAATGGCTAATTTGTAAATCATATTGTTTAACATTGTTATTTTAGTACTGATTTTTTTTGAAACTGAATTAATTAAAAGTCAAGCTAAGATTTGGAATTTTTCTGCGATAACTTCCGAAAATATTACAGCACAGAGCTGTTTTTTAAATCCTCTTAAAAATGACTTATTTTTTTCATAGATAACAACGTTTTAACCTATAAATTAAATTTCTATTTTAATGATTTTTTTAAAAAATATTATTACCATATGTTCCAACAATTAATTTTTCACAAAATGAACGTAGAATTTAATCTTCAAGAGCACGTTTACAGTGTACCATTACTCTGCCGTCACTTTGGGAAAAACTAAGGGCCGCGGTGGCCCGGTGGTAAAGTCTCAGCTTCGGAACCGGAGGGTTTCAGGTTCGAGACTCGATTCCACCGAAGAACCGTCGTGTGAGGGAGTCTGTTGCACGTTAAATCTATCAGGCCAAATGTCCTCCCGCTGCTGTGGCGTGGTGTGGAGAGGGGAGTGCCAGTTCAGGTGTCGTCCTCGTCATCTGACCGTGGTTCAAAATTACGAGGTCCATCCCAAAATAGCCCTCGTGTTGCTTTAAAACGGGACGTAAATATAACTAAACTAAACTTGGGAAAAACTAAATGATTCAATTAATTCTTATTGTAAATTAAACCATGGCAAGTGTGATGTTCAGCACGTATTTAAATCGAAGTGTGATGTTATGGAATAAATATAAGATGTGATATTTACCAAATAATTCCATGATAGCTGATTGAAAATCCTAGAGATATATAATACAAGGAACAAATAATTGTAAGGCTTCTATAATAATGAATTACGTGACTATCGAAGTTTAAATACATTTGGTTGAGGAGGTATAAAGAGATCAAGTACTTAATTTAAAATTTTAGAATGCATTACAGATGGCGAACCAGTTGGTCGCCCAAAGGTAAGTATAATTAGTAATAAATTTATTTAGTATTTAGTAGTCAAATATTTAGTAATAAATAAGTATAAGACTATTAAATTTACATTACTTTAATGCCAGTGCAATTTGAAGTTTAAAATTGTTCTGTTGAGGAACTAAGAGAATGCCTTAAACTAATAAATACACTTAAGAAATTAAATAAAATTAAACATTATTTTGCATGGATTAATTGGTCATGAAAGGAATATATTAAAATGAACATTTTTCATTTCAGGTACGATAATATCTAAATTGTTGTATTTAAATTGTAGTACATAATAAAAAAAAGCATAAAACTATTACATTCATATTACTTTAATGTCACGGCAATTTGTAATTTAAAAATGCTTTGTTGAGGTTTAATACTCTTAAGCAAATTAAATAAAATTAAGCATTATTCTTCATGCATTAATTGGCCACCAAAGGAATATTTTAAAGTAAGCATTTTCCTTTTCAGGTATGCTAATGCTTAAATTGCTAGGTTAAAATTTAATTACATTTAAGATACTTTATTTAAAAAAATTTTAGTTCAAATAATATTTAGTTATTGAATAAGAAATAGATTAATAACTGACAATGCTCAAAAATCTCAAATATATTTATTTTGAAGATAAATTACACATTTGAAACTAAAAGTATGCATAAGCATACTTTAATATTATTATTTTAATTACAGTAATTTAAGCAAATTTAAAGTAATGCCACCAATTGAAAAATTATTTTTTTAAATTATAGTGGAGATTATTATTTTCATCTTAAGATAAATTTGTGTAATATTTAAATACAAAAAAGTGCTTATTATTAATTTTTTAATAATTTACTATCATAACATAAAAGTAACTATACTCATCAGATTTTATGTTTCATCATATTATATGAATTCAATTTATTGTTTTGCTGTTATATCCAACCATATAAATATTTTTTTTTTTTTTTTGCCAAAATTTTGAAATGACTTTTTTATTATAGAAAAAAAAATTGAAACATTAAAATATCTTTGCTTTATTACACACAAACACAATTCTGAAATGCAAATTCATTCAAAATACGATAACTCACATAAAAGTTAATTAGTTATACCTTTAGTAATTTCTATTATTATTTTATGCCTTTCCTAAAATTCCAAAATAAAATCTAAATTAGAAACAGTACTTAAAAGTCAGCAGTTCAAATCTACAGCACAGTAAAAAATTCAGTTTCTAACAGAAATATACATTTTTTTTTTTCTGTAATGGGAAAAATACTTGTTTAAAATCTATTTTTAAGTGAAACTGCCAAGAAACAAGACTGTTGATAATATTAATAGCCAATTAGATTCAATGTATCATTTAATTTCTGTTGACATGTTGGTGAAAACCTGGTGTTGGTTTTTGATGATGCTTATGTGCCAGAAAGTAGATACTGTTTTACTTTTACAGTTTATTTTAATTAGTATAGCTTTGATTCAGAACACAAATAAATAAATATTTTTAAAAAAACAGCCATTTTTTAAAAAAATTATTCTTGTAGCATAAAAATGACATTTAAGTTTTTAACAAATGCTTGTTTACTTTATATTTCTATACTGGGCATATTTCATGATCATTTTAGCTTTTTACTAATAAGGGAAAAAACATTAACACAAAAGCAATTTATCACATTTCTATATCTTGCAAGTGAAACTTGAATGAAAGTTAATATTAAGAAATGTATGAAAAATGAATTCAAAGTCATAAAGTAATTCAAAAAATGTTTTTTTAATTCAACACATTAAAAATCTATCACATTTCTTTAATTTTCATATAATGCATGTCATGCAATAAATTCTAAGACACGAGCTGAAAAATGAAATCTAAATCATATAGGTAATTTATGAAATATTCTGCATAGTTAAAAATTAATATCTTTGACAACATTAAGTAAATTATTCAATCGATATATGAAATTTTTTGAACTGTGAAACTTCATTGAATAATATTCAATTTTTGTGACATCTAATTACATTATATGTTTTTTAGGAAAGGAACTGGCATATTGGTTTATCTAGAGTCCATGAAAATTTTTACAAGCTTTAGACTCAACATAGCATTTTGTGATAAACCAGAATATAACTATGCACTCTCAGCTCAAATATATAATTGAATTCAAATTAATAGTAACAAGGCAAGGATAACTCATATTTGTTTTTTCATTCTTACAAAAAAAGGTAAAAATGTATTTGAGGGTACCCCTTTGGTGATTTTTGTTTCGCGCCATGCTTGTCCACGCTGAACACTGTTCAAACAGCATTGACGGCCAAAACATAAAGAAATTTCGGCCTATTCAAAGCCGTATAATTGGCAATCACAACTTAGTGAGAATCAAGGGGCACCCTCAAATATAAGCAAACCCCAAAAATACTCATACACAAATGCAAATTCTTTATAAATAGTAGAAAATTCTCACTTTAAAAATATAGTTTTATCATTTCAACTGCAAAGCTAATTGTTTTTATCCATATTTTATACAGGATATTTCTTTTATGTGTTTAGAAAAACATCAGAATCTCTCATATTTTTTAGTGTTAATTACGAAAAAAATTTAATCTATCATTGTGCAATAAAATTAATATCATCATACAGGAAAACTGAATTATACACATATAAAAATAAGTACAATTTTCTAAATAATTATAAAACAAATTTCTTGTGCAATATATAAAAAAGTATTTGGTATATATTTTATAACAATTAATCAGATATAACTTTTTGTTCAGTATGTTGAGTACGACGGTGTTTTTTCAAAGATGAAGAACAAGAAAACAATTTATTGCATTCACTGCATGGAAGTTTCTTACTATCAGTATGTTTAACCAGATAGTGTCTGTTCAAAGATGATAGACAAGAAAAACTCTTTTCACATAAACTACAAATAACTTTTTCATTTTTGTGTAGAAGCTCATGTCTCTTCATAACACTCTTGATTGTAAAACCTTTGTTGCAAAATTCACACACATATGGCAATTCTTGTGTATGAACTCGAAAATGAAATTTCAAACTAGTCTTGGATGAATATGTCTTTGGACATAAATCACAAGAGAAAGCCACCTCTTTGGTGTGGGTTAAATAATGCACTTTGAGGGAGTTCGAACGAGAATAAGACTTGCCACAGAATTCACATTTATAAAATTTATCATTTGAATGAACTTCTTTATGTCTATTAAGATTAGATTTTTTTCCAAAACATTTTCCACAAACATCACATACATGAATCTTCTTTTTACTATCAATTTCCTCGTGATTTCTTTGGTGTGATTTTAAACTCCCTGATTGAGTAAAACACACCCCACATAAATCGCATTTGTATGGTTTTGTTCCTGTATGAACGTTAATGTGGACTCTCAAATGTGATGCAGTAGTAAATCCTTTTTGGCAATATGTGCAAACATGGTTTTTTTCTCCAGTGTGGGTAAGCAAGTGTTCTTTCAGAGTGTCAATTCTTGAAAAACCTTTCTGACATACTTGGCATACATGGGGTCTTTCACCAGTGTGTACTATACTATGTTTCTTAAGTTTCGATGGCAAAGTAAATTTTTTGCCACAAACTTTACACTGGTATGGCAGATCATCTGAATGAGTAAGACAGTGTATCTTAAGCGAATACACGGTGAGAAATGACTTATTGCAAATACTACACACATGTTGTTTTTCCATCACTGATATATTGCTTACAGGTAGGGATCGAGTAATCAATAACCTAACAGTTTACTTCAGTCATTCACCTATCCATCACTTAAACAAAACAGTAAAATTCCGTTCAAAAATCAGCATTCCTGGATCCGAGAAATGAAAGTTTGAATCCGGATCCGACTGATAAACAGCTATTTTAAAACAGAACGTTCAGCATTTTTACTAGGCCAATACTTGGGTTCACAGGAGACCCTTAATCGTTACCTCTCTGCTGCTGTTCCGGCATTGTTCTCGTGTGAACAGTTGATACAACGTTTGTCCTGGCAGAAGAATTATTTGCCATTGCCCCGTTGTGGCCTCGGGATTTTCCGGAAGTAGGCGTGATCTGCTATTGCGGGCAATAATAACATTACCTTTGACTATGGTCTGAACTTAACAGCAGCACTATCAGGTAAATGATTATGTGTGTGGGGAAGCTCACATAATGCAGGAAACTTAATCACTTCTGGGAGTAGTAGTATTAAAGCTTAATTTTAAATTCTTATTTTAATAATACTTCAAAGAAAAATTGCTTCTTGTGCTAATTCTTTATTCATAAGATCAAAAATACGAAAAATAATTCTATTCTCATCAATTTTAATTATTTTATAGTATTTCTCTGGAAGATTTTTCTTCATTTTGAAAAAAAGGATGCAGAAATAATACAACAGAACAATTGCAGCAGCTACAGCTTAGAAAAGTCTATGCAAAAGAAATCGACCAATCAGAGTACATCGGAATCCTTTGCCATAGAGTTTAGGTGGGTTCACAAGGGGCGAACTATTGCACACAATCGTTGCCTTTCTACTGTTGTCCTTGTATTCTCCTCGTATGACAACGTCGCTGGGACAATGGCCAACGGCTGTCTGGACGGGACAACTATTTGCCGTTGTCCCATTGTGGTCACGTGATTTTCCAGAAGTAGGTAGGATCTTCTATTGCGTGCAATAGTTAGCCTCGTGTGAACCCACCTTTAGTCTGGGCAATTTGCAAATTCACCTTGCTTTGGCTGTATATGATGGCAAAACAGAAGTACCTGTAGTGAATCCAAACAAATTGCATTTACAATTAAGGTAAGATCGTGCTATTTTTAGAGGAAATTGAGTGCTGAAAACAAATGTAATTTTCTAATTGAAGTAAAAAATGACTTCAACGTGCTACTGTATTTTTAACAAAAGAAATTTTACGAAATACTATCGAATTAAAGTCTGTTAAATTTGGTCCATCCACAACAGCAACAAATTTTATGCAAGTCAATATGTGAATTTAGACTATGTTTTGCTCTAAAGTCAGATGAATTAGAATGTATGAACAGCACAACAATGCACGTAACTGAGACTCTAGATAGGAAATCTGTATCTTACCTTATGCAGCTCTATCTATGAAAAGACAATTTTTAAAAGAAACAGTTCAAGAATTGAAAAGACTGGGTGTCATTCTAGATAGTTGTTCGGAATATAGTAGTCTAGTTTAACTGGTAGCAAAGAAAAAGGAGCTAAAAGAATGGTAATTGGTTACAGACATTTGAATTCGCAGGTTTTTGAAGATAATTTCCGGTTCCACGCATTGATGATTCGCTTGAAAAACTTTCAGATTAGTTTGTTTTAGTTTGCTTTGCATTCTTGATGTACCAAGAATCCAAACAGATATCCATGGGCGAAGAATCCTCATGAAAAGCTGCGTTTACCACACCTGATGTACATTATGAGTCAATATGTTTATTTTTTAGATTGTCGAATTGTCCTCCTGTGTTTCAAGAGCTAAGTCTTTGGCTCTAAAAGATTTCTTATGGAGCGGTGTCTCATGTTTTATGGACATGTGGTGACATCTTAATAAGCCAGTAACTACCACTAAACATTGGTGGCCCTTTTTGTATAGTGGATAAGTTACTGGCTTTCAAACCCGAACATCGCAGGTTCGATTCTTGGCGGAATTCAACCTACGCCAAATTGGTGACCCGGACGTGATGATTTTTCAACAGCTCTCTTGGCGCCATCTCTCTATCAACAACACAAAGTCGTCAGACTCACTTGACGCAGCAACACAAAGTCGTCAGACTCACTTGACGCAGCAACACAAAGTCGTCAAACTCACTTGACGCAGCAGCAACGCAAAGTCGTCAGACTCACTTGACGCACCAACGCAAAAAGCCGTCAGACTCACTTGACGCACCAACGCAAA
>JAPMOQ010059908.1:4149607-4193107 GCA_026543055.1 Argiope trifasciata
GCACCAACGCAAAAAGCCGTCAGACTCACTTGACGCACCAACGCAAAGTCGTCAGACTCACTTGACGCACCAACGCAAAAGTCGTCAGACTCATTTGACGCAGCAGCAACGCTCATATACTAGCCATAACGCTTGGCGCAATAAAATCGTTCATCTCTCAACCGAACAAACTGGTAGGGGAGTATTGTGGTGACATCTTAATAAGCCAGTAACTACCACTAAACATTGGTGGCCATTTTTGTATAGTGGATAAGTTACTGGCTTTCAAACCCGAACATCGCAGGTTCGATTCTTGGCGGAATTCAACCTACGTATTGGCACAATTCCGCCAACACCTACGCCAAAGACAATACATTCTTTTGTTCGAGCGATTTTGATAATATGATAGCAACGCTGAATAAGTGCTCAAAAAATTGCTAAATGCCGAAGTGACACTGAAATTTTCTAAATTTGAATTTGGGATGTCAGAAATTGAATATCTGGGTTTTGTAATCGATAAAAACGGAATACGACCAGGTCCAAGAAAACTTGTTGCAATTGTCAAATATCCGGTTTCTAAGACCAAGGATTTACGCTGTTTTCTTGGTTTAACAAGTTTCTTTCGCCGTTCAGTACGCTTCAGTAGCTGAACCTCTCTCAAGGTTACTTAAGAAAATTTCCTTATTTATATGAACTGTAGATCAAAATGAAGCATTTGAAGATTTAACGCTCTAAGTAATATCTAGATCAGCATTAAAATTATTTGATCAAAAGGATGAAACTGAATTACTCACCGATGCTAGTTCAGTAAGATTAGTAGGTATGCTGTAACAACGAAATAAATTTAATAATGCATTTTAATTAATTTAGCATTTTAAAGTACATAGATGAATTTACAAATGATATTTGGTTGTCCAAGGCACAGACAGAGGAAGTTGTTTCTCAACATCGTTATTTGAAGACTATTGCAGACAGTTTACAACTAAGCAAACATAAAATTCTAGTCAAATATCACAACTAATGGACAAGTTGAACGCATTAATCGAATATTCATACCGATGATGCCATCTAATGTTCAAACATAATCTCACAAAGATTGGGCCAGAAGTACAACGATGCATTAATTGGTCCCCGAGTAAGTCGGCTGAAAAGCTTCCTTTTGAACTTTTGTATGGATACACATCCGTAAAATTAGGATCTTTTACTCAAGATCGGCTACCAACATAGAGTTGGGATACTGATAGTGGAAGTGCAACCCTACTTTCGTGTAGGCCAAGATAAAAACACGTGATTATGGGACAGAATTTATTTTAGCTGTAACCACATTCTCCATTCCCCATTATATTTCAATGGCAGATTTTTTCCCGCTTTTAACTGTTGGAATTTAAAGCTTATTTAAGCCATGTTTAATTACTGCTGTGCAATTAGAGGCAAAGGAAAAGCTTCTAAGGATAGTCCTGTATCATTTCACATGTATTTACAAAAAAAAAATATTCGGTTTATATCCATTTTAAGTCAACTTAAAATTTCGTAACCTCGCTTACTCCGTGATTTTGGTGTTATAACTGATTAATATTTCACAGTTTGGTTTAGTTATTGTATTGAATTTATTTAACATGTTACCAAGCTTTGTTTAAACTGATGTAACTGCATTATATTTTGCTACTTGCTTTATTTTAATCTCGAATGTGTTGCAATCGCTTGGCTACAAGCTTGGCGGGATTTTTTCTCGCCAATACAAGTGTTTACATAAACATTATTGACCGATTAATAATTGTGTGTTTATTTTAATGCAAATAACCAAAATGTTATTTTATTTATGCTTTATTAATAACTTTCAGGGATATAGTTTGTGGTTGTTTTTTTTTTTTTTTATTATTAAAAGAAAAATTTTAGAAACTTAATCATAAAATTTATTTAGTCACAAAAAATTTGTTTATGGGTCACACCAAATAAGCTGTATTTTTTTAACTTAGAATTCCTGTACCTTATTTTGATAATACATTTTTTCTTATGTTTATATCATAATTTAGAATTGCATTCCATTTTCTAACGAATGTAAAACCTTGACAAAATAAGAGTCAAGATCTTGCTATTTGATACAAATTTTATTACTCATCTATGCCCTAAGCTATTTTTTTAAATTTTTATTCTGAAAAAGAAATTGGAATAAATAATAGAAAATCGTTTAATTGTTTTCATCAGAAATTGTTTTAATAAAACCCTATTGGGCAAGAATTGTGATTTTTATTTTTATAGAATTTGATTTAAAAATGCTATTCACCTAAATGCTTATAAAACTAATTTACAAGAATATATTTACAGTTGTTAAATCATTTTTGTATTTATAAAATTAACTGCCTAAAATTATATTTACATCTTCAAACAAATAATAAATAACCTCAAAATAGCTTTGATCAAGTTAGATTTAAAAAAATATTTATTAATTTCCGTTTTAAAAATTTTTTTGTATGGCTTCAGTCACTAAAATTATTAAAATAAACAGTCTTTAACTATCATAATTCTAAATATTTATTCTAAAGATTTTCTCTCTTTTCAAAAATAATTAAGTAATCTCTTCTCAATTCTTTTAATTTTTTATATTTTTTAACTGGGATATTAAAATAGAATCAACAGATAAATGGTTTTAAAAAGGGTTTCCTACAAGTTTTAAACTAAAAAATATCTGCAATAATAAGTAAAATTGTAACAGACATCTATAATATATATTTTAAGATTCTATAATTTCTATGTCATAACACGGGTAGTATTGATATTTATTATTATATTAAGTATATTGAAAAAAAAAAAAGACTTATGTCACTTTAATAATCTGTTCTTAAAAAGTTGTTTTTTATCTGTTTGAGAGAATGATAGAAAGTATTTGAGCATGTAATGCAAAATTTTGAAAAGTTTTTAGGCAAAGAAAAGAAATAAAATGTTTATTTAAAGAAGAAAAATAATCACTTTTAATTATTGCACAAAAACAAAGTAAAAAATCAAAATATAATTTAACTCGGATACTAGTGTAAAAAAGATATTTATATAAACTGTTCAGGAAATGAAATAGGATTTATTTTTATAGGATTTCCGGTTGGTTTAACCGGAAATGAAAACCGACTGGACCCAATGCCGGGAAGCAAAATGTTACGCGGCAGTTTTTGGGCATGCCAAGATTTGCGATATTGCGCCAAAAAGGTGTTCTTACTTCCAGATTTTTCCAAAGTCACATGACTTATGTTGGGTACACTTGTTGAGACAGGAAACAAGCGATTAGCTCCCTCCATTTATATATCAGCTCTATGGCTACCAACGTCCAATGCGTACATCCGATTGAAGTGCAAAGAGATGCCCAGGAAAATATTAGGGTTGCGCAACAAAAGATGAAAAAGAATTATGATAAACATCGATGTAGAGCACAAAATTTCAATATAGGGGATATTGTGGTTGTAAGACAACTGCCTGCTCAAATTTCATTACCGAATATAGAGATCCTTTAGCATTCATCAAGGTATTACTATCGATCACTTCTCAAGTCACTGACCAACGTACAGTGGGACAAGGAAAAAAAGACAACCTATTTATACAACTACAGCTCACGCTTCTCAGTTGAAACTGTTTCATCTTATCACATAAAATGAAAATCTATCTAATGGCGACAGTGAGAACCTAATTATCAGTTACTGCAATGACGATTCCGATGAAAATTCAAGTATAGAGAGCACTCGATCAATAAGAAATAGACGCGTACCATACTACTTGTAGGACTATTAGCTGTATTAGAAGGACGAGGTTGTCCCATAGTCAGGATGGGTAAATGTAAAAGATGATATTGCTTGTACACGAGATACTCACATTACACTTTGTAACAAGTATAAGTTACAAATAAGTTATGTCATTAATTAAAAGGTGGTAGAATTGTTAAACAGTGACTGAACTGGTGAAAACAAGTCTGAAACATTGTCTTATCCTGTCGCGTATTGTAGTACTTTCACTTTTTGAAAGTGGCAACACGTAAAAAAATCAGATTTTAAAAATAAAAGAAAAAGGAAAGTGGCTCAATTTAAATGTCTGATAATTTTACTTTTTAAAAAGCTGTAGAAGAAAGAAAACTTTTGTTTCTGCAAATTTCAAAACTAAATTTGAATAAAAAATTTGTAATATATTTTAATTTATGAAGATTTTCACAAGAAAAAAAATTCAATCAAAGATTGTAATTTGAGAAATAGCATTTAAACATGTGTGTATTGTGAAATTATAAACGTAAGTATAATTTCACAAAAATGACCTTAGGAGCAAAATTCAAAAAGTTTTATAAAAATAAACTATTCAAAAATTAAGGATACTTAAAAAAATTTATCTACCTTAACACTATAATTTAAAGCCAATTGAGAGCGAATTTTACCTATAACAGAGATTTTCTTTAAATAAATTATAGAAAAAACTGCTTGCAAAAGTATGACATATTTAGAAAGTTGTGATGTTTCCAGGGAATGAATTTTTTTTTGGGGGGGGGGGGGGTGGATTTGAATTAGTTTATAAATATTGGAATTTGAACATTAGAAAAATATATCAAAGTTTTCTACACAATTTGGGTTGCTCATCACAGTAATATGCATGTTTTATATATACGTATTCATATACTTTTCAAAGCTGTTTTGTGATCATTGGAGAGTTTTTTCTCAATTAATCTTTGAAGGATTGCCGAAAACTGATGTTTGGCATTCAAGCTTATTGAGAACTTTAGAGGTGTCGGTGGACTTGGTCAGTTAAGGCCACACAAATTTCGTAAAGAAATCGATGATTACCAGAATATGTTTATATTACTTAGAAGTGCTGGAGAGATGACCCAAATGCTCAATATGGTATGTATGATAGGGTGTGTCATCTTTGTCAAATAGATGCAAAATCCCATCAACCCACATTTTCTGTTATTTAGAATACTTGTTACACAGTTATGTAAATAACATTTTCCTCTTTCAAGTTCGGAATAAATAATTCTTTGTTTAACAGTTCCTGTGTGCGTTTAATTGCAAAATGGCCTCGTTCGTGACATGATTTAATGATGTTGGCCTGCATATCATCAGGTACTACAAGTAAATTGATTTCGTCTATGTTCTTATATAAAATATTATTTTTGACTATGTAGTTCTCGTAAGTGTTATGAAGTAATACTTTTGAAACTGTAATATGTTCATCTGTCTGTTGAGCTTTGAAAATTTGAAGTCTAACACAGTCTTCAAAGATCTTTCTTCACAGTCTTCAGCATGGGCTTCTGCTAAGAGCGTCGACATGAATAATCTTTGAACCAGTTCGAAGCTCTAATTCGTAGTCAAACTCCTGCAAGTATAATGTCCATCGCAAAATGTGGGGATTCATTTATTTTTATTTAACGATTTCACGAAGGCCTAAGTCAGTGATTATTTTAAAGTGTGCTTTAAGGATGAAATTCCGAATTTTTTAAGAGCTTCGTTAATGGCGAGTATTTGCAGTTCATAAATGGTCATAATTTTCTTTCATTTTCAGACGTTTGCTTGGACATATAATAAATACACTGGATTGAATTTGGATTTTTGTTTTAGAATTGACCCCAAACCATCAATTAAAGCGTCTGTATGAATTTCAAAGGCACTACCTTGATTAAAAATACTCAAGATGAGTTTTTCAAAAAGCAACCGTTTTAAGTGCAAAAACGCAGCCTTTTACTGAACTTGAAACTGAAAGCGACTGAGAACTTGAAACTGATTTCCTTACGAAGCGAATCATTAAAGAGTTTACTACAGAAGAGTACAAGAGGATAAATTTGCTAAAGTATCCTTCCTATAAGACCTAGAAAACGTTGTATGCCTTTTGCATTTTTTAACTTAAGGTAATTAAGAACGGTTTTAGTTTTGGTGGGTGAAGGGAACAATTTGCCTTGTTCCACCACGTAATGCAAAAATTCCATCTTGCTATGCAAAAATTGACATTTTTTACACTTTATGTCATGTTTATAAGCGAGAACAGTTAGAAAAATGTCAAGGCTTTCGAGAACCTCAGATTCTTTATTCGCGGGAATGAAGATGTCTTCCATATACGGGACAATGCCTTTTGCATTATGATCGCGAAAAAATGACATTTATGCATCGCATAAATAGCACGGTGACAATTGGAAGATTTATGTCTGAAAAGATTCCAAGAAAGGCATTAAGGACCACGAGTATGATTAGGGCAAAAATTTGAGATATGTCCATATTCGTTACAGTTAAAACAACGCATCTTGCAGTTAATTGGATTACTAAGATTTAATTTTAATTCTCCTTGTTAGACAAGAATTTTATGAGTTATACCAAGTCGTTAGCCATCATTAGCGGAGAATGAGAAATCTTTGAATTATTTGCATTCATTACACTTCCGACGCTTTCGAAAAAAATGTAATATATCTTTAAACTCAAATTAACATTTCGCACCGTAAAGAATAATCAGAAGGGGAACCCTGTATCCCATTTACTGCGTATAGAATAACAAAATATTCATCAATAACTGTTTCAGACGGATTCGCAATTCCATGTATGGCAACAAAATACAGCATAAAATTTTCATTCGAATACATTTTACATCTTTCCAGTTGTTTATGCACGAATAGAAGTTACTTTCTGAAAATTCATTAATTAATGCCCTTTTAAAAGTTTGATAGAATTTCTATTTCTCTGAGAAAATAAAAAAAGATTTAACTGCATTGGAAACTAATCTCTTTGTAAAGATTAATTTTTGTTGTTCGCTTAAAGAAGAAAAAGTTCTCCTCGATAGAAAATAATTTTTTTGCTTTTTACTTCTTTAAACGAACAACAAAAACTTTTAATAGAACAGGAATAATTTTCTGTGAAGTTTCTACTATTGCAACAGAGATCGCGTAATAAAAAGCAAAACTTTATTCTACCCCATACACTCACCACTTCAGAGCAAACAACGTAGACCAGCACTCAAAGTTAAAGTCAATCTGGGATGGCGCTCCAAATCTTTTTCCTTGTGTAGGGTGCATTTATAAGTCGAATACTCAACTGAAATCATATCTGATCCGAGCAAAGGCTTAAATTTAAGGGAAAGAGCAAGACTCATTCTAGCCGAGCAGGGCTTCAATTCCCTGTCATTTGTATTCATCGATTTCTCCTTAAATCGAACGTGTTGGAGTTGGAGAACCGGTATACTGGCTACCGAGCTAGAATACTTAGCTGCTTTAGAATTGGAGTTGGCTGGTAATGCCATCGGAGATGAAGAGAAAACTAGGATAATTCTTACACGTATCCAACTCGCCATCCGAAATGACGAAAAGTTGTATTTCATTCATTGTTTGATTAATCGAAGGATCATTCACGAGTTATTCCCTTTTGATGCCAGTAATTAACATCTGACTATTATTTATGTATGTTTCATCTCAATTAGAGGGGAGGGAAAAGGAAGAAATATTACAGGCTTCGGTTTTGGTTGGCGAAATCTGTTGAGGAGACAAAAATTCTTCTGTTTCCAATAAAGAAAACTAGTATTTTAACAAGTTCTGAAATTCAGTAAAAATTGGTTAGGACTTTAAAAATATTTTCACACAAAACATCTTGGTCGCTCTCAGTTAATTTTGGATTTTGGGAAATCCCGCAATTTTCTTATCTGAATCCTTTTATTGGATTTGATAAATTCCCAATAATAGCTATTGTTGTTCTCCAACAGAATTTTTTGTATCATCGCTGTCAGTATTCTACTTTTGACCCAATTTTCACAGATGGTCATGTCGGTTGTGAAATCCTACTACCATCTCATACACTGAGCTTCCGTCTTCATAATTGCTGCTCTGTCTTTACTGCTGAGTTGGTAGCGTGCCCTCAAGAAAATTAGCCCTTTGCACTCGAGGCCTTTTTCGCTTGCGCGAATCAGCAACTCGAAACGATTTTGACCAAATTCGGCGAACATATTACAAGTAATTGAAAAACATTTATAAGGAAACAAACGTATATAAATAATAAAATTTCACTAGTTTATTCATTTATATGTCGAAAACAAGAAATTTTATTAAGTATTACAAAATTTTAATAAATATTACACTCTGTAATTAAAGTTTTAAATTTAAGTTAAATTAAGTTAAATTAATTAAGTTTTAAAATTTAAAGGTTTAAATTAAAGTTTAGTTAGCGTCGTAGCAGCGTAAATCGATTTAAAGTTTTAAAACACTCGGGCGCCGTATCGGCGCCGCTCGAGTGCAAAGGGTTAGATAATCTTGTCAGCGTCAATTTGTCATCTATACAGATAGCATGAGCGCCTTAGAGACACTTTCACAATTGGATGCATCCGGTTGCGATTAAGATTTTATTTATTTTACGACTTTTAAAAAATGATGGCTTTCAAATAAATTTTTGTTGGGTTCCGAGTCAAGTTGGAATCTTCGGGAATGAAAATGCAGATGTGGCCGCAAAATCTGCAAAGACCTTTTTGAGTATAGGACTTCCTTTTTGTGACATTAAGAAGCCTACTAATCATCACATTCTTTCTATTTAGCAAAAGTCATGGGATCTGCATATCAGAAATAAATTACATTCTGTTGAAGCAGGGCCTGTTCATTCTTTACGCGAGATGGATGTTAAATTGACTCGTCTCCGTCTAGGACATACACGCTTCACTCATAAGTATCTTTTATTTGGCCAAAACGCACCGATGTGCAGCAGCTGCCAAGTACAATTTATTATTCGACATGTTTTGATTGAATGTCCTGTTTATAATTCTGATCGTGCTAAATTTCTTAATTCGTCTTCTTCAACATTAAGAGACTTGGTAAGTGAAAAATACCACCCAAGCATTTTTAAATTATTAAGAGCTCTTGCCTTTTTCATTTGCATTTAGAACTATTTTTAGGATAATTTTCTTTTTTAAAAAGTTTTATGGAGATTACTTAATTGTCTGAAATATTCATGATTCATTATTATGAAATTCAAGTTGCTAAAATTATTTTTAAGTAATACTTAGGCAGTTTTATATTTACACATCTGTGTTTATTAGTGAATGTTTTTAACCTCTTTTGTTACCATTTGATTGGTGCAGTATGGTCGAATATGGCTTTTGTACCACTAAACCAAGTGCACTCATCCTTTCGCGTCTCTCCCTTTAATGAGGTAGAATCATCGAAAAGTGGTCGTTTCTGAATATTTAAACGAATATTGCATTACTTTATTCATCTCTTTGATGTACGTATCAGTTGATCAATTTCAGTCTACTTTCTGTAAATGCTTTGATAAGTTTCTATTATCATTCTGTAAATAACTATGAAATTTTCTGCCTTACATTGTGTTAGATAAAATATTGTGTTATGCAATAATAAATTAATCGTGAAAGGAAATTAAAGTCCCGAGTCATAATAATATGGTTAATTGCTTGGCAATTTCACGAACATGAGTTGTAATTAAAGTTAATTACAATATCGGACGAAACAGCAGGTTGCCAAAGATAACTAGCTTAAAACAAAATGTAATTTCACTTTTGCGATTCTGTTCAATAAATCTTTTCTTTTTCATTTTCAGAAATTGTTGGTTTGAATATATAAAATATGATGATTACTATATGATTTTACAAATAGTACTTTAGAATTATTTATTTTCTTTATAATAGCAATTACTTAAAATAGGTTTTAATAAATGCTTTTAACTTTAATAGAACCGCTAATATTATGTAAATAAAATTGGAGTTTTTTTAATGCAATTTTTTTTAAAATTAATAATGAAATATTTTTTTTGTCGTGAATTTAAATATAATTTTACTTTGTATGTAAAATATCATGTGAAGACTAGCAATTAATTTTATACTAAACATTTACCAACAATAAAAATTATTTGCTAATTTCACTTTTAGAAATACCGTTTGTGCTAGCACTAATGAAAAACCTTCTGGTTTCTTTTGTCGAATAACAGAGATTTTTCATCACTTTGCTAGCAATCGTCAGAATACTTCATCAATATGTGTTGTTTTTTAAATCGTAATGGCGCGTCCAACAATAATAAATGAAGAAAAAATTCGAAGAACAGAACAAGGATCTGCCTATATGGAAAGAAAAGCTGAAATCTTTTTAAAGTTCCTTTATTTAATTTGTTAATTTTTTAAAATTTCATGTTTCAATTTTTATTCCTGTTAATAAATAAAAATTGTTATAATACATCTTCTAAATTTTAATGAATGCCAATTTTTTTAAAACAATTAGAATTGAGTTTTTTGCACATAAAATTTCTGAAACAATACCCCTCCCCTCTCCTTATTTACTTTTGTTGTCTAAAGGAAGAGAATCAATCCCTCAGGCGAGCCTATTTAAATGTCGAGAATGATTCTAGGACAACACCAGATTTGCTGGACGAAAACGAGTTGAGGTCGAAGCAACCTAATTGGTGAATATGAATTTTTAGGATCATAAAACTATATAAAATTTAGATTTCGTCATTTTTTCAAAAATACATTTACTGACTGAAATAATAACATTTGCATCATTTATATATTTTTAAAAGTAAAATAAAAATTGAATTTCCTGATGTATCAGAGAAATTTTTATTCAATAAGTGTTTGAGGTATTGTGTAAACTATAAAAAATATACCTTTAGTGCATGAGACATCAAAGCTGAACAATCCTGTTTTCTGTATTTATTTATAAGAAACGTGCTTTGCTTCAGCAAAAACGGTTTTGTATCAATTGAAGTTTTATAATTTCTGCATCATCTTAAAGCTTAAATTTTCAAAGAAATGGAGAGAAAATTAAAGAATATAGTACCATGAATTTAGCAGCTTAAGGCTATTATGAGCTATTTGACTATCCAAATTTGAAACCTAAATCTTTTGCCTGAAGAAGCTATTTAGATATATAAAATGTTACAAAGTTATTTAAAACTTTTCGATAAACATTTATGTAAGCATTCATTCCGAAAAGAAAAAAAAATGCTTGTTGATAGAATTAATGCTGAAAAAGTGAAGGCGAATTAGTTAATAAAATGAAGTGAATACATGCATGGTGATATAAATGAAATCTTTCAAGTTTCAAAATTTTAAATTGAAATATATAAACTCAAAATGTAGACCAAGGTAATTTACTTCTAATCATCAGGCAAATAATAAAGTAAAGGGCTTAGATGTTATTAGAAACCAAAAATTTGTAATATGTCTAATATAAGGGTATAAAGGAGAAATTATATAGCTTCTTAGCTTAATAGATATTCAATGCTTTAAAAGAAACTTTATTTTTAAAGGTAATAATGTAAAATTAGGGATGCATGAAATAAAATTATCTACGTTTTCTATTAAACCATTTTAATTTAAAAAACAAATTTAAAATCCCATATGTACTTTGTTTGTTGTATTGTCGTTACAATGAAGATTATTTGATTTGTATCTATTTCAAAGTAAGCATTTCTGTAAGCACAACAGGATAGTACCACTATCTAAAAAGGAATAGGAAGGTAAATGAATTTTATTTATTTACTTACATTCTGTGTGCAAAGGCTATTAGTGAATAAGCTAAGTAATTTTGAAACCTAATTACTCTTACTGCTGAGTTCATTTCAAATATAAACACAATGTGTTCAAGTCCAAATGTTTCTTACTTCAATAACTATTATTTTCATTTTCAATTTATGAATAAAAATTAAAGGAAGTTTTTTTAAAGAAATTATTTGACATAAAACAGCATTTTATGCATACTTATTTACATTTAATTCAATAAGGTAGAAAAACTAAATATATCAGAAGTTTTCTATTTTTAACAAATATATATATATATATATATATATATATATATATAAATCTTGTTTCATTTATCAAATATCTTCATCATTAAAAAAACAGTGATTAAAATAAGTTAAAAATTATACTCTTTTCTATGTTTATGTTATTATATAGACTATTATATTAATCATACAGAAAAATGCCAATGTACTTTGTTCAGAACTATTTCCAATATAGTAAAATGTTCCTCAATGAACAACTACAGAAGGGCAATTTGTTCATAATTGATCAAAGTGCAACTTGATCATGTACCATACTTCATGCAAGCATTTTGAAATTTATTGTCTGGCATACGGAGATAAAAATGACTTCCTTCTCTGCTTATATTTACCAAGATTAGAATTCAGTATTGGAATTTCAACTACTCTCGTATACTTTTCACTAATTTGGTTGCATGTCCACAATGTAAGAGCACATATTTTCTACAAATTCGGTTTTGTATTAATATCATATCCAGTACTTCAATAAAACTTCACAACACTCTCTGTGAATTCAGTTTTCAATAAAAGAAACTTTTTAGAAATTTATTGCGAGACATAATATGTATACATTCACTTCTGAAATGCCAAGAAAATTTAAAAAATGATTAGCTACCTGTTATTCTTATTCTACAACATGAAATCCTTTTATTTAGGATGCGCATAGAATCTTTTGTAGAATATTTATCAATACCGCTTAAGGTTTTTTCAGCTTGTAAAGTATCAACTATCTTTTTTTCAAAATATTACGTGCATTTCATATGTATTCATTTCATTTTGCATGAATAGAAGATACATAGAATCATTTGTGAATACTAAAAAAAGGAAGAAAGAATAAAATTCCTTATTTTTAGTTTGGAACAATTAGAAGGAAATTGAGGATCTGTTTCCTCTAATTATTCCAAAAATAGTTATATCGCTTTTCTGCAACATCTTCTACATGAAGAACAGAAGTTGTCACATGTTACATTATGTCACTTTAGGTCTTATAGAAGTCAATAACAACCTTAAGGAATCTATCTTTCTCAAGACTCACTATGTGGTCTGTCAAGATTTGACTGAATATTACCCGTTATTTGTTATAATATTGTAAAGAACTTAACATTTTAGGCATAATTTTTTTAGATAGGTATTGTCAAAATATATAGTTTCTTTTAATAGAAAAATGCCCATCAAGGGTCACTTATGCACTGGGCTTTAAAAGCTTGGACTATATATCTAAATTTTTATTCTTCCTTCAAATTTATACTTAAATTTCCAGTAAAAATGTGTTTCTCAATTATCAAATTTTAAAATTCTTGACACATGAAAATCTTTGCAAAAATAGACATACATTTATAGTATACTGGCTGGTAAACGGGGCGTTGCTGCCGCAAAAGAAATAATTTTGGAAATATCGTTTGAAGTTTTAAAAAACTGTCTTGCTGCATTCATTGAAATTTAATATATATAATCTATATATGACGCATTTGCTGTTTGTCTGTTCCCTTATAACTCAAGATCTCGACAGCCAAATAACATGAAATTTGGAACACATACACAAAATTACAAGAGGAAAGTTCTTAAATAGGTTTTGTTCCATCCCAACCACACTCTGGTCTCCTCAACCCAAAAGTAGAGCTCCATGTGCCTATTCTGAACCGTGTGATAATGAACCCCCCTCCCCAAAAAAAAGCAAAGGAAATCATGCAAGTTGGTCATTGAGAGTGATTTTGAATGTTTTGGTGGTGATGATGAAGATGTAAGTAAAAGTGATGGTCATATATGTGGAGGGTGGCAGTGGGGGAGGGGGAGATGGTGGTAGGACCCACCCTCCATCTACACCCATGTTGGCAGGATGGACTTCACCTCCAGCAGTCATCTTACATGGGGAAGGTTCTTAAACAGGCTTCGTTCCATCCCAACCTCACTCTGGCCTCCTCCAGTCAAAAGCAGTGCTCCATGTACCTCTTCTGAGCCATGGGTACATTTTAGAGAAAACTTTACTAAACAAAAGAGGTAAATAATGTAATACTTCTTTGTTATATTTACTTTACTGCAAGCAAATACTGCAACAAATATCACATTACTTACTACATTATTTATCCCATTCCTTCATTCAGAGGAAAGCATTATCTTTTGCTACAGTCATACTTATGAGAAAAAGGAGGAGTCTGGGCAGGAAAAGTCAAGTCAAAAGCAGTAGAACATACACGTGCAGCAGAAGCTCCTGATGAAAAAAGAGCAAGACTCCACGCAGATCAGGTCCATCACAGTCTTGCGAGAGCAGCTGAAACACATGAGCAAAAGCAATCACATCCCCAGGAAGATCAGGTCCGCCCCAGAGTAGCCAGAGCAGCACGTGGCATGTCTTCTTGGAACGAAGAAACGTCTCTAAGAAAACAGAAATGTTGCCATCACTTTGAAATAGAAAGCCCAAATGCATGATGGTTTCATGTACAACCCAAGATATGACTATGAAAGAACAATCTTCTTGACATTGGCAGAATGTTAAATGTTTGTCTAAAGTGTAGTGCACTTAAGTGGAAAGGAGAAACTCCAGGCATGTGCTGCTTCAGTGGTAAAATCAAACTACCACCAATTCTAAAGCCACCAGAACCCTTGTGCAGTCTGTTGAAGGGTGAAACTGCACAATCAAAGGACTTCGTGAAACATAGACTATTCAATAATATGTTTGCCATGACTTCCTTCAAGTCTAATGTCCTGAATAATGGGTGGACAACAGTATTCAAGGTCCAAACCAAGTGTACCACCATGCTGAACCTTTTCATCCAGCCAATGCTGAAGAGAGTAAATACTTTTTCCATGAAAATCAATAAGTCATAGGGCTAGTCTCTTGGGATTGCTGGTATAGACTTGCAGGCACCATGCTTTTCTCATGGGTAGTTGTATGTGGCCTGCTCCAGAGTGGGCAAAGAGGAAAATCTTTTTGTGTACACTCCAAATGGAACTAACAAAAATATTGTCTATCACATTGTTTTAAGATAAATGTACCATTTTATTGCATGCCAATAAACAGTTTGGTACGCTTCTACAGAAAACCTTATTTTAAACCCGAGTAGTTGCAGCTTGTGATATATAAGAGAGAAGAGTAAATAATATTCATTCTATTTTATTTTTTTTAACTATTATTCAAATCTGTTGGGTAAGCTTTTTTTTTTTTTTTCATCTACAACATACAAATATCTTGACTGTCCGACTTGTAAGCATGCAGCATACAATTGGTTATGTGAAAAACATGAATTTTTTAGGTTTAGTCCTCACATTTGAAGTGATAGATCTTGCGCCGTGTTCATGGTCATTGAGAATGTAGAGGAACTGCAATCGTTTGAAATCAAAAGGAATGTTAGGGGGAATAATGGAAATGCGTGAAGTAAGCCCATATTCTCAATTGATATTCCTTTAAGGATAGTTGTCATGCTTCTGGCCTCTTATTATTTTTTTTATTAAAAAAAATTCTGATACTCGTAATCAGGTAGCATGTAAATGTTGATTTTGAGACACCGAAATACGTGAATTTGCAATTTGTAAACGCTCTGCTAAATTGCTCATTGTCGTTCATTTATTTATGAAGCTTAATTTCACTAATTTCTAGATGTTGTGCTGTTAGATCTCTTAAGTGACGAACGTTTCACAACATTTTTTTATCGTAAATATCAACAGGATATACATTAGTATAATCGAAATATCATTTGTAGATTCACTTAATGAATAGCAGAATCCCTGTTTGCACTAGAAAATTTCCATTATATACAACTTAATTGAACGGCATCGATAATAATTTTATTTTGTATGTGCAAGATCAACTCGGAATAACATGTGCAGTTTGTTGCAGTCAGAATGACAGCATCCTACGTAGAAGACTATTCATTAATGAGCAGGGAAAAAAAATTAGCGCTTTCACAAAGTATTTTTGATTTCATTTTCTTCACATTGACTGACATCAATCATAACAACTATTTTGTTTGATATATGTGCAATTAATTCCGAATAAAATGTGCCGTTTGCTATTTATTTTGCCAATCATCAGTTTTAAAATATGACCTTCGAGGAAGTGCAAGCAATCGTTTTTACCAAATTTCATCGCAATCAGTTGAACAGTACGGCAGGATACGAACAAACAAAAAATATTTTTATATGACAGATATGATAACCGTACTATGCTTAAAATCTTAGCGCAGGCACAAGCAATCAGTTGACCAACTGCATAAAAATCGGTTGAATAGTACAGCAGCGCATAATGTACAAAACAACAAAAATTCATTTTCGTATAACAGATTTATGCATTTTTTTAAGAATTGCAATGCTTGGTGTTTTTTGAGAATTGTAAAAGAGGAAACCTTTTTTTTTTTTTGCATCTTTTGTGATTTGTTTAATATTTGTTCGGAATTCTCAAGATTAATGTTAAAAAATGTGATTAAAATATTTTCTTTTGAAATTGATTAAATACAGAAATATATTTAGGCCATAAATTTGTTGATATAGTTGAATAAATAATTTTTTAAAGAAAAAAAGATACAATTGAATGAATGATACAATATTTCTGGAAAATATTACCAAAAAATTTTTATTTTATTTTTTGAGAAGACTTAAAATGACCACAAGAAAAGACCAGTATATTTCACAGAATAGCAAACTGATCACATTCATGAAAACACAGCATAATAGCCATGTTATTTTCAATTTATTTACAAAATTAAATACTATTTGGATAGAAATGGATTTGAACACAGCAGCAGGGGATAAAAGTGTAGAATAGTATGCCCCTTACTGCGCCAAGGATGCCAAGTAGCCAACAAAGATGGCAGTCAAAATAAACAAACTGTTCTGCGGAAAAGTTACGGTTGCCATTTCCCGCCTTTTAATTAGAATGTTTAACTAATTATAATTACTTGTTTAATACTACCGATGCCTTCGGCATCACTGTAGAAGGCACAGGGCAGTATTTTTTTAACGTTAAAAGAACATCCTAGGGCATCTCTTTCTTAGGGAGAGGGAATGCAGTAGCTTCGCTAGCAAATTGAACAGATGAATGGTCTGGATTAAGGAATAGTGCATAATATTACAAGAAAAAATAAAGGACATTATAGGAACGAATATAATAGAGAATTTTTAATATTTAATGTACTTACTTGTTTTATTTAATCTTTTTTTTTCCCCGACAGGGTACGATTGAGATATTTCGTTGAAGAAACAGCGAATTTTCTCGCTTATCCCGACGTTGTTCTTTCTACACCAGATGTATTCCGCCATGTAGCAAACAAATTGTTTAGCAACGTGGTTGGTCCCCTGTAAAGATCTTTTAATGGCGCTATAGGTTCCCTCGATAGAATTTGTATGAGCACTTGTTTCCGGGTCTTTAAAAGTCAGACTGTGGTTCACCATCAAATGATGGTATCCTTCATTTTCAAGACATTGATATAATGACAAACAGTCCGAAATGATGGTGGTGCCCTGAAGAACACGCCTTTTTATTATCTCAAGCTAAACACCTGCTGTCCTTTCAGGCCCTACCTCAAAAAAGCAATCATTTGTATACCTCCTGATCCTGCCAAAAACCCATTGCCCTTCCTTCCACTGGCTTTCCTCCGTTGCATTTTCTTTTACTGAATTTGCTTTCATCTATTTCAACAATCATGTCCACACCAGCGATTTTCCCATCAAAAGTCAAACATGCATTCTCGCATACACCTCTGCAGAAATTCATCCAATCAGTAACAGTTTTAGCACAAACACTCAAATCATTCACAATGCTTTCACGCCTCATTTGGTTTAACCACATATACGTCGAGCACAAAATTTTACCGAAATCTAACTTACTCCTATCAAACCATGAACCTTTTCATTTCGACCTTTTAATGTGATGCGGATTTGAATTTTCTGCAACACCACATATTTCCATCTAGAATATCATCTGAATCAATCAATTTCATATTCTCACCACACACCGGACACACACACTTACATGCAATCAAACTATTATGCATGCAGAATTTCAAGCAAGCATTCTTTCCAAGCCTCATCAACTCATAAATATTTATATATATGTATATATATATATTCCACCCACCCTTCATCCATTCAGCAGGTTCGAAGTACTGCCTACTATCCAACTACCCGACATGCACTTCTATACGATTATAGACAATAAATTTTCGAGGGAACCAAACGCTGAAACACCATCACGAGAACTGCGAATAATTCCATGGCAAGTGTCTTTTAATACGAAAATGCAGACGATTTGTGAAAGCGCATAGTGATAATTAAAAATGGGAAAACAAAAAATCTTTTTTGTAATTATTAACACTAAAAATGAAATAACTGTTAACTTTATTCTAAACTTTCTTTGTATAATAAATTTTAAATTATAATAATAAACAAAATTTAAATCATCTGAAATCGAAATTTTAAATATTAAATTTATAAAACAGTTGTAGTTCATGAACAACTCAACTATTGTAAAAAATAGAAAACAAAACAGAATTAGTGTTGCTGGAAAAAAAGTTCTTTTGGGTTGCCGTATTGGTGAGAAACTCAGGGGCACACCATGCTACACTTCACCCCAGCAAGGTTATATGACAGGTTATTATCTCAGCCAGGACTCATTTTCTAGAATTTTGTATCGCATGAACAAGCCTGAAGGATTTACTCATACATATATCACAGCTGTTTTCAGGCAATTCTTTGGAATAGGATTTCAAAATTGTCTGATTCAAATTCAAATCTGATTAAACGAGTTGCCTCAAATACTTATGAGGATGAAAGCTTTGTAACTCTGATGCAGTAAAAAGAATCACTTGGTATTATATAAATATTTCTAATATTTTAAAATTTCAATTTTTAAAAAACTTTATAAAAATCTTTTTCTTTAAAAATATCAACATAATTATATGAAAAAAGCCAATAGCAATTTTAAAAATGAAGAAATACTATTTTAGAATAAAATTCCTACATATAGAATTATATTTTACAAACTTAAACTGAATCCAATTTATTCGTTCAAATTTTATTCAAATGCATAAAGGAAGTATTTTATCTGTAATAAGAGGAACAGCATTTCTTCCCGGAAGAGATAAGAATCATGTATTATAATTCATACAGTAAATCATACAAAAATTCTTTGCGATACAAATAGTTAACTTTGGACATAATATTGGATGAGATAAGTAAAACGAACCATTACTAGAGAGATGCTTAAAACTAACTGTAATGCTCACAGAAAACAGTGATGTCTTTATCATATGCAGTCATGTTTACAAAGTAATATTATTACAATCTATTATCATGACATTTAAAACAAAAATACTACTTATATTTACTTAAGATAATAATTTTAAACCAAACAGTACTTTTAAACTATTATCACACTTATTAGAAAGATAGAATGAAGAAATGGAATGGAATGTCAGATAATAGACAAAACGTTTTTGTTTTAGAAGACATTTTGATGTTTCTGGAAGATGAAGTTATTTTTCATATGTGCTATAAAAGTTTAAATTGCATTTTCCTGAATGACATCACCCATATCTTCACCAAAGAAAACAGACATAAAGTAAGCCAAAAAGTAGCTTGCAGAAGCATCCACAGCTTGCTCAATTTCAGGAGGTAGTTCATATCTTTTCCTTTTTGAATTTGTCTTATTATCAGCACCACCTTTTCTCATTTTAATTGAATCAAAAGCTAATTTAATTTTAATGCAGAAACTTGGGGATGCCATTGCCCCTTTCTTCAAGTTATTAGGGCTTTTTTCCCAAAAGTCCATATAAAGTGTGTCATAATCAAAATCCTTTCTCTTCTCACTGCACGAATAGATTATCTCTAGTACTTCTTTAAAAACAGATAAATCAATAAAATCCCACAATTTTTCTGCCATTTCAAGGAAAGAACTTTGCAGTGGCCAATCCAAATAGATAAGAAGGAGTTTTTTAGCACCCATTTTCAATATTTGCAACTCTTCTTCTTTAGTTGCTGCATATAGACAACACAGGAAATCATCAGATGTAGTCTTCATTAAGGGGTTAAGAAACTTCTCCCTGTTTTTTGGTTGTAAGGAAGGAAAGAAAGTACTGAATCTTGGAACTGGAATTCCTACAAATTGTTCAGGAAGATTAAGGTATAGTCGAATGGCATACATCAATGGGATACGATGTTTACTTCTTATCCTTTTAATCCAAAATCTTGAAATGGGATTATAAGCCATCAGAGATTTGGTTGCTTTACCAGATTGCTGCATTTCTGCCCACAAAAAGCATATACTTGTTCTAAAGAAATATGAGCAAGCCAAATCAAACCTCTGTTCAATATTTATATCTTCATTCAGAACCAGTTGTTGAACTGTTTTAATTCTATCAATTGTCCCATCAGTTTTAAAGAAAATGAGCTCCTGAAAATTATCTGGAATCTGTAAAGGTGGACGGTTCATACGCCACTGAACAACAGTCGAATGCAAGCCCATAATTGTTTCTAATATCCCAAGTCTTAAATGTGCAGGAAAGAGAAGTAACTGTTCCTTCGCCTTGTTTAACACATGATTAGGAGACCTAGTTTCATTAAATACTCTCAGACTTACATGTTTCATTTCTTCCAAAATAAGCCACCAAATATTATTATCAAAGCTTTCGAACAATGGAAAAGCTACTCTTACCAATGAGAAATGCAAAAGTGATGGCACAAAAGGCACTACAATCTTCGAAACATTAACAGATGCTTCCATTTTTCAAAAGGAAATTCCTAGGCAAAATGGGAATTCTTTTCAATCAAGTCTTCAGAAACAACTCGATGAAATCTGAAAAGCAAGAGAGTGAAATGATATTTTGGATTTCTTATGCAATACAAATGTCTATTTCAGTGCAAGAATCTTTTGAATCATTTTTTTTTAACCTAAAGCAATCTTAGGTTAAAGCTGTATTATAATAAATGAGGAAAATGCACAGTCATCAATTTTTTTTCTTCTAAAATGTAACAATTAATATATCAATCTTGTATAAAAATAATGTTATGCATGCAATAATTTATAGTAACCATAAAATCCATATATGATGGAGGAGGGAAAGTTCCAAAAATATGCATAGAGCTGAGCTAAGAAAAGAATTCTAAGTTGAGTAAATTATGAATAAATTGTAAACTACACCAGATTTTCTAACAAGTAATTTCATTTAAATGTTTTAGTTCAAAATCCATTAATACATACAATGCGGTTTTTAAAAATATCATTTTTCTGGACTCGAACTCAAAGCTTCTATGCATTTCTAAATATAAATTTCATCTGGAAATAAACTATACTTAATTTTCTTTCCTTTTTTTCATTTTATGCCAATTTAACCAATTTGCATCATATTAAAAAATGGCCCATATCATGGAAATTTTTTTAATTCATGTTTAGGTGTAAAATTGTATAAAAGTAGAAAAAAAAAACATTTTTTAGCATTATTTGTTAGCAATTTTGTTTAGTGTGTTAATACTTGAAATGTGGGATGCATATAGATATATAGTATATAATATGAATATAGTTTATATCATATTATATGCACAGCTTATAATATGATGCAGCATATATACATGCTCCAGTGATAGTCACTAGGAAAATTGAGCATATATATACGCTAGGGATGCAAATGGGTTAAATTAGTCACATAATTATGCTTTGGTTATGTTACAAATGTAGCATCAATTAATGTCTATCAATTTAAATATACTAACAATTTGGCAAACATTTATAATGAAGGATATGAATAAGAAATTTTAAAAATGGCCAAAATACATAACACAGTTTTAATTTAAAAGTAAGTGGAATTTCGACATTTTTCACAATAGTATTCCAAAACATTGAACTAAAGTAACGTGGTTACACTATCTTAAGATTAAAAAGAAACTATTTTTAAATACATTTAAAATGCTGTTGAATCTTATACCTCATCTATACTTATAATAAAGCTCAATGTGTGAATGCGTGAGTGTTGGCGCTCTACAGGCCAGACCGTTGGACCTACAGCTACTAAATTTGGTACATGTATACCTTGGAGGTCAGGAATGTGCATCTCGGAGCCCATTTTCCGAATTTTTAATTAGAATTTGAATTAAAATTTAAGCAAAATTTCGACGTTTTTCCGCTATAACTTCCAAAAATATTATTGCACAAACATGATTTTTATATCAATTTAAAGATTAAAAAAATAGCTTTCTAACGGTATCAGTTTTTTTTAAATCTGTTATAAGTGTCATTTAAATTTAAATTTCATTTAAATAATATAAAAAGTTTTTCTAAATTAAAAATTTATTCTTACACTATTATTTCTAAGTAACAAATTAAATAAATCTCAAATTAAAATCAAAATTCTAATACTTATCAGTTAAGATCATAATTTTAATGCATAAAGTGGTAACCATAACTGATTCAAAGAAGTGTTTATTTTGTCGCCATCTTTATTGGCGACTTGGTATCCTTGGATTAGCAAGGGGCACACTATTCTACACTTTTACCCTAACATTCAAACACCAACATTTCCTAACATAAAATAAAAATTATTTATATTGGTAATTACAGGACTTCACTTAACAGAAGGCCTACTGGAATTTTCCTTGATAAGTGATTAGATCATAATATATAAATATAAGCTATAATTGGCTATTTATTTGTTGTATTATATACACAACTCTCGCAATTTATAATAATAATGAAAAACATACATATAGTAATTTTAATATTTGACCAAGTCCAGTCTAATACACATTGTTTTTATATAATATTTGGAATTAACCCAGATAAGCCTACTGTCCTATATTTAGGACAGTAGAAATAAAAAAAAATATCAGAATACCCTCTTTATCTAAGATTATTTAGTCTTATGATTTGCAGTAAGAAACGTGTCAGCTTTATTAGAAAAAATAAAAAGACAGTTATTTTAACAGTTAGTTTAACTTTTTTCAAAATTTTCAGAAAATTTTAGTTTCAGGCTTATCTGGGTTAAAATATATATAATAGCAAGTATTGCATTGAAAGTAGAATATTTTGCAATATAACCTTCAAAAATCATTTAATAAAAAAGCAAATTGTGCCATATGTAACTGAATTATAATAAAATTCTGAAATTTTTGTTTATTGGACTGGTATAATTTACTATAATTGTTAAAATCTACAATATAAAATTTAAATCAGCATTATCAAATGTTTTTTTTTTTTTTTTTTTTTAGTAAATAAAGACTCACAGTTGCAATGCAATGGTAAGATTTATTTTCTAAATAAAATAAAAAACCATAATATAAAAAACATCACAATTTATAAAGATGGCAACCAAAATTAAACTGTGAGAATATAAAAATAAAACAAGAAAAATATCCTTCAGAAAAGAATAAGAGAAATATGCTTAAGATTCATATTGCCAATTCTGTAACTGCTTCTGAACACTTATTTCATTCTAAAATAGTCTCTATGCTAATATATATGCAATATTTTACATACATTTTTCTTCTTTTTACAAAGAAGTTCCAATTCCATGAATATTTTTAGAAGCTACATAACTGCAATTGTCCGAGAAAACTAAAGAAAAGCATATAAATTCTCCTACAATATTTTAAATGTGTGTGCTTACATGATATAAAAACATGATTTTTGCAAATGGAATTTGAATGTAGGATAAATTGGCCACATATATGTATTGTTAAACTGGGACTGCAGAAAATGCAAATTATCTGAAGACATTCTAAATACAAAAATTAGATTTAATTCTGAATCAGCAACATCTACTTTTATTTCCAATTACATAACTAAAAATATTTCTACGGAATGATTAAAGCAGAAAGTCGATCCTTATTTACATATACATATATATTGGATGTTTTATTTCATTTGGATGCTTCATGCATTTTGTGTGACTAAGGGTTTAAAAATCGATCTTTCAGTAATCAAAATTCATATTGCAAACTTAAAATGTTATCACATCATAACTTAAAATCAACAATATTACAATACTTTATTTTGTTTTTATCAGTTAATGGTAACATATTAAGTCAAAAATAAAGAGAAATGTTGAAGTTAAAACTAAGCATTACTCATAATTTCATTCTCTGATTAATAACGATGCAACGATAAAGATTCATACAGTAATATAAACAATTTTTAAGACAAGCGTTTCTTAATTTTGAAGTAACAATGGCGATTAGATATTAATGAAAAATAGGTTTTTCTTCTATTCAGAAGTTTTTCTGTAAAGGTATTTAAATTAAATTATTATAAAAATTTTTGCTTACGCAAATCAATAAAACACTAGAAATGAAAATAATTTATCAATAGAAATATTCATCACGCCATAAATTTCTCTTATATATAGTTCAAGATTCCTTCACATCAGATACAGTAAATACAGCAATAGATGAGGATATAAAACAAGTTATTACCGAAGATATTCTCACTATATATCCTAGGTCTCTCATTTTGTAAAAGTCATCGTATAAAATTGACAGAGCTATAGAGCCAGACAGTAGTAAAATAAACGAGTCATTCATAGACTAGAGAAACCATTTTGAGAAAATTACCATTTCTCACTACCGATGTTTTACAACTCAACATGAAAATGGTACCGCGTATCCCTCCCGCTCAAACCTCAGAAACGTATGGCTAGCGATAGATTCGCCTATCCAATAAGGATAAGCGTAATGATTATAAGATGCTAGGCTAGTTCTGATTGGGAGAATGATTTCGATTATCCCTACTGAATAAAAGTGGGTTCACACGAGGCTTTTTATTGTCCGCAAACATTGTCTCTCTGCTGTTGTCCCGGCATTGTCCCACGACCATCGTATGGTCGTGATTGTCCCCGTGTGAACACTTGAGACAACGCGGGCAACGTTTGTCCCGACGGGACAATCATTTGCCATTGTCCAGTTGTGGTCACGTGATTTTCTAAAAGTAGGCGGGATCTTCTATTGCGGACAATGAGCAACGGGTATAAGAGGGATTAGCTGGCTAGGTGGGAAGGTGGCCATTGATTCATTGGTGGAGTCGATTCGAGTCATTCTCGTGCTAGTCATCGCTATGGTCGGTGACGCTAACGAGGAGTGTGCGAAGCGCATATGCGCGGATGTGGAAAACGAAATGATAGTTGATAATAACGGTGCAAGGGATGATATTAGTAATGATCGACCTCGCGTTTGTATGCGATGCGATCCGATAAAACGTTTATATGATGATTTAATGTTTTTGAAATCTGATTTAGATGCAGCTTGCAAACTAGTAATGGAATATTCTAGGAAGGGATGTCGAAAGGACCACCCATGCTACTTAGAGGCAGAGGCTAGACGATGTAAACTGATTGGCTTTCAAGGTGATCTGATGGGTAAGATAAATTCCCTTATGCAAAAAGAGCCGTGTCCAGACTCCTTCTGTAAATATAATGATCCAAAACGATTTTTAACTTCTGATATAAATGATGATGGCTTCCAATCCCCCACGAAGCGTAAAACAATTAAACCAAGACCGGAATCACCTAAAACGGTCATCCCCATTTCTAACAAATTCCAGGCTCTAAATAGCCTTCCAAATAAAGATGTTGTAGTTGAAACTAAAATACCGCCTATAATGCTTAGGCACAGTAAGGAATTTAATGTAATATTGGCTGATATCGCTAATTGTTGCGGAAAAACAAATAACAAAACTACTCGGGAATATATAAAAATTTTTCCTGAAACTCCTGAGCAGCACCAAAAAATAATAGCACGCTGTAGATCACAGGGTTATGATTTTTATATCATAACACCCAAATATGACAGACCCCTCAAAGTAGTAATTAAAGGACTCCCCCACAATTGTAGCATGGAAGAAATAGAAACAGAACTTAAAGAACTTAACTTCACTATAATCAAAGTATCCCAACTTAAACAACTGAGAACCAGGCAACCTCTACCATTTTATCTCATCGAGTTACCAAATAACAGCGCGTCAGAAAATATTAATAATCTCACACACCTCTGTCACTTAAGTATCACCATTGAACCATATAAAGGAAGGAACTTAGCATCGCAATGTTATCGATGCAATTACTTCCACCATAACTCTGCAAACTGCAACATGAAGCCTAGATGCCTGAAATGTGGTAAACAACATAACACTAATAACTGCGATATCAAGGAAAGAATAGAAGCTCCCAAATGTATCAACTGTAATGAAATTGGACACATTGCTTCATACAGAGGTTGCAGTAAATTTCCGAAAACTTATAACTCGCAAAATAATAGAAACAATCACTTCCAACGCACGCAATCCTTAGTCCAACCCAACGTTACTTTTGCCAGTCATCTTAAAAATAATAATCGAAAAGACACACCAACAGTGGAGAGAACTCCCGCCAATAATCAAAATGAATTAAACTTAATCAACGGTCAAAATAACAGCAGCAATAATACTACTACCACAAGCACTAGTGAATTCGCCGGTTTCATTGAGGCCATTAATGAAATGAAAATTTTACTACAAGCCTTCCCCACAATTTTCGCAGCTCTCAGGAAATTAAAAAATATCCAAAACGTCGAGGAAAAACTCTCATTTTTCTTTAATGAACTTGCCAACCCTGTGAATAATTCTAATTAGCCCTCTTCACTCAAAATAGTCTTCGCATTGTGTACTGGAATGCAAATGGCATTAATAATAAAATTTATGACTTTCGTATCTTCGTAAATAAGTATAACCCCGACGTAATCCTCATGCAGGAAACCCACCTTAGACCACAAAGAAAAGTCTTTCTGGCAAACTATTATTCTTACTACAGCTATAGGATCAACCAAGGTGGAGGAGGCACTGCCATCTTTATTAAAAACGGTCTACCTCACAACGAGGTCCCCCCACCATTACTACACGATGTAGAAGCTAGCGTAGTTAATCTTAATCTCAAAAATCAGGACCCGTTAACTCTTATTTCGATCTACGTTCCCCCGACTGCTAATTATAATAACTACATCTTAGACATTGAACAACTTATGCAAATAGGCCAAAATCAAATTTATTGTGGAGATTTTAACGCGCATCACGCTAGCTGGGGATGTAAAAATAACTGCCCAAAAGGAAAAGCCCTTAAATCATTCGCCCAACAGGCCGGATTAGACATAATTGCTCCCACTTCCCCCACCAGATATGGCACCAGCTCCGCTAATACCCTAGATCTAACTTTAACTAAAAACTTCCTGTACCCTTACGAAATTCATTCACTACCGGAACTTAGTTCCGACCACAACCCTGTGCTTGTAAACTTTTACTTCAAATACTCTCTCCCAACCTTCGCAGGGAAATTTAAGACTAAATGGGATAACTTTAAACTAACTCTCAGCCAATCAGAAACTCCGCACTTAAGCGAGTTTACTGGCCCGGACAAAATAGATCACTTTGTGAATTACTTTGAATCCCAGATTATTAATGCAAAAAATTTAGCCTCCACACCAATCGTAAATAGTCAAAATTTTATAGACCCCAAAATGCGCGATTTAATAAGGGACAGGAATTTTGCCAGGAAGAGTTTTCAAAAAACCCGCGACCCATTCTTCAGGAGACTTATGAATAGACTTACAAAAGACATCCGCAAATTAGATTCTGAACTGCAAAACACGGAAGCTGTGAATAGACTAGTAAACATTAATCTTGAAGACGGCACCTTCTGGAAATTGGTTAATTCTTTTAAAAGTAAAAAATTTAAAATTCCGGCCCTTAATGGCCCTGCTAGTATTGCAAATAATGACGATGAAAAAGCAAACTGCCTAGCTGACAGCTTGGAGAAACAATTCCAACTCAATGACATATCTGACACGCAAACAGAACAAACTGTAAATAATACGGTTAAAAGCTACTGTACTTCCCTCCCCGCAAAATTTAATGATATTGACCCCCCTAAACTCACAGAACTTACTGACTATATTAAAAAATTAAATATTAAAAAAGCTCCGGGTATTGACTGTATAAATAATAAGATGATTAAATCACTCCCGGATAATTTCTTAAAATTCCTAATTAATATTATTCATAGTTGTCTCATCTATGGACACTTCCCCACTACATGGAAAACAGCAGCAGTTATCCCAATTATTAAACCTGGAAAGGATCCAACGGACCCCACCAGTTACAGGCCGATCTCCTTACTACCTTCTGTAAGCAAAATCGCAGAGCATTTCATTTTAAATAGGTTAAACTCTTTCCTAGACAATAATAATATTTTAATTCCAGAACAATATGGTTTTAGAAAAAATCTCTCCACCACGCACCAACTCCTACGAGTGGTAGAATATATAGAAGAAGGATTCGTAAACAAACAAAAAACTGCTGCTGTCTTCCTTGATATTCAGAAAGCTTTTGACCGAGTTTGGCTAGAAGCCCTTATTTACAAACTAATTAAACACAATACCCCCCCACACCTAGTCAAAATTATTAACTCCTACCTCAGCTACAGATCCTTTAAAATTAAACTTAACCAAGTATACTCCGTACTTAAACCGGTTAATGCAGGAGTTCCACAAGGATCCAAGCTGGGGCCAATTTTGTTCTCACTCTACATTAATGATATCCCCAAACAATTTAACACGATGTTGTGTTTATACGCGGACGACACAGCAATACTAGCAAGAAATAAAAATCCAAAATACATTACAATAGCACTAAATAGGCACCTTAAAACCCTTGAAGAATGGTTCATAAAATGGAAAATAGTAATTAACGGTAGTAAAACCGAAGCAATTCTCTTTAGTAAATATAACTTTCTTAAAACCCATCTATCCCTTAAAGTTAAAAATCAATCCGTTCCGTGGTCTAAGGAATGTAAATATCTAGGTGTCATTTTAGACAGTAAATTAACATGGAGACCCCACTTTAACTATATAATAAAAAAGTTTCGAGACCTAACACGTAAATTTTATCCCTTAATCTCTCGAAACTCCAAAATGAGCAGGCAGTACAAAATACTTATTTACACCGCCTACTTGCGTCCAGTACTTACATATGCTTGCCCGATTTGGGGTTACGCGGCCAGACATAACTTGCGGTTAATTGAAGTGCAGCAAAACAAACTTATTCGGCATATCTGTAACATGCAATATTACATGCGTAATACCGACATGTATTATTGTCTCGATTACCTGCCCCTTAAAAAATTTATTGCAAAACTAGCTGAAAAATTCTTTAACAATCTTATTAACTTTGATAATAGCACTATTAAAAACATCCCTGTTTACAACCCAGATTTTAAAATTAAAAGACCCCGAAATATTCTTCTATATAATTCCTAAATTTTCTTCTTAATTCCTAATTTTAATTCTTATTGTTCATGCTTAAAACATTTTTTACTCCTTTGTATAGCTGCAAGTAATAAATAAATAATATCCTCTAACTTAGAAATTTCTCAAGTTTTCTGGCCGTCATACTCCCTCTCACTCCCCTATGCTATCAGCCAATAGTAATCAGTCTGGACACACGCTCACCCACCTACCCACTCAGACCACTCCAACTATTTATACCGGTGTTCCGGTACAGTTCATGGCAGACACCAAAAGTCAGGCTCCTGTCAATCTGCACTGACCGAGGATAAGCCCCTGGCGGGGCTAGGCGCCTCGTAATTCAACTCATATGGTGGGAAGGTGAGGTGGAGCTTGTCAGGATTCGTTGCGATTGGCTATTGAGTTAGGGAGGGTGCGGGGGTATGCTGCCTTGACTTAGTCAATTTCCAACTTTAGAAGAATTACAGTTACAAATATAGGATTAAGCAATAGTCAATTAAGTTAAACAAAGTCAATGAAATTAAAATGAGAGCAAGATTACAGGAGTATGTTCCTGGGTCTTTTAATTTCAACGTTGGGATTATACTTAGGTATTTCATTTATTGCAGGGTTGTCGATTGAATCTAGGCTATTGAAGAATTTTGTAGCCAGTTTTTTGATGAATTTTTTGAGAGGGGGATAGTCGAAACTCATGTACATATTGGTATTGTGCATATAATATTTCATATTGCAGATATTTCTAATCAGATTATTTTGTAGTTTTTCGATTAATTTTAAATTTGTCTTGGCAGCGTAACCCCACACAGGACAGGCATAAGTGATTACTGGCCGCAAATAAGCAGTGTAAATAAGTATTTTATAATCTCTATTCATTTTGGAGTTTCGAGAAATTAAGGGATAAAATTTACGAGTTAGGTCTCGAAACTTTTTGGTAATATATATAAAATGGGGTTTCCAAGTTAATTTACTGTCTAAAATGACTCCTAAGTATTTACATTCCTTAGACCACGGGATGGCTTGATCTTTAATTTTAATAAGAGGGAATTTTTTAATTACGTTATTTTTACTAAAAAATATGGCTTCAGTCTTGGTTGCATTTATTTCGATTTTCCACTTTATGAACCAGTCTTCAAGAGCTTTTAAGTGCCTATTAATCGCTAAAGTTATATAGTTAGGGTTTTTATTTCTAACTAGTATTGCCGTATCATCTGCGTAAATACACAACATGGTGTTGAATTGTTTGGGGATATCATTAATAAAAATAGAGAATAAAATCGGCCCCAGTTTAGATCCTTGCGGTACCCCAGCATGTATGGGTTTAACATCTGAAAAAGCGTCATTTATCTTTATTTTAAAGGATCTAAAGCTGAGGTAGGATGTGATAATTTTGACTAGGTGTGGGGGGACATTGTAGTTTATGAGTTTGTAAATAAGGCCGTCTAGCCAAACTCTGTCAAAAGCTTTCTGGATGTCTAGGAAAACAGCTGCTGTTTTTTGTTTGTTTACAAAACCTTGCTCAATATATTCAACCGCTCTGAGCAATTGGTGAGTAGTTGATAGCTTTTCACGGAAGCCGAATTGTTCCGGAATTAAAATATTGTATTTATTGAGGTGAGAGTTAAGTCTGTTTAGAATAATATGTTCCGTAATTTTGCTGATAGTTGGTAATAAGGATATGGGTCTATAACTTGATGGCTCCGTCAGGTCTTTTCCCGGTTTTAGTATAGGGATCACTGCAGCAGTTTTCCAAGCCAATGGGAAGTGCCCAAATTTTAGGCAACTATGGATGATGTTAACTAAGAAATTTCGAAAGTTATCAGGGAGAGATTTGATCGTTTTGTTATTGATATTGTCTAACCCTGGGGCTTTTTTAACGTTTAAGTTTTTGATAATATCATTAATTTCGGAAACAGTGGGAGGGATAAAATCTTCAAAATTAGTGGGGAGCGAGTCTTGAAAGCTTTTGACTGTATTATTTACTTCTTGTTCTGTACTAGGATCGTTGATGTTATTCAGTTGAAATTGTTTCTCTAGGCTTTCGGCCAAGCAGTTTGCTTTTTCATTATCGTTCATTGCAATACTAGCAGGGCCTTTAAGGGCCGGAATTTTATGTTTTTTATTTTTAAAAGATTTAACTAATTTCCAAATTGATCCATCTTCGTAGTTGATATTTACAAGTTTGTTTACAAATTCGTTAGCTTGCAGTTTGTTATTTAATTTTACTATGTCCTTATTTAGTCTGTTCATGAATCTCTTGAAGACTGGGTCTCTAGTGTTTTGAAAAGTTTTCCTAGCAAAGTTCCTGTCCCTAATGAGATCTCTAATTTTGGGGTCAATAAAATTTTGACTATTTGTAATAGGGGAGGATGCTGCAATTTTAGCATCTATTATTTGGTTTTCAAAGACCTTAGTGTAGAATTCAAGTTTAGCCGAGTCAGTGAAATTATCTAAATTAGGAATATCAGTTTGACTTAATATATGTTGAAAATTTTTCCAGTTAGTTTTTAATTTATTTAGGTTATTGGGTATAGAATATTTGAATAAAAAATTTAAAAGAATCGGATTATGATCTGAGCTTAGTTCAGGAAGTGAAACTATTTCGTATGGAAACATAAAATCTCTAGTTAATGTGAGATCCAAAATATTTGCTGAATCTGTTCCATATCTGGTGGGGGTTGTTGGAGCGATTACTTCTAATCCGGCCTGTAGGGCGAATGATTTTAATGAGTTACTTTTTGGGCAGTTATAGTTACATCCCCAGCTAACGTGGTGAGCATTGAAATCTCCGCAAAAAATTTGATTTGAACCAGTCTGCATGAGATTTTCTATATCGAAAATAAAATTTGATGAGTTAGCGGTAGGGGGTACATAAATAGAGATAAGATTTATGGGGTCTTGATTTTTAAGGTTAATTTTCACCACGGTAGCTTCTACATAATGTAGTAATGGTGGGGGGACCTCCCCGTGAGGTATGCCGTTTTTGATAAAAATTGCGGTACCGCCGCCTGCCTGGTTAACTCTATAGCTATAATAGGAAAAGTAATTTGCCAGGAAAATTTTCCTATGTTGTCTAAGGTGGGTTTCTTGCATAAGAATTATGTCTGGGTTATACTTATTTACAAAATTACGTAAGTCAATGGTTTTATTGCTAATGCCATTTGCGTTCCAGTAAACAATTCGGAGGCTATTGCAGTTGAATGCTACTAGTTATTTGGGATATCTGGAAAGTTAAGAGCTTCACAAATCATTTGGATTTTGGTCATGGGATCAGAAATATTTTTGAGTTTCTTAAGTACTGAGAACAGTGTAGGGCATTCGCTCATGAGTTTTTTCATTTCTCTCATTGCGTCAATGAAGTCTGCAAATGCGTTGCCTTGGCCAGCGCTCTGGCTTAAGTTACTGCTGTTGGGTAGAGGAGACACTGTCTCCTGCATGATTGATGAGTTGACAGGCTCACGTGGCGCCCTCTCTTGTTGGTTAGGGTCTCTAAAAAGTCCTGCAAAACTGGTATCTGATCGAATTACGGCCTGGTTTTTGTTGAAGTAGTTTTCTCTATTGTTCCTCGCGGTAGGTACTTTTGGAAATGCTTTGCACCCCCTGTAAGAGGCGATATGACCTTTTTACTTACAGTTGATGCAAGTAGGTTCGTCAATTTTATTTTTTATTTCGCAATTTATTGTTTGGTGTTCCTCACCGCACTTAAGGCATCTGGGTTTCATTTGGCAGTTTTTTTGGCTATGATGGAAATAATTACATGCATAGCATTGTGTTATCATGCTGTGACCCTTATACTGTTCGACAGTAACAGTAAGATAATCGAGATGCTTAAGTTTGAAAATTTCATTAGCTATTTCTGATCTATTTAGTTCTACCATATAAAAGGGTAGTTTGCGTTTAGTTCTGAATTGTGTCATTTGAACAACTCTAGACACTGGGAAATTGAGTTGTTTGAGAGTAGCCTCGATGTGTTCGGTAGAGTAGTCGTGAGGTAGTCCTTTTAGGACAACTTTTAGTGGACGTTTATGCTTGGGAGTTATAATGTAGAAATCATAACCCTGTTGCTTTCAGAAGGTTTGGATCGCTTCATGTTGTTCTGGTGAATTAGGAAAAATTTTAATGAAGCCCTGATTGAACTTATTTTCGGTTTTACCGCAGGATTTAGCTATTTCAGATAGTATTGTATTGAATTCGTTTGAATACTTTAGCATTATAGGTGGGGTTCGATATTGATCAGTGCTAGTTGGGCTATTGTCTGTTGGTAACGTAGATAGCGCTTGAAATTTATTGCTGATTTGAGTGACACTTTTAGGGGACACTGGTTTAGGCCTGGCAGTTTTTCTTTTAGTTGGGGAAGTAAAATCCTCTTCGCGTTGAGAGTAAGGGGGATTACTATGAAAATTACAATTAGTATCCTGACAAGCATGAATTTTAATAATCTCACCCTGGAGCTCCTCAATTCTTTTGATGAGTCTGGCTCTCCTTGATCCCATCTCAGTCTCATGTTCAAGGGTGTAGTGGATGCCCCTCCTTCTTAAGTCCATGATGGTTTTATCTATAGAATCCATTTCGGCTCTACTAACGATAACCCCTTCTAGTCTCATCTTTCTCTCTTTACAGTGAATACAAATTGTACTATCGCTCATAGGTGTGGTATCGTCAATTACCATGTCATCGCTCTGCTCCGCACAAATGCGCTTAGCGCCTTCCTCGTTTGCGCCACCGACCATGTCGATGACTAAATGTACCTGACAATAATAAGCCTCGTCTGAACCCACCTTAATATCCTAATGGTCACGTGATCTCTATGAGGTAATCGTGGCAACCAATGCGCGCCAAAGTTGACCGTATTATAGAACTGAACTTATTACAAAACAAACACAAACGCGGGGAAAGCAATACTCCATGATAGCCCGACACATTTATTATGCAGTTGGCATATTAATAAAAACTGGACTGCAATCATCAATTCTGTAAAATCCTATTTTAGCCCACTTCTGGCGACTTTTTCAAACTCTCTCCAATTTTTCAAAATCTTGCCAAATTGAAAGTATTTGAAGTATTCTCTTCAGATGTTGTCAGGGTTGCCATTTTGGAATCATTATCGCTGATTATTTGGTGAGATTTTGAAAAAATCGCCAAAGGTGGGCTAAAATAAGATCGACCCCATCAATTCTAAAGTGAAAAACTATGAAAACAGAACAGTTATCAAAAATATTTTGAAGAATTTGACGACAGAAACAGATATTCCCACTTTTGAAAAGCGTTTAAATAATTTTGTTGCATCTTTTAAAGAAATGAAATGTGTCTATTATTTTATTTCTAATTATAAAAAAAGATGTAAAAGATGGGCATACTACCACAGAATTGGATTTGAAATCAACACAAACATGAAATTAGAAAGTTGTCATCGCCAGCTGAAATACAAAGAAAGTGATGGAAAAGTTATGAAAAGATTGGACAAGGCTGTATCCCTTGTGATTAATGCAGTGGCTAAAAAAATCCTTTCCAGAGTGATTTCCATGGAAAGAGGGAAAATAACATTTAAAGTCACCTTAATCAGAAAACGCCATACAAGCAGTAATGAAACGGGATAATAAATATACTTTTTACAATCTGGAAAAAAAAAATGTTATCACAAAGCAGAATGGAGGATCACTTTTATCATATGATATTGAAAAATGAAAAGATGTGTGTGAATGCCCTATTAGATGTTGTTCACGCACATTTCTCAATCTCGCTCCATCGCGTGACTCAATGAAATCGCATGACGCGAGCTGTATGTATATATTACTGTGCTGTTCTATCAATTTATATTCGTTTTTTTTAATAAAAGCCGGATTTTTAAATTGGTGGGATTTTATTTGCGGAGTATTATTTTAGATTCATGATCAAACTTGCACAAAACTTCTATGGTAATATTATTCATATTGACAATTCCACCTTGCAAAATCTCCCAATTTATGATCACTACGAAAATTCAAATAAACGCAGACCACGCTGTTCACTTGCCCTTTAATTCCCCCTAAGTACTCTTCATCACACTTTTTTTTTCCTTTCTTATTTTTTTTCTCAATTTACTCAGTACCAGTTAATCTCTTTAAAAGATTCAAATCATTTTATGATGCACACATTAAACAAATAAGGTCAGTTCCATTTTCACTTAAGTCATATATCACAAGATTTACAGATGGCGGGGCCTGCGGCCCCAATGAGCTGTAAAACACTTTACAAATAAGGAGTATTATTTTAGTGATCCTTAACCCAATGAATTTGTTATGGGCAGTATTAATATGGTCCGTCGATGTGTTAAGTGAGGAGTTAACATTTTGATCCGTCGAACCGGAGAAAGAGGTGCGACCTTTGGAATTTTGAATGGCTAGTTTGGCTTTCGTTGGAATCAAAAGGATCGAGATATGCGATAGAATTTAATATGGTGATATCTTGGAAATATTTTTTGGAGTATTGAGTTATACAATTTCGGATAAAGAAATTAAGGTGAGATATTTATAATTATTGTGATTTAATTGTGGATTATTTGTTGTTTATGTGAAATTGAATTTGCGATTTTGTATTGATATTATATTGTGTAAGAAATAGTTGTAGTGTGTTGATGTTGTTATGAGAATTTAGTTCCTTTTGTTTTAGGATTAATTATTTCTGTTAGAGTAATTCGTGTGTAGTTTGGAATATAGTTGAAAGTAGCATTGCTGATAAAGTTGGTTTCTGCTTCGTTTGGTTTCAGAACTCTTACATCGGATTAGAATTGGTAAATCCCGTCCGTCTGTGTATTTTGTTGTGAAAAGTGTTATCTAAGTTTGGAAGTAGTGTGTCTGACAAGGTTTTGGTTTCGTTTTTGGAATTCATAGTGTAATTGTGTTGTAGTTTCGATTCAACAGTTTTCCTTGTGATTGCAAAATTAGCAGTAAAAAAGAGATATAATTTGTGAGAAGTTGTATGTAAAAATTATTTTCACTTATATCAACCATGCCGTTGAGTACTAAGTTAAAGAAAGAGGAGTTGCGGATTATAGCTGAAGAGTTAGGGCTTTACGCTTCTGAAAATGCGAAAGTAATTCAGTTGAGAGAGATGATTGAGAAAAGTGAAGTGTTTAAAACACAGACTGAAGTAGTTCAGGGTCTAGTAGATTAAGTAAGAGGCGATACTCAGGCAAAGCTAGTGCAAGAAAAGGAAAAAATAGAAAATGATTTGAAGTTAGAACTAAAAAGGTTAAAATTGAGTCAAATAGAGAAAGAAATAGAGTTAGCAAATGTTAAAGAGTCATTAAATAATTCACAGAATACTGAAATCATGGATTCGAATTCATCAAGTGTTGAATTAGAAAGCTTAATAAAAAGTATCAAAACCTTAACTATCCCTGTATCATGTAAATTGGAATCCTTTAATTTATTTTTCAGCTCTTTGGTAAAAGCCTTCCAAAACAAAAATGTTTCGGAAAATTTGAAAGCAGAAATTCTGTTGAATGTTTTTGGTAAAAAAGTCAGTCATTTGCTGATTTACATTAATCAAGAAGATTTAAATGATTATAATAAAATTTAAACTTCAATTTTAAAGGAATTTGAACCCACCCCTCAAGAATATTTAAATAACTTTAAAAAAGCTCAAAAATCCCCGTCTGAGAGTTTTGTTCAATTTGCATCCAGATTAAGTGCATCTTTTAACTACTATTGTCAGTTGCGTAATGTGAAGGATTTTCAATCTCTATGCGAGCTTATAATTTCTGTTAGAATTTTTGAAACTCTCGGTCGAGAATTAATGACTTATATTGCGGCAAAACAAGGTAAAAATTATTTTAAACCTCATGAACTCGGTCGAGATTGTGACATTTTCTTATCATCAAAAAGTAAATATAAAAGTGAAATAAATAATAAGACCGTGGCAGGGGATGCAAAAAGAATTTTGGGAAATAAATCGCAATTCCTAAATTGGCGTTCTGATAAATCCGTTTCTAAAGTGTTTGTGTCGGAAGTAAAAAATTCAAAGTATGTTATGTATAAGAATAGTGTTAATCATCCTCTTTACAACTGCCCCCAATTTAAGAGACTTTCTGCAAGGGAAAGAGTTGATGTAGTGAAACGGAATGCTTTGTGTTTTCGTTGCTTGTTACCTCATAAAATTCGCGATTGTCGCTCTGACAGAAATTGTTTTTGTGGCAAATCTCATAATCTAATGTTACATTTTCCGCGTGAGGAAAATAGTACTTTTAATTCACTGTCTGAAAGTATTTCGATTCGTCAACCAGTTTATGACAAAGAGGTAGCGCACAATCAAACGTTAAAAGAAACGTTGGCTAATACCCAACCAAAGATAGTTGCGGCGAGTTATCTAATGAGCCAAAGTAAGAATGTCCGTTTTAGTACTGTTCGTGCCTTGGTTAAAAATAAATATTCAGTTTGTGGAGGTTCAATGTTTATTGGACGTAGGAAGTCAGTCTTGTTTGTGTACGAAAGCTTGCGCAGAACGGTTGAAGTTGGAAAAAATAAATACCATTGTTTCATGCGTGAATAACGCTACTATGGTGATTAATAATTGTGTAAAAACCACGGTTACAAACAAGGATAGGAGCTTTGAGCCAGAATTGTCGATGTTAGTAGTGAACAAAATTACTGATGTTACCCCCAACAAGGTCATTGATTTAAATATGGAAGTATTAAGGTTTCCATCACTAGCTGATCCTAGTTTTAATATCCCAGGAAAGGTAGACTTACTTTTAGGAGCTGAAGTATTTTATGAATTGTTGAGACCTGGACAATTTGAATTGATCATTGCTGTTTCAGAATACAGTTTTCGGTTATGTTGCCAGTGGTAGTGTAGATGAGGTGAAGGAGAACAAAGTTCATTGTGGGTTGATTTTAGATGTTGATTTGAATCGTACTACGAGAAAATTCTGGGAAGTTGAAAATGTGGATAATGAGGTCACTATGAGTCAGGAGGCCTTGTTGTGCTAAGAACATTTTGTAAAAACCCATAGAAGTAATGAGGAGGGTCGATATGTGCTTACAAAGCCTTCGTGGGAGGACCCGTCTTGCTTTGGACATTCAAAGGACATTGCAGTAAAAAGACTTAATTCGTTGTGGAATCGTCTGGCAAGGGATTCAGGCTATTTGTCGTTACATTCAAGTTTTATGAGTGAATTTGAGGAGTTGGGTCACATGGAGAAGGTTAATGAAACAACTGAACCATCTTCCTCTTATTATGTACCACACCATGGAATCTTTCATCCAGAGAAGTCGACGACTCAAGAAATGACTAGTATTAACAGTGGCGTCATGTATCCTCGGAGCAAAATCCAGCTCCTATCTTATCACGAGGAATAGACCCAGAAAAACTTGCGATTTGTGGCTTATGGTGGAATGGACCTGAATTTCTTGATGATAATAGCTATCCTAATCAACCAGTTCCAGTATCAGAAGCTGATGAAGAGTTTATTGCTGAAATTAAGAACAATTCTAAGAACTTTAAAATCTTTAATATTATTGAAGTACATTTAATTTATGAATTAATTCATCTTTCTAATAATTATATGTCTATTTAACGTGTTCTTAGTTATATTTTTAGGTTTAGTGACAATGCTCGAAATCCACTTGCGCGTACTACAGGTCCCTCTTACCAGCAGTGAGTTGAAAAAAGCTGAGAATTTCAAAATTAAAACATTGCAGCATCAAGAGTTTGCTGCCGATATTCAAAATCTGCAACTCAAAGGATTCTTTTCTCCAAACTGTAAGTTAAAAAGCCTCAACCCGGTTTTGGATGGTGATGGTATTTTGAGGGTTGGAGTATCTGACTAGAAGATTCAAATTTAAGTTTTGTGTCAAAGCACCCAGCTATTTGCCAAAAGGTAATAAATTTACTATGATACATTTAGAGCATTATCACAATAAGCATTTGCATGTTGGGACTTCAAATTTGCTATGTAATGTTCGAGAAAAGTTTTGGCCCCTAAATGGTCGTACAATGTGTCGTAAGGTAATTCACCAATGTATCCCATGTTTCAAATCAAAACCCATTGTGTCTAGTCAATTAATGGGCAGTTTACCTAGGGACCGAGTTTTAGCAGATGTTCCTTTCAATTCTACTGGTGTAGACCTTTGTGGTCCATTCATGATTAAATATAATAATCAACGAAAGACTACATAACATAAGGTGTATGTATGTGTATTTGTGTGTTTCGTAACAAAGGCTACTCAATTCGAGATTTTGTCAGACTTGACATCTGAGTGTTTTATAGCTTCGTTAAAACGATTCATTGCCCGGAGAGGCAAATGTGCAAAGTTATACTCTGACAATGCAACAAATTTTAAGGGAGCCAATAACCTACTTAAAAAGTTTCTTGAGTAGGTGAAAAATCCTGATGAAATTCTGGCTAATTATTTGGCTGCACAAGGAATAGTTTGGAAATTCAACCCTCCCAGAGCATCTCATTTTGGTGGGCTTTGGGAGGTTGCTGTCAAATCGTTCAAATTTCATTTTGTTAAGAGTTTCGAGGGAAGCTAATTTAACTTTTGAGGAATTCCTAACATTAACAATCCAAATCGAGTCAATTTTGAATTCGCGGCCACTCCATCCATTATCAGCCGATGCAGATGATTTTGGAGTTCTAAAGCCTGCTCATTTCCTGATCAATAGACCAATGAATTTAATCATCGAACCTGATTTAACCAGTTTTAAAGAACATCAACTAAAAAAATGGCAACGAGTTACGAAATTAATTCAGCAAATTTGGAAAAAATGGTACCGGAGTTACCTGAACGAATTATTGGTAGGATATCTCTTGTTGCTGGTAGAAGACAACCTGCCTACTCATAAGTGGGCTCAGGGTAGAATTAAAGAAATCTATTTTGGGAAGATAAAAAAAACTAGATTGGTTCAGATTAAGACCCAATTTGGCTCGTTTAAAAGGGCAGTGAGTAGGGTATGTGTATTGCCCATGCCGAAATGACTAATGTAAAAACATTGGAGAAAGGTGTGGATTGCTGTTCAAATAATTTTATTGAAAAATTAAAAGATGTGTGTGAATGCCCTATTAGATTTGATGAATGCCATGTTTGCATTCATATAAGGGCCCCTACTTTCATCGATTTCAGCATTCGACTTATAATATGCAAACCTATTCATTGTATATGTCGAAAATCCAAAGATATTATTATTAAAGAATCTGAAGCAATACAAAACCAAGAAAATTTAGACAATGAAGATAATTTAGTAATAATTGAAAATGACAAAAAAAAGACTGAAAACAAAAAAACAAATTGTAAAATTTACAATCATATCCCATTTATAAAATGAATGCAGTTAAAGATTTCGATAGCAGGAAAATTAACATAGTGAATCAGCTACAAGAAGTACTTGTTAAAGCAGAAAACTGGGATTCCTCATACCCTCTTCCAGATGTGGAAGAAAAGGTAAAAGTACTTAATGCATGCTTTGATCTTTCTGTTGCCTCAACTAGTGCTGCTTATTTACGAAATGCATTGCCTGAAAGTTGCAAATCACCAGCAAATAGAAATATCACTAAACAAAGGAAATTCACAATAAAGAAGAAAATTGGAGAACTGAGCTAATTTTCCTTACTGAAAGTTGTTTTACTTTTATTTCTTACAGAAATTCATCTGAGAAATCTATCAAGAGTATCATTCATCTGTACTTATAATAAAGCTCAATGTGTGTGTGTGTGTGTGCGTGTGTGTGTGTTGGCGCTCTACAGACCAGACCGTTGGACCTACAACTACCAAATTTGGTTCATGTATACCTTGGAAGTCGGGAATGTGCACCTCGGAGCCCCTTTTTTCGAATTTTTAATTAGAATTTGAATTTAAGAATTAAAATTAAAATTAAAATTTAAGCGAAATTTCGACGTTTTTCCTCTATAACTTCCGAAAATATTATCACACAAACATGATTTTTACATCAATTTAAAGATTAAAAAATTAGCTTTCAAATGGTATCAGTGTTTTAATGTATAACTTAAGCTTCTATTTTTAACGAATTTTTAAAGAAATATTTTAACCATGTTTTACAACAATATATTTTGGATAAAACAATAAAATTTAATCTGCACGTGCACTTCAAGGGGGAAAAATTAGGTTTTATCAGCATGTTGCCATCCTATTAACGGAATTTCAAACTAAAAAAAACAACTATCATTACAAATTAAATCTAAAGAAATGCAACTTTTAGCACGTGACTGGAGAAAATAAAAGAAATATAATATGTGACATTTTCTAAAATAAATAATGAAAGAGCAAAGGGAAAAAAATAGCTTTTATTAAACTGTTGAAATCATACTGACAGAAGTTCAAATTAAAAAATAAATTAACTATGACTGCAAATTAAATCGAAAAAAAATGTAACATTCACCACGTGATTGGATGAAATTAAATAAATATTAAATGTTATGTTTTCTAAAAAAGAAATACAAGACAAAGGTTTCTATGATCGTTTGCAAGATCTATATCATTAATTTAGTAAATCAGTGTTACGTGACTTTCGAAGTTTAAGTATATCTGGCAGAGAAATTATAAAGAGAGCAAGGCACATAAGTATTTAATTGAAAATCTTAGACTCTTGGCGAACCAGCTGGTCGCCAAAGACGTCTAGTATTTAATAAAATAAATTTGTTTCAATAGTATACTTTTGAATGATTATTTACAAGATACATTGAATAATTTTTATTTCAACTATAATATAAATACAAGAATTAAGGCATAAATTTAAAAATAAGGTAACAATAATGATTCAGTGAATATTTATTTTTTAATTATATTTTACTAAAAACTCTTGCATGATTGTTCAAAAAAATAACTAATTGTTTAAAGACATGTGTACTACCAATCATATAAAATATTTTAAGAATAAATTAGTTTCAATTACCAAAATAATTTTATTCAGTGAGAGAATTCTTCTTTCCAAATTAATGAAAATTTATTTTAATTTAGATTTCAGTTAAATATAGTAATAATAAAAAAAATTATGCACTATAAAATAAATGAGTTTTTTTTTTAAATTTTTTTGTGGCTTAAATAATGCAAACAAATATATTTACGTAAATACTACAGACAACAACTCTGTGCATGATGAGTTGCAATTCTGCTATTTGGTTAAATGTTACAAACTATATTTTGGTTTATATATTACTAGCCGTCTTTGGCGACCAGCTGGTTCGCCATGAGTAATGCGTTCTAAAATTTTCAATTAAATCACATATTCATTAGGCTTGAAGTAATTCCGGGCACTGATTGGCCTGAAATTAATATTTTCATTAAGATAATGGACGGTAAAGTTCTAAAAGAACAAGTTTTCCTAATAATATTCTTTAATTTTATAAATCAGTCAGTTTTAACTATCGGTTAAGCTTCCAAAATATTAAAAATGTTTTTTTTTTCGGGGATGTTGCCAAAATATTAAATATGTTTTTTTAAAGAAAGCGAAAAAATTCTTGAATTAATGATACAGATATTGCAAACGATTACAGAAATATGCAATTAAGTTGGGATTTCAATGCATATCCTGTCTAAATTCAATCAGGTTACCGTAAATAAGGAAGATTTATTTATTATTTTTTTGTCGTGTCCGTGTTTTTCACGGAAAGGGGATGCAGTAGCTTCTGAGGGTAAAGACCCCTGAGCACCCAGAGGACAGAAGTCTGACTTGTAGCTCACACACTCGACACAACCCTTTTTAGCGGGTGGTCGAACTCATTCATCCATCCTCAAGTCAGAATTTAGATCCAAATCAGAGAGAAGATTTATTGAATTAATGATATAGATATTGCAAACGATCATAAAATCCTTTGACTTGCATTTTTTTAAAAAAATATCACATTTTATATTTATTTTATTTTATCCAGTCACATGCTAAAAGTTGCATTTCTTTAGATTTACTTTGCGATGATAGTTTTTTTTTTTTTTTTATTTGAACTTCCGTCACTGTTTTCTTTTATTTTATCCTGTCAAGTGCTAAAAAAACATGGTTAAAATATTTCTTTAAAAATTCGTTAAAAATAGAAGCTTAAGTTACACATTAAAACACTGACACCATTAGAAAGCTAATTTTTTAATCTTTAAATTAATGTAAAAATCATGTTTGCGCGATAATATTTTCGGAAATTATAGAGGAAAAACGTCGAAATTTCGCTTAAATTTTAATTAATTCAAATTCGAATTCAAAATTTGAAAAAAGGGCTCCGAGGTGCACATTCCCGACCTCCAAGGGACCAAATTTGGTAGCTGTAGGTCCAACGATCTGGCCTGTGGAGCGCCAACACACACACACGCACACACATTGAGCTTTATTATAAGTATAGATACAGATAATTATGTTAAGTAAACTAGTTACTCTGTAGAACTTCAGCTCTCATGAAATGGGTAAACTTGATAATAGCTTAAGGATAATTAATAAGATATGTTACAGCAATTTTTAATTTAATAAATTTTAATAACCTTTTATAAAATATCTATAGCAATCAACTTTTTATTATTATTTTTATTAAATATAGCATAAGAAA
>JAPMOQ010059908.1:4193117-4205284 GCA_026543055.1 Argiope trifasciata
AGCAATCAACTTTTTATTATTATTTTTATTAAATATAGCATAAGAAATGAGATACTTTTTTAACTTATAAATAAAATATCTATAGCAATCAACTTTTTATTATTATTTTTATTAAATATAGCATAAGAAATGAAATACTTTTTAACTTAATTAAAAAACAGATCTTAATTTTTCAAGGCAGAATTATTTTTTAAAATCTCGGATGCAATTCAGTTTCTATATTGGTATATTGTACCTAATTATTAAAATATATCTATAGCATTGCAGTTTTATTAGAAACAGAGAAATTTGTAAAAGAATAGATTATATTTCATCATTTGGAAAACTTAATTTGAGATATTAGACTTTAAGACACAGAAAAAAAATTTAACAAAAACTAAAAGAATATAATGGAAATAGTATGTATACAAAAATATGTTCTTAGTATTTTTGTTATGTTATGAAAATGTTCTTTGTATAATTTATTAGTATTTATACAAAAATATGTTCTTTTCTATGAGAAGAAATGTATTTCTATGATTTTATATTATTTATTTTATTGTTTTTCAAAATATAAATAATAAAGTTGGATGGACACTTTAGAAACAAAGTTATAACTAGTTTGAAAAGTCAAAGAACTAAGTAAATAGAATGAAAGTAATTTGATTTAAACTTGTTTTAAATACATACTTACTAGCTCATTTTTGTGAGTCAATTAAGAAAATGATATAATGGTTTGCATTAGGTTTGCTTTGAAATCATTATGAAAACCAAAATATGAATGGCTGTAAATACAGTTTAAGCTACTTTTGTGGTATTCCTGAAGTTTTGATGTTTGTTAACCCGGTAAAAGCAAAGAGTTTTGTTTCTGGTGCATACGATGAAGAATATACCTTCAGTCCTTCCTTCTATGAATGGCTGATAAGCATAGACAAAATATTATCAGTTAACAAAGGAACCACTGTGCATGCTCAGCTATAGGTATAGGAAAATTATTTATTCACATAAAATATAGGAATGTTACAGTGTTAAAGAATATTTACAGATTGGTATACTCATAATTAATGCCTGCTAAAAATTTCTTTGGTAAGTGATTAATGATTAAAAAAACGCAAAACCTGCCATTTATTTACAGAATTATATATGTAATTTTCATAATTCATAAGAATAACAATGAAAAATTATAAATGAATATTTGACCGAGTTAGTCCAACAAACATTGACACTGCATAATAGAAGATGCCTCGGATGTAGAATATTTTACTATACGACTTTCAAAAATCAAATAATAAAAATAGCAAATTGTTTAGCATGTAATTAAATTGAAGTACCAAAATGAATTTTTTTTATTATTTATGTCAATTGAATTTATATATTTTGCTCTTATTTACAGTGTAAAATTTTAATGAAGGAATTAACATTATCAAGAAGGTTTTGCAGTGAATAAAGATACATATTAAACGTGCAAATTTCATATAAAATGCTAAGCAAAATGTATAAAGTTTATTAAAAATAAAATAATGTATAATATAAAAAAAATATTACAAATGAAAAACATGGCTACCATAATTATAACTACAGAATCAAAAATCAATAAAATAAAGAAAGCTATAAGAAGAAATTATTTACTTAAGTAATTTAAACAAGAGTATATCTTCTCAGAAATTATATAATGCGACGCTTTTTTGGTTAAATAACGTTCAACTAGCTAGAACTACAACTGATTTTGAATAATCAGTTTTAGGACATTCGGTACATTCTAAAAGATACCCCATGAACCTGTGTGAAATATTATAATATTTTACTTGAATTTTTTCCTTTTTCATAAGAATTATTCATCAGAAAAAAATGGTCAGCTTTATCTTTAGGGACTGTTGAAAATGCGAAATATCAGAAAACATTCTAAATCCAAAACGTTTTAGCTTAAATTCTGAATTAACAGCATCTCTTAAATGTAGTGACATTACAGAAAATACCTCTGCAGAATTCTTCCACAATTTTTTTTTTTCCGTTCATTTTAACATATTGAAACAAATAGAGCTTAACAAATAAATTTAAGCTTAGGAATTATGAAAAATAGACGTACGCTGTTCTTGAAGTGTGAAAGCAAATATAACCATTGGCAGAATATTTTTTTTCTTCTGACAATAAAGATATTATATTCATACAATCATATTAAGCTCCAAACGGTACATCTTTTTTTTTTTTTTTTTTTTTTTTTGCAGAAACAGTGCACATTAGATGTTAATAAAAAAATGTGATTCCATATACATCAGAAGTTTTTCTGTAAAAGAATATAAGTTATATTACTTTCAAAAAAAAAAAAATCCAAATCAGTAAATCGCCAGTTTTGAAAATGATGTATTAATGGAAACATTCATCGGTTTGCTTCGTCTGAAACATGGCATTTGTATAATTAATGATTAACACTATGCTGTAATGAAATAATATACAAATGAGAGCTTATAAAATATGAAACAGAATTTATGTTAAATCAGGATTCTATAAGTATGATTAAACGGTATTTGTATTAAAAATCCATTAAATAAGATGAAAGGTTACTGAAAAATATATTTTACGCTAATATGTCGACACCACACTTGGAAAGTGTACCCATTACCCATCCAAAATCAACATACTGGGGAAAGTATGAGCAACAACTCAACATTTAAAAGCCAACACATCCTTGCTGCCCCTCTCGATCAAACGTCTCTACCTGTGTAAAGTACAATTTGTGATGGATTCGCCCATCTCATAGGGATAACGTTGAAATTGAGACGCTAGTGTCAACGCTTCTTTACGCGTGAAGCGGTTCTTACGCATAGGCTTTGGTAAATTATTCTTGATTTTTTTGCTTAATTTCAGGTTTTGTGCTTCCGCTTTAGAATAAAATTTCAACGAATAATAATATCCGCTAAAAAAGAATTTTGAAAAAATAAAATAGCTCAAGCCATGAAGTGTTTTAAAATTACCCGTTTTTATTGAATAGTGATATTCATAAATCAGTCAGTTTTAGATATTGAGTTGATTGAAGTTTATCTCTTTTTATTTAAAAGTTAAGCATGCTTTATTTTTTAAAGCATTCACTTGCTATTTCCTGCAGCACTGTTTGTGTGGAAATTTTGATGTATAAGTATGAAAAACTATCAAATAATGACAAATAAATTTTTTTAAACCTAATCTAAAAACGATACATTTAAAAGTATAAGCATGTACGAAAAGTATATAACATAAATACAATTTAATAACAAAAACACATCACTAATAACAATTTATTTAATATATATATATATCATAAAAACAATTTATTTAAAACATTGTATACCCAACAGCAAATAAAGTCTGGTCATTTTATTTATTGATTGAGATTGAGATAGCTACAACAATATTATACACATAATTTTTAAGCTTTTATTTTAAATAAAAACACAGTTGTTAACAATCACGCGCGAACTTTCAGCGCCAATTGGCGTAACGCGCATGTCGGAGTTTCCCAAGCCAGTTGGGGCAACGCAATCCAGATTAGAAATTTTTTATTTCCTTCATTCTGTTTTATTTTAATTCAAAAGTACTTCAAAATGAATCCAAAAGATCGATTCATTAATACCATTTGATTTTAAATACATCAAATGCAAAGAAAATAAATGGAATTGTTTGAAATAATCGGTCGGAATTCTCCTAAACTTAACCTCAATTCTGTTGAGGGGGAGAAAAAAAAGGAGCCTTACTTATGTTTGGCGGAATTTGGCCTCAGCTTTTTGGCGCGGAAATTAGTTTTTAGTTAATAAAAAATTAACTCCTCAATTATCAGGAATAAAAAGTAGCCTATAATCTATTCCTGACTAAAATCTATTTTAGTGCTAAATTGCATTCAGCTCTGTTCTGCCTTCTGGCGTGATTAAGTAACAAATATACATATATCCAAATTTTCACAATTATATATTATTATAGATATAGAGGTTGCATGCAATGTAGTAATTTACTTCATTTAGACAACTTTATAGATGCATTTCTATTATTAAAGTTTTACAAATTAGTCATTGAACCTTGAATATATATATATATATATAACCAAGTTTGTCTTAAATAAAGCTGATTTATTTAATAAATAGTATTGTAAAAGTCACAAAAATTGTTCTTTATATTTTCTTTTTAGAAGAAACATATTTCAAATTTATTTCATTTCACGCAGACACGTGCCGGAAATTACGCATTTATATGTTTCATTTGGAATAATTATTTATTTTCTAATTAGAGGTTTCATCAATCTGATGGCAACATATCGATAAAAGATATTTTTCCCCCTTTCCCCAGCGTGCTCGTGCAAATTAAATTTCATTGTTTTGTCCGCAATATATTGCTGAAAAATATAGTTAAAATATTTCTTTAAAAATTCGTTAAAAATAGAGGCTTAATTTATGTATTAAAATACTAATATCATTAGAAAGCTAATTTTTTAAAATCTTTAATTTGATGTAAAAATATCTTAGTGCGATAATATTTTCGGAAATTATAGCGGAAAAACGTCGAAATTTCGCTTAATTTTTAATTAAGAGGGCTCAGAGGTACACATCCCCAACCAAAGTATACATATACCAAATTTGGTAGTTGTGGGTCCAACGGCCTGGCCTGTAGGGCGCCAACACATACACACATTGAGCTTTTAAGTAATTTTCTAACAAGGAGGCAGGATATATCGTACGGGGGGGGGGGGCAAATAACATTTCTTAAATTTAGTTTTCAATCAATTGAATAATAATCATTTTTACATTTTACAACTTATATAATTAATAAAAAGTAATTACAATACGTAATTATTCGGACTGTTTATCAAACAATTATTGTATATATATGCTTACAAATAATTTTGATATAGAGAGAGTAAATTTTTTTTGATGAAAAGAAAACAACAAGAAAGGAAATAATAAGTACATGATACCGTTTTGATATTGTAAATAAATTTGCACATTATTTTTAAATTCTCATGACAAAATAAAATAATTGCTGAAGCAATAGAAAATAATTATTGATTTATGATTATTGATTTTGCACGTACATACATATAATATTATAAACAAATTTTAAAATAATTTAACTGAAAAACATAGCTTTACATATCAATTTATGGCTATTATTTACATATTAATGATCTATTCAGGTTCGATTGCTAAGCTCTTTTTTTAAAAAATAATCGTTTATAAAAGATTCACTGGAATTTAATATATTAGAAAAAGGAAGAACTGACATAAATCAAATACATAAAGTTAAAGTTATACATCTATAACCCAATTATTTTAAGGCATTTAAGTGCAGCAAATATATTTTTCTAATTTAATATGATCATCCGTAAATAGTTATACTTACAAAATTTTTTATAAATGAATTTAAAAAAATATCACGTTTCTATAAATCAGTAATTAATGAATACAAGATTAAAGTAAAATGATAAAAGTGAAGGGATCGTGGAACTTGCGCCCAATAAATCTTTTCCTACCTCTAGTTTGTAGGTTTACTGGGATTTCATTACCTTTGGCTGGAAAACTTGGCGTGAATCTGTGGGGTGTCTGAGCACAGCTGTGATCGGTTATTTCTGCCTTCATAATCCGACTTGTTGCAGCGAATACTATTGCACCCCTGGAAACAAAATTTGTCAACTTTTGTGAAAGAATTTGAAAGTCCAACTTTGTGTTTTATTTGTGAGCCCAAATTTTGCATATTTAGCTGCATCTAATTGCAGAAGTGATATGCACAGCATCTTGTAAAAATATTACTCAAATGAATCAAAACTAAAAAAAATTCTATTTTGGAAATTAAATAAAGGTGGTAATAAAACAATAAATAAAATCACGAATATTATTTTCAAGTGCAGGGTCAGCTACATATAACACAAAAAAAACTTTTGTTTATTGAATGATAATTCGGGATCTTCCTACAATTATAGAGATCCAAAAGAAGAAAAAAAATTAGGAAACACGATAATGTTTAAACCAGTTTTTATTCCTCTGGATATCTGAGTAACTGTATATCTTTATATATATAATTCTGAAAATCGATGCTATTTTGTTTGTTTGTTTTTTGTGAACATTTTATTTATTTGATCTTGCAGTTACGAGATCTTATGCATATACTAATCTTATTCATATATCTTGCAATAAATGATAATTATTAATAAAAAGTGAGACTGATTTTTATCAGAAAAATAAATAGCAGAATTAAATTCATCTAAAAGGAACTAATATATAAGAAAATCTATATCTGTTTTATTTTCTAATATTTGAACACTCTCATATTTCTGAATAAATTTTCTCGAAATTCACTATTATCTATACTCGTGAAATGGAAAAAATGTATGTGCGTGTATTATATTACAAAAGTTCACGAAGCGATATCTTTATTAAGAAACTAGCCGACTCTGGCCACCAGCAATTCGCCAGTATAAAAGATTTCTAAAATTTTTAATTACATATTTTATGTAATTTGGTCTCTTAATAGCTTTTTCTGCAAAATATTTAGCTATCAAAATTTTTGATAATTATGTAATTCAGTCATACTATTATGTAGGCTTTAAGCAGTTAGGTTCATTGTATTATTTATCTCTTACCTATTTCTGTCAGAGCCCATACAATTTGCACATTAAATGAGAGTCGAAATGTTAAACTGCAATTAATATAATTTTTTTTAAAACTAAAACCAAGCACATCTTTTCTTTCAATATGAAAATTGAATGCAGAGTCTCTCAGCATTGAAGTTGCATATGAAATGCAGAATAATTTTCGTAATTTATATAATATCTTAAAGAATAATTCAGCAAAAATTTATCTGATTTATCTCAAAATTCAGTTTTTAGTTTACATTCAAATGATGCAAATGAAAATGTTTTATTTGATTTCAGTTAATAAATGTTCTCATGAAAAAATTATGAAGTTAAAATTTTACACAGCCCTTTTGTCCAAAGCAGTCATATTTTGCCAAATACTCTTAACATTTTAACTTTTAACTCAAGTTTAATAAATAAACTTTCTAACTTCTGCGATCGAATCTATCAGTTTTTACATATCAATATTAAAACAATCAATATTTTCACAATCATAGGCCAATTACTGTAGAGAAACCCTGGCAAAAGATTGATGCATCTTCTTTGAAACGGTCTATGAAGTGGTCTAAAATCGCTAGTTTTTTTAGAAGAGCGATATTTAAATTCCATAAATTATTCACTTTTAGTGAATGATTTAGCTGACTGGAGTTCAAAAATCTTTATTTAACCCTTATCGTTCCGAAAAATAATTCGACACATAAATATTTGCCGAATAAGAGTACTTGTTTATTGCTCCGAAAAATGAATATATATAAATTTTGTTAAATTGAATTTCCCAGAAAAATTAATTTACATATTTTTTTTTACTCTTAAGTATTTCTACGAGTCAAAATAAAAATAATAATGAAATAAAACGACATGCTTAAGAAATTGTCTATCTGCTTGATTTTAGACTCCATTTTATATTCTATATGAATGCCATTTATTAAAGGAATATTCTCAACACTGTCAATTTTGGAATGTTGTGTTCTCAACCGCCTGTCCCTAATCTAGCAAAAGGATAACCTAAAAAATAGAGACAAATGTAATTTTTTTTCATAACATATATGACACTTCCTTCTAACTATTTATCTCCGCTTGAAACAAGGATCCTTCAATTTTTAATTACTAAATCCCAAAGCCTATTAAAATGTGGGGAACTGAAAGCGACATTGTATTCTTCTGGAACTAGAGAATCATTTCGATTATTTACAAAATAAATCATCATTATAACCAAGAGTTTCGTGTTTTCTTGTGTGTTTCTATGTATATTATTCTTTTAATAACTGCGCAAGCTAGATTAAAAATAGTTTTTTTCTTACTGAATATTTCAGTAAGTCTCTGAGATGGTTTATATGTTCGGTTTCTCAAGTTTCTCTTCTCTTATTTATAAAGACGATAGCGGAACTGCCGTTTGGCGTAAATTGTAAAATCGCCAGACCTTACATGCAAAGAAGAAGGTTATAATGTGGTAGCCTTTTCTTCGTGACTTGACAGCTGTCAATGAGGTAGGGTTAAATTTATTGAGTGCAACTTCCACAGAACCAACGTGAAGGCTTTAAGATACGTTTTATTTGTCCTTGAATAATAGATTTCTATTCTAAATAAGCTTAATTTTTTCAAAAAAATTCTTTGAAAGTAAGCAATGATGAAAAAATTTTCGCAGTGCTCTTCACTTTTGATTAACTCTGTTAAAACATTTTTTGTATTAGTCGCAATTTAATCATTCTCATTCCAAATTAAAAGTAAACTACGTTATGCATGATTATCAAATTTTTTTGAAATAATGATTGGATGATGTTCTAATTGCAATTCTGAAATAAACACTTTCTTCCACATTTGTGGTCAGTCCATCGAAATTTAAAATTAAGCATTTCTCTGTAAAAATTCTAAAGAGAAATGTGAAATTTTTATACGTAAGGATGAAAATCAGCAATTATCAATATTTTATAGAACTTCCCCCTCCCCTGAGAATTAACTAGCAGTTATTTTTTGAATTATTAATATGATTCCTATCTCATTTTGGAATAAGCCCTTAATACTTTGCAAAAAAGCAGCAATTTTATTCAACAATTTAAACATAAAAAATACATTAGTTCATTTCAAGTAATAGCTTGTGGAATATAATACATACAAGCATTCATACATACGTATTGAAAGAACTGTTTTATTGATATTCATTTAAATTTAATGAACTTTCTATTTTTTCCTTTTGTTAAATAAAGTTAAACCTTAAGAGATATAAAGATTAAATTTGTATTATTCGCAACAAAATTATAATTTTTATAAATGTCTGCTATGTGGGAAAATTATAAACGTGCTCCTTTACAATAAATTTTTAAAGTAAATTTCTCATATTTTACTTATTATTTTCAACAACAGCACTTTTCTTATGGAAGCTTCGCTTCGTTATCAGGGACATGGAACACTACTCTTACTCTAATAGTGATTAATAACCATTTGGCTTAAATTGTAAAATCACCAGACCTTACATGCAAAGATGAAGGTTATAATGTGGTAGCCTTTTCTTTGTGACTTGACAGCTGTCAATGAGGTAGGGTTAAATTTATTGAGTGCAACTTCCACAGAACCAACGTGAAGGCTTTAAGATACGTTTTATTTCTCCTTGAATAATAGATTTCTATTCTAAATAAGCTTAATTTTTTCAAAAAAATTCTTTGAAAGTAAGCAATGATGAAAAAATTTTCACAGTGCTCTTCATTTTTGATTAACTCTGTTAAAACATTTTTTGTATTAGTCGCAATTTAATCATTCTCATTCCAAAATAAAATTTTAAGTAAGATGCCAGAAAATTATTCATATGTGTGAGTGTGTATGATTTAAATACATATTTTTGAGCAGCTGCGTAAGGAAGAGTCCCTTTTGTAATTTTAACGCTTTATCCCTTGTCGGTGGGCATAATTCATGCACAAGAAGTGACGAGGTACGTCAATCAACATCGCAAAACTAGAACTAAACGAACGTAAAGAGAGATTGGAATATTTTTTCAGGTTATTATATTCTGTGAGATTCTGATGGGGATTTCTTTACACGTGTCGCATTGGGCAAGGGGCATTTAACTATTTTTTTAAAAAGAATTTGAAAACATGACAGATTTTTATCTCTTCACTCAGAGCATCTAAAAGTGTAGATTTAAGCATTTTTATAGAGCTCGTGATGCTTTAGTTAAATAAAAATAGGTAGAAATGGATTAGAAAATAAGAGAACATTTTAGAATATATAAATATATGTAATGATATTTTAAAAACTAATTTAAACTTAATTAATTTTCTAATTCTCAGCTCAATTCAGAACATATTAATTTTATTTTAAAATACTTTTTTCCTGATCCCACTCCTCTTTTTCTATTTAATTAATTCAACACGAATTCTAAAATTATTAAATCGGCTAAAAACCCACACGTTCCCAGACTCTGCGTAAAGGGATAAAAAATATTGCTGACATAATTTTTTTTTTTTTTTTTTTTTTTTTCTAAAAGATCTTTATGATTCTATTCCCGGTGGTCAACGCGTGTAGGAAAGGAAATCCCTATTAAAATCTTAAAGTATATATCCTCAGGGATAAACTTTTCATTAGCGTTTCCTCATTCCGTTTTTTGTCGTTCTATGTTGTGCTCGTCGCTTCTTCTTGCACAAAAAATCATGCCTCCAGGAATGGAAATAAAAAGAAGTTAAAAATTCAAAGTGGCCGCGATGCTGCATCAAAAATTATGCTAAAGTGAAACGAAGATTAAGAACTAAATCTATCTAAAAAGCAAATTTATTTTTTAAAAAAATAAATAAATAAAAAACGGATGAAAGTGGTCTCCCCAAATCTTTCTTGTGATAAAAGTATCCCGAAAACGCCTTAAATAGTTGCGAAATAACCTTTGGTGTGAATTTTGCATTTTTACATGCCTGTTGCTCGTCCCAAATATAGTGAACTGGACATATTTCTTTACTTTTGAGCTGTTGATTTACAACTATAAGATATCTAACATTTTTTTTTTACATTGAGGATAAATTATGTTAATTTATGGATCTTAGTTTTACGTGTGTGTGTGTGAGTGAATGGTCATTGCTATTTGGTTACTCTATATAATAATCTGACGAGTCTTAATCAACCTCTTTCGATCGCGATCTTATCAACCATGAAGTATCAGTAGTTTAGTTTTGTTTAGTTTAGTTATATTAACGTCCCGTTTGAAAGCAACACGAGGGCTATTTTGGGACGGACCTCGTAATTTTGAACCACGGTCAGATGACGAGGACGACACCTGAACTGGCACCCCCCTCTCCACACCAGCGGGAGGACATGAAGTATCAGTAAGTGGAATTACATTATCTATTGTTTGTCTACTGTTCGCCTCAGTATCCCCAAACTACTACTTTTTGGCGATTTTACCTCTTTATGGGATGAGACGCGGAAGGATGAACTCATTTCAAGAATGCTTCGACATTCAATGATTTCCGCGCCCTTAGATATTTTTTAAATTCAATTTGCAATAATCGTGCAGTTTCTGATCGTACTATTTTATTTTAATTCAAAGTTATGTATTGATTGCTTTATGGCTAGTTATAATTTATATCTCTCCAATGAGTAGATTAACAACGAGGCAGTCCCAATAAAAAAAACGAATCTTTAATAGAGAAGATTGCAATTCGTCATGATAAGTATGTACTGCATCAGTTAAGGTTTAAATCGCTCACGTAGAGAGATAACTTTACTCTAGAAATATTGGAACAAATCATTTTTTGATATAACACTTCAAAATTACAATGGAGCATACCAAACACTAATATAAATACTAATAGTTAAGCATACCAAATATTTTTTATGGTTTTCTGATTTTTCAACAGCACTTAATATAGAATGCAAAATAGATTCCTCAAAGATTATAATTCCTTTTTTCCACATCATATTCTGATATATAGAATCTTCGAGACCCTGTATCGTGGAGACAACGAATTAATTTAGTTTCACTGTTCTCACGAATTTGAACTACGAATATTTGAATGTAATCTTAAAGTAAGGATGTTTCATTAGTGAAAAAAAAAAAAAAAAAAAAAAAAAAAAAACTTAACATAAGGATGTTTTTTTAGTGAATAACAATATTTTATAATATATGTTAATACAATATTAACAATATTTTCTTCCGAACTTTTTTCATTATTTTTATTACTCGCACATTCATCATTCATGCTGGATGATGATGGATAAATATTTCCCAGTGCATTTAGAATATTTAATTGAAACGAACAGTTTGTCTTGAGTTTGGAATTTCAGCATCGAAAACAAATTCCCTTGCTTAAAAGAATTTCCTCCCACCCCCTATTTCGTATGCTAAACTCTTCGTAAACTTACTATTGAGTCATATGCGATTTATCGCAAAAAGCACAATCCCTACAATGAATCAATCAGATATGAATTTATTCTCGAATTATTAATATAATCATAATCGGATGATCTTTTTCTTTTTTACAAACATGATTATTCATCATTTTCTTTATGATGTTTTTCTAATTCGAAAGAAAAATGCCCAATAATCATTTTTCGTTCCATGAACTTTCATGAGATAAGTCAGCCAGTCACTCACTTTTATAGTATCTTTCTG
>JAPMOQ010059918.1:0-52183 GCA_026543055.1 Argiope trifasciata
ATAAGCTCTAAAAGAGATTAAAAAGTTGAAAAGCAGCTAGATACAAGTAAAAAGGTTAATCGCTTTTAAAAATGTAAAAATATTTGGATGGTATTTTTCACCCACCAAGTCAGTTAGACTTACGGATGATTTATTGAAAATGTTGACACGATAGGAATGGTACATAGGGCATTCAACCAAAATGTGCTTAATACCCAGATCAACGTGACAGGTCTGGCACATAGGTGCCCTTTCACCAAATAGCAGATGTTTGTGAGTACAGCGTGTATGTCCTATACGGAGGCGTGTTAGCTTGACATCTAACGCACGTATATTGAGAGGTGACCACATTGCTATGGTCGGCATGACAGAGTGCAATTTATTGTGAGTCAATGAATCCCAAGTTTCTTGCCAAGTAAGCAAACGCCGACCCGCCAACGATGTCTTGAGATCACAGTATGGGAGTTCTTGGTTTAGGAAAGAGGATGCAGATTGAGCTAATGAATCCGCCATCTCATTTCCAGGAATACCAACATGGCTTGACACCCAGCAAAAAATGACATTAAAACCCTTGATTCTCAAAAGACTCAAAGTACACAGAATTCTGTTAGCGATTGGATGCATCTTATTGTGGTAGTGAGAGAGCGTTTTTAATGCACTCATGCTATCGGTATAAATAATAAAATCTCGATGAGCCAGGGAGGACATTTCCTGGAGAGCACAAAAAATGGCCACTAGCTCAGCTGTAAATACAGAGCAGTAGTTGTGTATGCGATAGCTCAGAGCAGCAAATGGTAGAACAATGCCACAACCAACATGATCAACTGATTTGGAACCATCAGTGAATATTGGTGTAAATGAAGGATATTGACAGCGATGATAGTTAAATAACTGTTGGAACACCACTGGGGATGTTGAAATTTTATCGAATCCTAAAAAAGGGTTCAGAAATGAGAAATTTGGGATATCCCAGGGTAGAAAGGAAAAGAAATCATGAGATTTTATAGAAACATCAGCTATATTTAAATCATGGAGAATTTCTTTGATCCTCTCAATAAATGGGAGAATGTTAGAGGGTCGGGCGTTATAGAGTCTTCGAAGACCAACTGGTAAATTTGTTTGGGAAATAGGATGATCTGAGAGTTGAGTTGAGTTGTATGTGGTTTATTGGCGCAAGAGCCATGTTTGGCCAAACTGCGCCAATCAACAGGTAAAAATATAAACGATATTTTGTAAAAAATTCATTTGTGAATGAGTAGCAGAGATGTTAGAAGATAAAAACTATGAATTGGATGTGTAAAATTTTTTAGTATCTTAAAATTTAAATATATGAGCCTTATTATTTTTATATATAGTGACGTAAAAAACCCAGAACTTAATTAACAATGCTTAACGCATACAAGGTTAAAAGGAAACTAAATGTACGTAAAAAACCCAATAGCTCTTAAGAATTTAAAAATATTTGGGTGGTTTTTCTCACCCACCAAGTCTTGTAGTGTTGAAGACGTGGTAAAACAACGAGAACGATAAGTATTAAAAACAGGACAGTCAATTAAAATATGATGAACAGTAAATTGAACTTGGCAGCTGTTGCACACAGGGGCGGTTTCGCCAAAAATTAGGTGTTTGTGAGTGAAACGCGTATGTCCTATACGGAGACGCGTCAATTTAACATCCATCTCACGTATAGGATGAACAGGCCAAGGAAAAATATCAGTTTTAATGGAATGTAGTTTATTTTGGATCTGTAAATCCCATGTCTTTTGCCAGTCAGAATAGATGTAATGATTAATGGACCTTTTAATGTCACAATAGGGAATACCTATGTTTAAGAAGGTTGTTGCAGATTTTGCGGCCAAGTCCGCCGTCTCATTTCCCAAGATGCCAACATGACTCGGCACCCAACAGAAAATAATCTGGAAGTCATTATTTTTTAAATGTCGCAGGATGAATAAAATTTTGAGCGCAATAGGATGCATCTGTTTTTGGTAGTTTGAAAGTGTCTCTAAAGCACTCATGCTATCAGTATAGATAATAAATTTACGCTGAGCAGAGGTTGATATTTTCTGAAGAGCACAGAAAATTGCTACTAACTCAGCAGTAAAAACAGAGCAGGAATTGTGAAGACGACGGCTCAGTGTATCAGATGCAAGAACAACCCCACAACCAACATATCCATCTGATTTCGAGCCATCTGTAAAAATTGGCAGAAAAGAAGAATACATATCGCGATGATATAAATAGAGCTGTTGGAAAACCAAAGGAGAAGTTGATGATTTGTCGAATCCCACGAAAGGATTCAAGAACGAAAACTGTGGAATATCCCACGGTGGAAAACTAAAAGAGTCAACAGCTCTTACACGAACAGTATTAAGGTCCGAAACAATCGGAATCAATCTAGCTCTCTCACAAAATGGTAGGATATGAGAGGGGCGTGCAATATAAAGTCGACGAACACTAACCGGCAAGGAAATTTCGTTTAGTGGATGCTTCAAAATAGATTTTGTTCGGAAATAATATAAGGCAGACAGTTTGTTTCGTCTTAAGTAAAGTGGTAGATGGTGACAAATAACATAAAGGCTTTCAACTGGAGACGTACGAAACGCACCAGAACAAATTCGCAATGCAGAATGATGGACAGTATCTAGTCGCCGCAATACAGAAAGGCGGGCGGAACCATACACCATACATCCATAATCTATCCGGGAGAGAACGATTGCCTGATAAATACGGAGAAGGGAAGCTCGATCTGCCCCCCAAGTTGTTTTTGAGAGAACCTTTAAAATATTTAAGGATTTCTCGCACTTCTTCCGCAAATATAATATATGTGGAAGGAAGGTGAGCTTCCGGTCGAAAATCACTCCCAAAAACCGTACTTCATTCACAACAGGAATAGGAGTATTATTAATATGAATACAAGGATCCTGGTGAAGGTTTCTTTTCCGACAGAAATGAATGCAAGAACTCTTCTCCGGGGAGATATTGTGACCATTATTATCACACCAATCTACCAATTTATTTACTGCATTTTGAAGTTGTCGCTCTATTAATGTCATGTTACTTGCTTGGCATGAGATCTGAAGATCATCTACATAAAGTGTTCCTTTAACAGATGGAGGCAACTGGTTTAAAATTTGACTCAAGTGAACAATAAAAAGTGTCACGCTGAGGACACTTCCCTGGGGAACTCCCTCAGCTTGAATAAAATTATTAGAAAAAAAGTTACCAACTCGAACTCGAAAAATACGTTGAGCTAAAAAGTTTTCTAAAAATATGGGCATATTACCCCTAAAACCATAATTAAATAACGTGGAAAGTATGCCATAGCGCCATGTACGGTCATATGCTTTCTCTATATCGAAGTATATGGAGACAAGGTGGTTTCTTCTGACAAATGCGTTGCGTATCTGGGTTTCCAGTAAAACGAGGTTATCAAATGTAGATCTACCTCTACGGAAACCACTCTGCAACGGGGAGATGCATCCTTGTTTTTCCAATTCGAAAATTAAACGAGTGTTGACCATACGCTCGAAAATCTTACAAAGGCAGTTTGTAAGAGCAATCGGTCTGTAGTTCAGAGGGATGGATGATTCTTTACCAGGTTTTAAGATTGGTATCACAATAGCTTCTCGCCATTGTGAAGGGTATTTCTGCTTAATCCATATTCTGTTAAAAAGTAATAAAATATTGGAAAGGGAAAAGGTACTCAAATGGCGAAGCATGTTATATGTTATTCCATCTGGTCCTGGACAGGTATCATGAACTCGTGACAAGGCCATTTTCAATTCAAGCATCCTGAATTCGCAATTGTATGGAAAGTTTCGCCGGGTTTTAAAACGCAAAGGCAACCGTTCCGCTCGATTCTTAATGGCCAGAAATTTAGGGCCATAGGAATCAGTCGCGGAAACTTGTGCAAACGCTTGCCCGAGAAGGTTAGCAACATCTGATGGGTTCGAGTACATCCCATTATCAGTTTTTAAAACAGGATTAAAAGTTTCGCGATAGATTCCATTGGCGGCTTTTACTTTTCTCCATAAAAGCTTGCTGGGAGTAGAGGATGTGATGGAGGAAACAAACTTCATCCATGATTCTCTTTGGCTACGACGCCGAATGCGGCGAGCTAGAGCTTTTGCTCTTTTAAAAGCTACCAAATTCTCCGTAGTAGGGTACCTCCGAAAGATGTTCCACAATTTTTTCTGATGTTTATGACTGTCGCGGCAGGCTTCATTCCACCACGGTCTACGGAATTTTCTTAGACGTGGGGAAGTTTTTGGAATGGTGGTGTTTGCGGCTTTCATTATCGTTTCAGTTACATTTTGCACAGCTTTCGAAATATCAGTAGCACTTACCATAGTCTCACTAACAACTGCAAGTTGAGAGAATGTAATCCAGTCGGCTCGCTGGAATAGAAAACGAGGGGGACAAACAGTCACACCACCTCTATCAGCGTGGGAGATTATCAAAGGGAAGTGATCGCTATTATACAGATCGTCCCCAACTGTCAAATCCAACAATGGCAGTAATCCAGGAGAGCAAATGGCCAGATCGAGGCAGTGGAAGCTACGTGTGGGCGCATGGAAGTACGTTTGCTCGTCACTATTGAGCAGACAGATGCAGTTATTTGCAATAAACTGTTCGATCTGTTGCCCACGGGAGTTAGTACTATCCGAGCCCCACATTGTGCTATGTCCATTAAAATCCCCGGCAATAATGAATGGCCTAGGAAGTTGGTCCACTAATGTGTTAAGATCCTGTTGATGTATGATATCATGAGGCGGAAGGTAAATGCAGCAGACTGTGACTAAAGATCGTATATGAACCTGCACAGCCACAGCCTGAAGAGATGTATGTAAAATAACAGGTGTGCTTGGATAAAGGTTTGAAGTGAAGATGCAAACCCCTCCAGAACCATGAAGTCCAGTGCCTGCATCTTTCCGAACACAGTTATATCCACGTAATTTTATTGAAATGTTGGGAGTTAAGAACGTTTCCTGGACACTGAAACAGACAGGATGAAATTTATTAATGATGGACTTAATATCCTGCAATTTGGACCTAAGACCACGACAATTCCATGAAAGGAAGGTACCCATTAAGAGACTGTTTTGGAAGGAGAAAGAGAAGAGGCAGTTGTTGGAGTTGCTTGATCATCGCAACTCATACCAAGCTCATATTCATCCTCAGACGGATGTAGTTTAATATCGGGGTTATTAAGCGTGTCACCAAAGATAGACTGTAAGTCCTTATGGACAGCACCTTGCGTCGCTAACCCCAATGCGACGGAATTTTTCGATGTAGCATTTTTCAATTTCTTTCGCAGATCTTTCTGCGTAAGGCCACGTTTTGCTAAGTTTAATGTCAGCGAAGTCTGTGATTTGGATTTTTTCCTAACAGTTTTTTCAGTATTTGTATTAGTTTTGATTGAAAGGTCAGTATCTGAATCTGAAGATTTTTCCAGGTTTTCTGTTTTTCCGACATATTTTTTACAGTTTTCACAGCAACAATTTTCGCAGAATCGTTTCTTTACTACCGAAGCATAACTGACTCCAGGAGTTGGGGTTTGTGCCTGAACCTTACGTCTGGCTTCGGGATACGATATATCCTCCTTGAATTTCACAGTCATAATTTGCTTTTCCAGAGTCCAGCGTGGACAAGATCTAGAATATGAGGGATGGTCAGCACCACAGTTAACACACTTTTCTTCTGCGGTACACTGTTGGCTATCATGCCCTTTTTGTGCACAGCGGGCACAAGTGAGAGACCCGCGACAATTCAGTTTAGAGTGGCCAAAGCGCTGGCACTGAAAGCATCTTAGTGGATTAGGGATATATGGCCTCACTGGTAACTTTATATAGCCTGCATAAACGTATTCTGGTAAATTAGAAGATTTAAAAGTTAATATATGGTGTTTAGTCTCAAGTAGTTGTCCGTCGCGTCGTATGGAAATTCGACGTACGTCTGTAACACCTTGAGCTTTCATTTCAGATGCGATTAGTTCTACTGGAAGATTAAGTATTTCGCCACATGTAATGACGCCTTTTGAACTATTAAGGTTTGGTTTGGTTTGGTTTGGTTTGGTTTTTTGGCACAAGGGCCATAGATTTGACCATGCTGCGCCAGACTAAGTGATTTCAAGGTAAAAAAATTGATATTATTTGATACAATTTAAAATTTGAAAAACAAAAATTGATTGATATAATTTAAGGGAAAAAAAAAAAAAAAAAAAACCCTCTAAATGTGTGAATAAAAACCAATAGATTTTAAAAAGGGTAAGAGATTATCATGGGGCGTTTTCCCAAGTAAAGCAGATAAGTCAATATTATTAGATTTAAAAAAATGTAAACGCTGTGTATCAAAATTTGGGCATTCAGAAAGCACATGTTGGACGGACACAGTACAATTGCACCGAGAACACATTGGAGCTTGTTCTCCTAACAGCAGATGACGATGCGTGTACCGAGTATGACCCAGTCTCAATCTGGTGAGAACTGTATCCGTTTTTCTATTCATTTGTGAAGGCCATAGTTCGATAGTAGGTTTAATTCGATGAAGTTTGTTTTCACTTTCAATGTCCCATTCTCTTTGCCATTTTTTTAAGAGAGATATTTTTAAATGCTTTTTCAAGTCTGTTACAGGTGCTGAAGTATTCTTTGAGGCAGTCGCCAATTTGGCAGCTTTGTCTGCTCTTTCATTGCCCACAATCCCAACATGAGACGGTACCCAGCATAATAAAACATTAAAATTTCTAGATTCCAGTTTATTTAAAATATCCAAAACATTTAAAACAAGGGGGTGATAATACTGAGGATGAAATGATTTAAGAGATTCTAATGCACTAAGGGAGTCTGTGTAAATAATGAATTGCTTTTGTAGTCTATTATAGATTTCTTCTAGTGCGTATAAAATAGCAGTTATCTCTGCCGTGAACACTGAACAGAAAGAATTAATTTTAAATGAAAACACATTATCCGGGAAAATAACTGAAAAAGATACACTATTGGCTGATTTGGATCCATCTGTAAAAATTGGAATAAAGTCAGCATAATGCTGCCTGTGCTCGAGAAATATTTGTTGATAGATGATATCTGATGTGTCAGATTTAGTAAAATTTGCAAAAGGGTTTAAATAATGAAAAACAGGAATTTTCCAAGGAGGGATCTTATTTTTTGGTTGAAGGGTTACTTTTAAATGGAGTTGATTTAAATCTGTAAGAATGTTGTGCACTCTCCTATGAAATACAGGAATAAAGGATTGCCTGGCTTCGGCCAATCGAATAAAATAAGGACGCAGTTCAAAATTGTGAAATGGATGGCTTATATCTGATTTAATCTTAAAATAATAATTTAATGAAAGCATTTGCCTTCTAGATTCAAGGGATGGTTCAAAACTGTCGACATATAGGCTTTTAATGGGTGAAGTTCGGAAAGCTCCTGTACATAAACGAAGAGCTGCATGGTGAATTGGGTCCAATTTTTGCAATATACTTTTTCTAGCGGAGCCATAAATTACAGAGCCATAATCAAGCTTAGAGAGTACAGTAGCTTTGTAAATCTTAAGCATGGAGATTCTGTCAGCCCCCCATGCTGTTGTCGATAATACTTTTAAAATATTTAGAGACCTTTCACATTTTTTCCGTAACTGCTGTATATGAGGCAAGAAGGTGAGCTTTTTGTCAAAGATAACACCCAAAAATCGAATTTCATTGACAAATGGTATGTTTTCTCCATTTAATTTTAGTTCAGGGTCAAAATGAATATTGCGTTTTTGACAGAAATGGACACAAGCGGTTTTCGAAGTAGAAATAGTAAAGCCATTATCATTACACCATTGATTAATACTATTGATTGCAATCTGCAGTTGTCTTTGGATAAAATTCATATTCTTTCCTGTACAGGATATGTACAGGTCATCAACATATAATGATCCTTTCACAAAAGGGGATAATTGTTTTAAAATGTTATTTAGTTTTACGATAAAGAGGGTTACACTTAAAACACTACCTTGGGGAACACCCTCCTCCTGAATAAAAAAATTTGAAAGCTCTGTTCCCACTCTAACCTGAAATTTTCTGAGTTTTAAAAAATTCTTTATAAAAATGGGAAGATTTCCTCTTAATCCGATGTTATGTAAGTCTTTTAAAATTCCATACCTCCAAGTTCTATCATATGCTTTTTCAATATCAAAAAAGATAGCAACTAGATGTTTTCTCTGTAGAAAGGAGAGACGGATATCAGTTTCAAGGGCCAAAATATTATCGAGAGTGCAACGACCTTTTCTAAATCCACTTTGGGATGGATGTAGCAATTTACTGTCTTCCAGGTAATAAATTAATCTGTTATTTATCATTCTTTCCATTAGTTTACAAAGACAACTTGTCAAAGCTATTGGACGGTAGTTAGATGGATTAGTCGGATCTTTGCCTGGTTTTAAGAGAGGAATAATTACAGCCTGTTGCCAAATAACAGGAAAATGGTGTTCTCGCCAAATGCGGTTGTATAGATGTAACAAATTCTTCTGTGACTCTATTGTTAGATGTTTGATCATCGTATAGGTGATATTATCTGGGCCAGGTGCAGATTCATGCATCTTTGAGAGACTTGTTTGAAATTCCTGAAAACTAAAATCACAGTTATAGGACAGATTAATCTTAGAATCAAAATTCAGTTTTTGCTTTTCTGCTTTCTTTTTGTTCTCTAGAATCTTACGGGGATAATTTTCACTACTGCATGTATCAGCTAAAGACGAGGCGATGGTATTTGCAATGTCTTTTAAGGTGGATATTGTTTTTCCTTTATCAACTAAAACAGAAACACTATTCAATTGAGGGACACCAGAGATTTTTTTAATTTTATACCAAAGTTTTTTGCTAGATATAGTTGATGTTATGCCAGAAACAAACTTCTGCCATGACGCTCTGCGACTAATTCTTTGAATTCTTCTGGATTCCGATTTAGATTTTTTAAAAATGATGAAATTTTCAGTTGTGGGACGCCTGCGGAAAATATCCCAAGCCTTTCTTTGTTTCTTATAAGCCTGTTGGCAGTCAGCATTCCACCATGGTTTATTTTGTTTTCTGTAATTACCAGTCGTCTTGGGTATTGATTTATCTGCGGTTTCAATTATGGTTTTGACAATATAATTAAGAGCATCGTCTATAGTGGAAGATCTAATTATTTCAGAATCAAAATTTACTAGTGAAGTAAATAGTTGCCAGTTGGCGGCATTTAGGATATATTTAGGTGGCCTGAAAATACTATTTGCATTATGTCTATTGTCAGTTATAATTAATGGAAAATGATCACTGTTATACAAGTTATTGTCAACTGTTAAATTCAAAAAAGGCAAGAGAGATGGAGAACACATTGCAAGGTCAACTGAATGAAATGTACGTGTGGGTAAATGAAAATGTGTTTTTTCATCAGAATTTAAGAGACATAAATTATGATCTGAAAGAAATTTTTCAATCTGTAGACCACGGGCATTGTTATCAGAACTACCCCATAGGGGACTATGGCCGTTAAGATCGCCAATAATTATAAAAGGACGTGGAAGTTGATAAATCAAATTATTAAGATCTATTTGACTGACATTTTCATTTGGAGGTAAGTAAATATTGCAAACTGTAATTAAGGATTGTGTCTGAATACGTATAGCCACAGCCTGAAAGTTGGTGTTAAGGTTCAGGGGCATGGAAGGGATGTCAGTTGCAGCAAGTATTGCAACACCACCAGAAACTCGTTCTTGAGCGTGATGTTTGCTATAGATTTTATAATGACGGATATTATGTTTGTCTGTTTTGAGGTAAGTCTCTTGCAACGCAATAAAGGCGGGATGATATTTGTTAATAAGATCCTTTAATTCAGTATTCTTGTTTTGAAAACCACGACAGTTCCATGAAATGAACGAGGCCATAAAGTAGAAAAGAAAGAAAAATAAAACAACAACAACAAAAAGGAAACACCAACACAAACAGAAGGACAAAAACACTAAGGAGAAGTGGGTAGAACTTCTCCGTCACTGGTAAGCATTTCATCATCAGACAAATGCATTTTAAGAAGTGGATCGTTATCAAGTTCTTCACTTGTTTTTTTAACAGAATCTTTCAAAAAATCTTTTTTTGTAGGGACACTATTTGGAAGAGAGTTTAAAATATCTCTTTTCTCAGCAAGTCTTCTTGCACGTTTGGCAGCTTTTGATTCTTTTAATTTTACTAAATCGGTAGATTTGTGTTCATGTTTTTTATCATCTCGAGGTTTTTTAGAATTTCTTTTAACTAAAGAACCCTCTTTTGAAGAAGGTGCATTGGAAAGAGGAACTTTATCTAATGAATTATTGATATTTGATGAAGTCTTTGTAGAAGCTGTAGGAATATTAAATTGAAATTCGCTAATATCAACTGTGGCAGAAGCAATGGCTGGAGGAATTGTTTTTGCAACAGCTTGGTTGGTATTATTCTGGGACAAGGTAGAAGCAGAGGAAGTTTTTTCCCACGATTTTTTTATCTCAAGCAGTGCTAACCAGTCGCTTTTCTTTATTGTAATTGTTTCATTATCTACTGAAGGATGTGTTGTTGCAAATGCTGTAGACATGGAACTTTTTTGACCATTTTTTAAGTTTTGCTCAAAGATAGTTTGAGAGGGATTTAAAGCTGCTGAATAGGATAGACCTGGCTGGGGAGTTCTGTCGTTTACAATTTTTCGGGCTTCTGGAAATGAAATGTTTCGAGTAATTTTAATCGTTTGTATCTCTTTCTCTTGTTTGTAACGTGGGCAGGATTTTGAATAAGCTGGATGTTCTGCGGAGCAGTTGCAGCATTTTGGTGCTGTAGAAGAGCAGGCATTACTTTCATGATCTGGAAGAGAGCAGTAAGCACATAGTTGCTTAGAAGATTTACAGGCTGTTATTGTATGACCAAATTTTTGACATTTAAAACATCGAAGTGGATTTGGTATATAATGTTTAACTGGACAATTAATGTAAGCAATTTTAACCGATTTCGGCAACAAAGGAGTGTCGAATGTTAATATTAGATGCTTTGTTGGGAAATTTTGACCATTTCTTTTTATTGATATTCTACGAACTGATATGACTTTTTGTGCTTTCAGAGCATCAAGGATATCTTCTTCGGTATCTCTGTTAAATTCGCTTTGTGAAATAACACCTCTTGAATGGTTTAATGTCCGATGTGGACTGACAGTAACTTCGATATTTGCTATTTTCTCAAGTTTTAATATATTTTCAGATTGTTTTGAATTTGCAACTTCAACAAGTAAGTTTCCACTGTTTAGTTTCTTGATCGATTTCGCTTCTCCAATCATTGAAACAATAGTTTTGTGTATTAAAATAGGAGATAAATTGCTCAAAGTGTTTTTTTCAGCACTAATTACAAAAAATTTAGGATAAGCATTACTATAGTGTAAATTAGAATTTGCCATACGACATTAGAAAAGATTCGGGCCCGACGGCATCGCCCACCACGGAGCCCAACATGGGATGGCAGTTACCGGCTCTGGAAATCCCAACCTCGGCACTTGCCATAATGCTAGCCAGAACCTATACGCTGAGAGTCACCCCCGGGGACAGTGACCACCCTTAACGCCAAGCCCAAGGAGTGACCCCTTCGCTTGATCCCCTTGAGCAGCCCAGTCAAATGTCTGGGATACCAGCCGATTGATACATCAGGGTCCAAAATGTACCACCCGTCTGATGGGTCGCCACGCACGGCAAACACGTGGGGTTTTCGACTGTCCATGAGAAGCAAGAAGCAAACAGAGCGGCTACAGCTTCTCATGGAGAGCTCCCTCGCTTACCGTCGAGGGATGGAAAAAATGAAGAGAGAAAAAAGGGAGGAGAGAGCAGGGAGAGTAAGAAGAGTAAAAAAAATCGGGGGGAAGGGAAAAAAAAAGAATGAAAGATCCCTGGGTACCTCGGGATTGGGACACCCGTACCCACCTAAAGGAGGTGGGCCCCTGAGGGTTTGAACTATTAAGTGATTGGTGAGGAGTTACGGAAACTTTTATTGTAGCCAAGGATTTAAGTTTTTGTATCTGTTGTGATTGCTTTCGAGAAGAAACCTCCACAAGCAAGTCACCAGATCTCATCTTTCGAATTGACATGACTTCGCCGACTGTAGCATTAATAGCCTTTTGCACAAGGAAAAGGGGAGACATTTTCGAAAGTTTCTTTCTTATCTGAGACTCTTTTTAACACAAAAAATGCATCGAAGTGATCATTTTGGTTGAAGGAAATTGGTACTTTATGACGCCCACTGAAGGGACCCTTTTTCGCAGCGCCCATGCGATATTACAAAAAATTCGGGCCCGACGGCACCGCCCACCATGGAGCCCAACAAGGGAAGGTAATTACCGGCTCTGATCATCTTCAGCCTCGGCATCCGCCCTAGTGCTAATCGGTACCTATACGCTGGGAGTTACCCCCGGGGACAGTGACCACCCTTAACGCCAAGCCCAAGGAGTAACCCCTTCGCTTGATCCCTAGCAGACTAACAACTGAGATTGCCAGCTACCGGCCGATTGATACACTGGGGACCACAGTGCACCACCCGTCTAATGGGTCGCCACGCACGGCAAACACGTGGGGGTATTTGCTGTCCATGAGAAGCAGGAAGCAAACAGATTGGCGACAGTTTCTCATGGAGAGCTCCCTCGCCTACCCTCGAGGGAAAGAAAAAAAAAAGGAGACAGCAGAAGGCGTAGAAGAGTGTAAAACTGAATCGAGTATAGATCCCTGGGTACCTCGGGATTGGGACACCCGTACTCACCTAAAGAAGGTGAGCCCCTGAGGGGAGGATGATCTGAGAGAGATTTTGTTCGAAAATGATAAAGAGCAGATAACTTCTTTCGTCTTAGATAAAGAGGTAGTTGATAACAAATAGCATACAGGCTCTCTACCGGGGAAGTCCGAAAAGCTCCTGAGCAAATTCTTAAAGCAGAGTGGTGTATAGTATCCAGTTTGCTCAAAACGGAACGCCTTGCAGAACCATACACCATACATCCATAATCAACGCGTGATAAAATAATCGCTTCGTAGATTCGGAGTAACGATGTGCGATCCGCTCCCCATGAGGTTCTTGAAAGTACTTTCAGAATATTCAATGCCCTCTCACACTTCTTCCGCAGATATAAGACATGAGGAAGGAAGGTGAGCCTTCGGTCGAAAATTATCCCTAAAAACTTAATTTCATTCACTACTGGAATCGCAACATTTCGAATGTGGATTACAGGATCCAAATGAAGATCCCGCTTTTTACAAAAGTGCACACATTTACTTTTTTCTGGAGAAATCGTGTGACCGTTATTATCACACCAGTCCATTAGCTTATTAACTGCAATTTGCAGTTGACGCTCAATTGAGCACATATTGCAGCCTTGACAGGAGATCTGGAGATCATCGACATATAAAGTGCTTTGGACAGATGAAGGTAAGACATTCAGAATTTGACTAAAATGAATCATAAAAAGTGTTACACTGAGGATGCTTCCTTGTGGAACCCCCTCAGCTTGAATAAAAGGATCGGAATAAAAATTTCCAATACGGACACGAAATGATCGTAAAGATAAAAAGTTCTGTAAAAAAATGGGTAAATTTCCCTTAAAACCAAAATTAGAAAGAGTTGAAAGAATGCCAAAGCGCCAAGTGCGATTATGCTTTTTCTACGTCAAAAAAGATAGACACAAGATGATTTCGACGGACAAATGCGTTGCGTATTTGTGTCTCGAGAAGAACGATATTATCATATGTTGAACGCCCTCTGCGGAAACCACTCTGCAACTGCGGAATACATGCTCTCTTCTCCAATTCGAAAAGAAACCTATCATTTACCATACGCTCCAATGTCTTGCACAAGCAATTTGTGAGCGCGATAGGTCTGTAGTGCAGGGGATTAGATGCATCTTTACCGGGTTTCAGGATTGGGATCACGATAGCTTCATGCCATTGTGAGGGGAACTTCTGCTCAGTCCAAATACGGTTAAATAGCAATAACAGATTGGAAAGAGAAGTAAGAGACAAATGACGAAGCATGTTATAGGTGATTCCGTCTGGTCCGGGACTGGTATCATGTGCTTTAGATAAAGCAGAAAGCAGTTCATACATTTTAAAGACAGAATTGTATGGAAGAGAATCTCTGGTAACAAATCGCAAACCCTTCCGTTCCGCGCGATTCTTTATAGCCATGAAAGTAGACTTGTACGAATCAGCAGCAGAAACTTCTGCAAATGTTTTGCCTAGGGTATTGGCAACTTCCATGGGAGAGGAAATTGTAATATTTCCCATTTTAAGCAAAGGAAAAGAAAAATCATGATATATTCCATTGGCTGCCTTTACCCTCTTCCAAAGCAATTTGCTGGAGGTAGAAGATGTAATTGACGATACGAAGCTAATCCAAGATTCCCTTTGACTTCTCCGGCGGATGCGACGAGCATTTGCTCTGGAGCGCTTAAAAGCGAGAAGGTTTTCTGTTGATGGGTACCGACGAAAAATGTTCCAACGTTTCTTTTGTTCCCTAAAACTGTCACGGCAAGCTTCATTCCACCACGGCCTACGAAATTTTCGTTTCCGTGGAGAACTTTTTGGGATAGTGTTATTTGCTGCATACATAATGATATCAATGACATTTTGCACTGCTTCCGTTATGTCGTGAGTTTTGACCATGGTCTCAGTAATTTCTGCTAGCTGCGTAAAAGTAGTCCAGTCTGCTCGCTGGAATAGAAAACGCGGTGGGCAAAGAGTGGCACCGCCTCTATCAGCATGAGAAACAATTAAAGGGAAATGATCGCTGTTATAGAGATCACTTCCAACTGTGAAATTCAACAATGGTAGCAGATCAGGAGAACATATGGCCAGATCAAGACTGTGGAAGGTCCGTGTGGGCTCATGAAAATATGTTTTTTCATTGCTATTTAAGAAGAGACAGAGACAATTGTTAGTAATGAACTGTTCGATCTGTCTTCCACGAGAATTTGTACTATCTGAACCCCACAAAGTACTATGCCCGTTAAAGTCCCCGAGTATTAAAAATGGTGAAGGAAGCTGGTCAATAATGTTGTTTAGTTGTTGTTGATTAATGACATCATGCGGTGGTAAATATATACAGCAAACTGTAACAAGTGCTCTAATATGTATTTGAACTGCCACAGCTTGCAGGGTAGAGTGTAAATTAAGAGGTGTACTTGGAAATTGATTAGAAGTTAAAATACAGACACCTCCAGAATTACTAGTGTCAGCATCATTGCGCACAATATTATAACCACGTATTTTAAATGAAATGTTCGGATTTAAAAATGTTTCCTGAATTGCTAGACAAGAAGGATGAAGCTGATTAATGATGCACTTAATGTCAACAGTTTTGGACCTTAGACCACGACAGTTCCATGAAACGAAAGTACCCATCAAGAATTTGGTTTGGAAATTGTATTATTTATAGCAAGATCTTTGGTTGGTGAAGCCTCGCAACTCATCGAGATTTCATCATCATCCTCTTCAGATGGATGTAGAGATATTAGTTCGGAATTTTTAGCGGTGCTATTAAAAATGGACGACAAGTCTTTCTGCACTATGCCTTGACTTGCAAGTCCCAGAGCGACAGAATTTTGAACATTCGATTTTTTCAACTTCGTAATTAATTGTGTTGGAGAGAGGCCACGTTTGGAGAGCTTTAATTTGAGAGAGTTTTGTGCTTTCGATTTCCGGGATTTAGCTTTCTCGAGAGCATTGCTTGCCGTTGTTTCAATATCAGTATCAGAAGATTTTTCACTGAAATTTACTTGAGTGAAATTTTGAGTACAGTTTTCACAAGAGCAGTTTTTACAAAAGGACTTTTGCAAGACCGATGCATAACTTACGCCAGGTGTTGGCGTTTGAGAAAGGACTTTTCGTTTTGCCTCAGGATAAGAAATGTGTTCCTTAATTTTAATTGTTATTTCCTTTTCTACTTTCCAACGTGGACATTCTCGAGAAAAGGACGTGTGATTTTCCCATTGCAGTTTACACACTTCTCTTGTGCGCTACACTGCTGGCTTTCATGGCCTTTCTCTGCACAACGGGCGCAAGTGATTTGCCCGCGGCAGGCAGTTTTAGCATGTCCAAAACGTTGACATTGGTAACACCGTAAAGGATTTGGGATATAAGGACGCAAGGCTAATTTCATATAACCTGCTTTAACACATTCAGGTAGTTTAGGGCTTTGGAATGTTAAAATAAGGTGTTTTGTGGGGAGAAGTTGTCCGTCTCGCCTTATTGAAATACGGCGAACGTGCGTCACTCCTTCGGGTTTTAAGTCCTTTGTAATTTCTTCTATTGTTGTATGAAAAAGCTCTCCGCAAGTGATAACACCTCTCGAAGTGTTCAGAGAGGCATGGGCAGATACATTTACGGGAATCGTTGCTAAAGCTTTGAGTTTCAGAATTTTTTTAGATTGATCTCTAGAAGAGACCTCAGCAAGTAAGTCTCCGGAACGAGGTTTACGTACAGATGATAATTCACCGACTGTGCTTTTAATAGCCTTTTCAACAAGGAAAGGCGAAACTGAATGAAAAGTTTCATTCTTTTCACTGATTCTTTTAATAATAAAAAAAATGGTCATAATATTTTTCTTGAACAGATTTTTGGAAATTCTTTTTTGTGCCGATTTGTTGCCCACTGAAGGGAGCAGAAGATTTTTTGCCCATACGATATTTATGGGGATTCGGGCCCGACGGCACCACCCACCACGGAGTCCAACAAGGGAAGGCAGCCACCGGCTCTGGCCAATCCCAGCCTCGGCGCTTACCTTGATGCAAGCCAGTACCTATACGCTCGGAGTTACCCCCGGGGACAGTGACCACCCTTAACGCCAAGCCCAAGGAGTAACCCCTTCGCTTGATCCCTAGCAGACTAGGCACTTAGATGACTAGCTACCGGCCGATTGATACACCGGGGACCACAGTGCACCACCCGTCTAATGGGTCGCCACGCACGGCAAACACGTGGGGGTATTTGCTGTCCATGAGAAGGAAGAAGCAAACAGAGCGGCGACAGCTTCTCATGGAGAGCTCCCTCGCCTACCCTCGAGGGAAAGAAAAAAAAGGAGACAGCAGAAGGCGTAGTGGAGAATAAACGTAAAGGGAGTAAAGATCCCTGGGTACCTCGGGATTGGGACACCCGTACTCACCTATAGTAGGTGAGCCCCTGAGGGGGCAGAATGATTGGGATACACAGGTCCATAATAAACTTCATTCTATTAAAACCACCGTCAATTTGTGGCCTGCTCAACCTATGCGAGAGATTGAAACTGATTCGCCTTCGCATAGGACACACACGTTTTACTCACAAACATTTGTTGTTCGGAAATGATGCACCGATATGTCCGACATGCCGTGTAGACTTTACAATTTTACACATTTTAATTGAATGTCCCTCTTTTAATCATCATCGCAGTCATTTGTTTCCTTCGTCACCATCACTAACACTACAAGATTTAGTGGGCGAATATCCCCATAAAAATATTTTTAACTTTTTAAAAATCATTGGATTTTATAATTCTATTTAAATTGTATTGCCCTTTTAAATCTCTCTGACCTATGTTATTTTAAAACTATCAATTTACAGTGTTACATTTTAAAACAGTGATACAAGAAATTTACTTTTAAACTCAATTTAAAATGCTATAAATTTTTAAACCATTTCTCTGGTGCAGTTTAGCCAGGATATGGCTCTTGCGCCAATAACACCCAATACACAATACACAGTGATACAAAGCGACTTTCATAATGAACTAAAGAACTCCATCAACAATGACTAAGTGCTTTTCAGGGTTTCATGATGGTGTTAACAGTTTTATTCCAGGTTTAATTAATCTAAGTAATAACTATTGTAAAATAATTCGTATTCTCAGTTATATTTACAGGTTCATTAATAATTGCAAAGAGAAAAGTAAACACGAAACAGGTACTTTAGAAGCAAGTGAGTTACAGAAATCTGAAAGGTTTGTACTAAAACAGGTGCAACACGATCATTTTGCTAGATATGAGTTTTCTTGAAAAGAAAGGGGAGGTAAGTACAAATAGTCGATTGAGAAATCTTCACCCTTTCCTTGATGCCAATGGCCCCTTACGGGTGGGTGGTAGACTTGGTAATAGCGAGTTGAGTACAGATAGAAAATACCCCATTCTATTACCATCTAAATCAGTGATTCCCAAAGTGGTCTATATCGACCCCTAGGGGTCTATGACAACCTGCAAGGGGTCTACGTCAGCGAAAAAAAATATTCGATTTGTGGTCACAACACGTTTTGAACCCGTAAAAACCCGAGAGTCGCAGTCTCAGAGCTTCGCTACCTTGCACTGACTTGTTCAATTCGTCACTCTATAAATACTAATGTGGGACAAATACGTTTATTCGTTTCCTGAATATTGAAAAGGAAAGCTGTAAGAAAATTTTTTTAAATATAAACAGATAGTATATCACATAAATTATAGTGAGTCAGTGTTATTTTGTTTGAGAGTGCTAGAGAAAAGTAAGTACATATTTTTTTTTATTAAAATTTAGTTTTGTACTCGTAGTTAGCAAAGATAAATAAATTACGCCAATAAAGACTTTAGTTATAAGTAGTTTAAAATTCAATCATGCAAAATTACACGAGTGCTCTTCAATAATTTCTTTTTAAAAGTTTTAGCAATCGGTATTATAATTACAGTGCAATCTCCGTAATTCGAGCTAATTCTTGCAAGAAGATGTTCGAATTATGGAATATTTTCGGAAAAATCAAAAAATATTTTGAATATACAGCTGCTGTATTTTCTGTCTTATTTAAATAATTTTATTTTGCCCATAGATGACTGATGCCATGTCCGAATCTAAAAAGAAATGTAGACAGTACAGTGTTGATTATTTGAAATTTGGCTTCATTCCATCATTGGCGGACATGCCTATGTGCCTTTTATGCAACAAAGTTTTGAACAATGACGCTATGAAACCATCTAAACTGCAAGATCATCTGAGTAGATGCCACCCTGATAAAACAGAGAAAGATTTGAAATACTTTCAAACGCTCAAAGATGAACTTCAAAAGAGACCTACACTGGGCAGAATGTTTGCTTCGACGTCACAAAGAAATGATGATGGTTTGCGGGCGTCTTACAATATCTCGTTACTTATAGCAAAATCCGGAAAACCGCATACTATCGGCGAGAAGTTAATTTTGCCAGCCATTGAAGAGGTTTTAAAAACTGTTTTACACAAACCTGCATCTGATATCATTAAAAGAATTCCCTTAAGCAACAATAATGTTGAAAGACGTATTGATGAAATGGGTTCTGATATTGAAAGCTTCTTATGTAATAATTTGCAAACGACCCATTTCTCTATACAACTGGACGAGTCAACGGTTTTATTATGAATCAAGAAATCCACGAAGAACTGCTCTTCGCAAGAACTTTGATAACCGACACTAAAGGTGAATCAATATTTCATGTTTTGAAGGATTATTTCATTGAAAAAGCAATTAATTTATCAAATATAATATATACAGAGATAGCGGGACACCCCCGACCGGCCAACTAATGAGTCTTAGGCTCAGTAAAACCGGAGGGCCCAGATATATCAGTAGCTACAGATGGAGCTCCTGCCATGGTTGGACGTTATCGTGGATTTATAAGCTATTTAAAACAAAATGTGTCAGTGGTGTTAGAAATACATTGCGTCATCCATCGACAACATTTAGTTGCTAAAAATTTGAGTGTTAGATTGCATGAATCACTTCATTTTGTCATTGATGCAGCAAATCGAATCCGAAACAACGCGTTGAATACGCGGTTATTTGAGCAGTTGTGTGAAGCAAATGACGAACACTTTTATCAGTTACTCCTTGACACTGAAGTACGCTGGCTGTCGAAAGGCTCATGTTTGACAAGATTTTTTGCACTTTTTGAGACTATTTTAGAATTTCTGGATACTAAAGATAAAATTTTAAAAGAAAATTTAATGAAGAGGAAAAAAGACATTGCCTATTTAACAGATTTGTTTACAAAATTTAATATTGTTAATTTGCAATTACAAGGCGGCAGTTTAAATTTGATTAAAACAAAGTCCATCTTATCAGCGTTTCTTGCCAAAGTTAAACTAATGAAGCAAAATATTGGACGGGGTGAATTTTCTCAGTTCCCCAATTTGTCACAGACAAGCTGCCAGGAAGACGACGTTTTAACTTACGTTCAACATTTAAATGCCCTCCATTCAGATTTTGAATCTATGTTTGAGGATATTTTGACTATGGTTATACCACGATGGATAATTAATCCATATGGTGACATAGAAGAAACGAATGTCATAATACAAGAGGAACTGACAGAACTAAGTACAAATGAAGAACTTAAGGTTCAGTTTAAAAACGGATATCAGCAATTCTGGCTTCTTTGCAACATACCCGTTACTTATCCTGTATTATGGAATATAGCGAAGAAATTTTTAATCTCCTTTCCATCGTCATACCTAGTGGAAAAGGGGTTTAGCGCTGTTACTAATCTCTTAACGAATAAAGGAAACAGACTGGACATCATTAGCCGAGGAGATTTAAGATTAACCATTACAAAATTGACGCCAAATGTTGATAATTTATTGTTAAAGCATCAGGCTCATCCTTCTTATTAAAAATATTGACCTTTTGCTTATGTTAGTTATTTTATGTTTATTTCATGTTACATAGATTTTACATAACAGATACGAAATTTTATTTTGAGTAATATAAATTTAAATTCAATTAATAAATGTATAAATTAACAAGTGTTTTTACTTTAAGTTTTTAACTGTAAACTTCACTACAGTTAGAAATTTACAGGAAATCAATATCAGGTAAGTATGGGGTCTATTCAATACGGAAAAACATGGCAAGGGGTCTACGACACAAAAAAGTTTGGGAAACTCTGATCTAAATGCAGACTAACTCATTTGATATTAGAGTATTACCACAGAATTAATTTGCATGTTGGACCTCAATCATTATTGTTTCATGTACGCCAAAAATATTGGATTTTAAAAGGTAGATCACTTTGTAGACAAATTGTACATAAATGTGTTACCTAAAGCAGGTAACACATTTATGTAACCAGTAAGGCAAAACCAGTAGTTTGTGAGCAGTTAATGGGAGCTCTTCCAAAGGAAAGAGTTTCGGCTCATTTACCCTTTAATTGTACAGGAGTTGATTTTACTGGTCCCTTCTTGATTATATACAAAAATCAGCGTAAAGGTGTTTTTCAAAAAATATATGTTCCTGTTTTTATCGGTTTTGTAACCAAATGTATTCATTTAGAACTGGTCACTGAATTAATATCTGAAGCTTTTGTTGCAACCTTAAAGAGATTTTTCTCTATGAGAGGTAAATGTGCTAAATTGTTCTCAGATAATGCCACCAATTTTGTTGGAAGTAACCAGGAATTGAGAAGGTTACATGGCATAGTGAAAAACCCAGACGGAGTTTTGTCTGGTTATTTGTTTAGTGAAAACATTAATTGGAGATTCCTTCCCCTATGAGCCCCAAATTTTGGTGGTCTTTGGGAGGCTGGGGTGAAATCGTTCAAATACCATTTAAAAAGAGTTGTAGGTAATTCAAAATTAACCTTTGAGCAATTTCTGACTGCGACAACTCAAATAGAAGGAATTTTAAATTCCCGACCTCTTGTTCCTTTGACTACGGACATAGAGGATCTGAATGTCTTCACTCCAGCCCATTTCCTTATAGGAAAGCCGATTAATACAATCGTAGAACCCAATTTAATTGAAATTTCAGAGTGTCGATTAAAAATCTGGCAAAGGATAACTAAAATGATCCAAATAATTTGGAAAAAAATGGTCAAATGATTATCTTTGTAATTTGCAACAACGTAGTAAGTGGTGTTTTGATAAAAATAATGTTAAAATTGGGGATCTTGTTATAATCAAGGAAGATAATATGGCTGTTTGTAATTGGCCATTAGTTACGAGTTGTAGAGTTATTTCCAGGGAAGGATATTAAAATTAGAGTTATAAGTATCAAATAACAACAAGGTATTTTCAAAAGACCTATCTCAAAAATATGTTTACTACCAATGAATGAATAGATTTAATTTGTTTTTGTGAAATTGTGTATTATAAGTGTAATGTAATTTGTGATTTAAGGTAAAGTGTATCGTAATTTTGTATTATATATTTAATTGTTCGAATGCGTTTTATGTTTAATGTCATTGGTAATCAGTATATTGTGAATTAATAATTTCATATTGTTTTATTGTATGTTGAAAATTTGATAAATTTGTCAAGGTGGGCGGTATGTTGTGACGCCTGGCCACTATCCTAAAATGGCGCTGCGATCGCCAGGGGGAAGTAGAGAGGAGAACGCCATAAGTGTTGAGAGAGTGTGTTTGTGAATAAATATGGAGATACAGCCCAAAAGTATGTGTGTGATCGTTTATTTTAATTGAGTAATTTTTTATACCAATGAGCTATCGAGGGCCAAAACAGCATTTTTCAGATAAGGCCAATTTTGACAAATTCTCATGAGTGTTCAAAATAAGCAAAAATATGACCCATGCTAAAGCATTTAAAAACTTGTTTCGAAGAAATAATCATCCTTGAACGTGATATTACCATAAACGAGTCATATGTTGTTCAAAGAAAGGTTAAGTTGGAAACAGTATATTCCTCTAAAGCGATCACGCTTCGGAATAAAACTGTACATGCTTTGTGAGTCGAAGTCTGGATATGTATGGCCTAATATACACTGGAAAAGGAACCGTGTTTGATGAAAATTAAACATTTGAGCAAATCTTCGCAGGTAGTTACACTTATGCAACCACTTTTACATAAAGGATACTGTCTGACAATTTTTATTCATCTCCTGAAATAGCAGATATCCTCATTAGTTACTGTAAAGAAATGTATGGAACATTAAAACTTCAAAGAAAGGAAGTTCCTAAAGCACTATTCCCTCAGGGGCTCACCTACTATAGGTGAGTACGGGTGTCCCAATCCCGAGGTGCCCAGGGATCTATACTCCCTTTCAGTTTACTCTCCCCTAAACTTTCTGCTTTTGACTTTCATTCGTTCCCTCGACGGTAAGCGAGGGAGCTCTCCATGAGAAGCTGTCGCCACCCTGTTTGCTTCTTGCTTCTCATGGACAGCCAAAGTCCGCACGTGTTGGCCGTGCGTGGCAACCCACTTGAAAGACGGGCGGTGCACTGTGGTCTCCAGTATATCAATCGGCCGGTACCTAGTCACCTGAGTGGCTAGTCTTCTTAGGATCAAGTGAAGGGGTTACTACTTGGGCTTGGCGTTAAGGGTGGTCACTATCCCCGGGGGTAACTCCCAACATATAGGTACCGATTAGCACTAAGGTGGATACCGAGGCTGGAAATGACCAGAGCCGGTGATTGCCTTCCGATGTTGGGCTCCATGGTGGGCGGTGCCGTCGGGCCCGAATCTTTCTTGATATCGTATGGCTCCGCGTGATAAGGGTCCCTTCAGTGGGCATCATAAAGCACAATTTAATTTAAATAATTCTTACCATTTTGATAGTTTTTTTTTGTTATTAAACGAGTCTCTAATGTTAACGAAACGTTCAATAATGTATCCCCATTTCTTGTCCAAAAGGCTGTAACGGGAACTGTAGGAGACGTTGCATCAATAAAAAAATGTGGTCTGGTGACTTGCTTGTTGAGGTGAATTCCCGTAAGCAAGCCCAGCAGATACAAAAAATAAAAAATTTGGCTACAATACCAGTGACTGTAAATGCACATCATTATTTGAATACTTCCATAGGCGTAATTACTTGCGGGGAATTGCTAAATGTTCCCCTGGAGGTAATTATTTCAGAAATGAAACCGCAGGGAATTACAAATGTCCGCCGCATCACTCTTCGACGTGATGGAGAAATAATAGAAACTAAACACCACATCTTGACGTTCAATACACCTAAACTGCCTGAATTCGCTTATGCTGGCTACATTAGACTGCCAGTCCGTCCATACATCCCAAACCCTCTTCGATGCTTCCAGTGCTATTCTTCGCTTTGGCCATTCCAAGGTGAATAGCCGGGGATCTCTAACATGTGCTCGCTGTGCAGAAAAAGGGCATGACCGCCAGCAATGTTCCGCACATGAAAAGTGCGTGAACTGAAGAGGCTATCACCCCTCTTATTCCCGATCATGCCCGCGCTGGATACTAGAAAAACAAATCACCACTTTAAAGTTCTAAGAAGATATTTCATATCCCGAAGCTAGGCGCAAAGTTCAAGCGCAAACACCTGATCCGGGTAAAAGTTGTGCTTCTGCACTTCAAAATGCCTTTTGTTCAAACTGTTCATGCGCAAATTGTGTGAAGAATGCTAGAAAAACCAAACCACCTGAAAATCTTACAAATTCTGATTCTGATCAATCTAACAATAGTATTTCTGAAACCCCTAAGGTTGTAAAGACTAAAAGTAAAAAACAAAGTTCGCTAACATTAAGACTTGCAAAACGCGGTTTTTCGTAAAAAGATCTGTCCTTGAAATTAAAAAAAATCAACATCTAAAAATTCAGTCGCTTTAGGGATGGCGATGCAGGGTAATGCCCACAAGGATTTATCAACCATCTTTGGGGACAAGTTACATAGCCCTGATATAAAACTACATCCCTCTGAGGATGAAGATGAATTGGATATGAGTTGCGATGATCCGGCAACTCAAACTAATGTCTCTACTCTTCCTTAAGTCAAGCACCTCTCTTAATGGGTACCTTCCTTTCCTGGAATTGTCGTGGCATGCGTTCCAAACTTCATGAAACTAAGACCATTTTAAACACTTTTCATCCTGTTTGTTTTTGCCTTCAGGAACTTTAATGACGCCCAATATTCCATTGAAATTACGCGGCTATAACTGTGTTCGCAAGGATACAGACACTGGAGGGCGCAGTTCTGGAGGTGTCTGCGTTTTGACATCAAATTTTTACCCAAGCACACCTCTCACTTTGCATACACCTCTACAGGCTGTGGCTGTGCAGGTTCACATTCGAACATTGGTCACAGTCTGAAGTATCTACTTGCCACCTCATAATGCCATTCAACAACAGGATCTTGACAACCTTGTGGAACAGCTTCCTTCGCCTTTTATTTTACTTCAATCACATAGCACGTTGTGGGGTTCGGAAGGTACAAACTCTCGTGGGCGGCAAATTGAGCAGTTTATTTCTAATAACTGTCAATGTTTGCTTAATAACGATGATAAAACATACTTCCATGAATCCACACGTAGCTTCCATAGTCTTGATTTGGCAATATGCTCACCAGAACTTCTGCCATTATTGACCTTCACTGTTAGTGATAATCTATACAATAGCGACCATTTCCCGATTGTTGTCTCCCACGCTGATAGAGAAGACGTGACACATTGTCCTCCACGTTTCGTATTCCAGCGGGCAGACTGGTCCAAATTTTCTCAGCTGGCAGAAATTACCGAGAGAATAGTCAATGTTCCAGATGTCAGGGAAGCAGCGGCATTTATTAAATAAATGCCGCTAAATATACCATTCCTAAAAGTTCACCACGTCCGAAAATTTTCGTAGACCGTGGCGGAACAATGCCTGTCGCGATAGTTACAAAATACAAAAGAGACTCTGGAATAAATTCAGAAGGTACCCAACCACAGAGAACCTAATCGCTTTTAAAAGAGCTAAAGCCCTTGCACGTCGTATTCGTCGCTGCAGTCAGAGGGAATCATGGCTCAAATATATTTCATCAATTACATCTCGCACCTCAAGTAAGCAGTTGTGGAGAAAAGTGAAAGCAGCTAACGGGATTTATCAGGAGTTTTCTTTTCCTGTATTGAAAATCAGAAATATGTCATATTCCTCACCCTTAGATATCGCTAATATTCCTGGACAAACGTTTGCACGAATTTCCGCTGTCGAATCGTATAGTCCTGCATTTATAGCGAGAAAAAACCTCGCAGAACAGCAATCTTTGAACTTTCAAGATGCATACAGGCATCCATATAACTGCGAGTTCAAAATGTTTGAACTGAGAAAAGCAATATCCCAAGCTCATGATTCCAGCCCTGGCCCAGACGGAATCACTTATAACATGCTTCGCCACTTGGATGAGGTTTCACTCTCCAATCTCCTACATCTGTTAAACAGAGTTTGGAATAAGCAAAATTTTCCTAACCAGTGGCAAGAGGCATTTGTGATTCCCATTCTGAAACCGGGCAAAGATCCATCTAATCCTGTACACTGCAGACCGATTGCGCTAACTAGTGTCCTTTGTAAGACGCTTGAACGCATGGTCAATGCCCGATTAGTCTTCGAATTGGAAAAACGAGCTTGCATTCCGTTAATGCAAAGTGGGTTCCGCAAAGGCAGATCCACTATTGATAATATAGTGCAGGGGTGGCGAACGTGCGGCCTTAAGGTCGCATATGGCCTTTTCATAAATTAAAAATTATAAAAAACCTATAAAACTAAAAAATCAGTTGATCAATTCCCCCATTGATTCAAATTACTATCGGCCATCTTTAGCTAATGCAGCTGCTTTACCTCGTAGACCGCAGTAGTCGCAACAGGAAGTGATGACAGAATTCATGACGTCACTCACTTCTCGTAGTGCTGTGGCAGCGCACTTCGATGTATAAAAAACGATCCTCGCAGTTGCATAAAGGAACGCAGCCAAGTAACGTCGAGGCAACGAAATTGCCGGTGTATAACAGCATCAACTTTACTAAATGTTTATTTTTTGAATAAGGTAAGTTGTAAGATTTTCATATAACCTTTAATTTTAGAATCATGTCTAAAAAAAAAAGGACTCTAAAGGACGAGAATCGATTATTTAATGAAGAATGGGAATTGCAATACTTCTTAATTAGTTCCAACGATAAAATGGTTTGTTTGTTATGTAGTACAGTTATAACTACAATTAAAAAGTATAATGCTAGTCAACATTACATGATTCATTCGAATTACAAATATGCAATTCTTGAAGGAGAAGCACGTGAAATTATATTACAACAACTTAAAAAGGAAAAGCTTCACCAGCAACAAACTTTCAATAAGTTCTTTCAACAAAATAATAATGCCACGGCAGCAACGTACAAAGTAGCGTACATTCTTGGAAAACGGGGGAAACCATTTAGCGACGTTGAAATGATAAAAGAATGTATAGTGGAAGTGGTCAAATGCTTACATCCAGAAAAAGTAGATAAATACAAACAATTACCTCTATCAAGAGTAACCATCACCGAGCGACAACACGAATTAGCTACAAACATAAACAACAGTTCTGCAAGATTATTAAAGAAAAAAATATATATTTCTCCATAGCATTGGATGAATCCACAGATAATACCGATTCAGCACAGGTTCTATTTTTTATTCGAGCTATTTACTGAGGATTTTCGATGTTTTGAAGAGTTGCTTGCATTAGGAACACTTTCAGGCAGGACACGAGGAAAAGACATCTTGGTTGGTTGGTTGGTTGGTTTAGTTTCCTGGATCAAAAGCCAAACCTGGCTAAAAGACATCTTGGAGAATTTCAAAATAAAAATTTGTGAAGCAGGGTTAAATATAAATAATTTAGTAAGTGTGTGTACCGATGGTGCACCAGCCATGGTAGGAAAGCGAGAAGGTTTCATTTCGTTATTAAAAAAAGAATATGCTAATTTAGAAAACTTGATTTCTTTTCATTGTATTTTGCACCAACAAAACCTATGTGTTAAGTCGGCTAGTTTGAACGATACTTTAGAAAAAATTATTGGTATTCTAAATTTTATTCGATCAAGTTCAATGCGTCATCGTCAATTTCGAGATATAATGTCAGATAATGACACATTCAATGGAGACTTACGATATCATAGCAAAATACGTTGACTATCAAGAGGACAAGTTTTGCTAAAAATATTCACCCTGCGTCAACAAATAATTAAATTTTTTGAAGAACAAAAGAAATATTGCGATTTATCAGATAAAGAATTTTGTAGAAATGCTGCCTTTTTATGTGACATGACAATGAAGCAAAATGAATTGAATTTAAACTTGCAGGGAAAAACTAAATATATATACGAAATGTGGCAAAACATTCAAGCTTTTCGAAAAAAACTTTTATTCTTTAAATCTTTACTAAGTCGATTAGAAATTTCTAAAGAACATTTCCCACAGTTATCGGAAAATATGATGGAGCAAAATTATTCCCCTCAAAATTTGGATGAGTATGTTTCTGTTCTGGATATATTAATTGAAGAATATAATAAAAGGTTCTCAGATTTTGAAAAACTTGTTTTCACACTTAAATTAACTTTCGAACCACACCTTGTTGATATCGACGTAGCGCCCAAAGAATATCAAATGGAATTATTTGAGATAGGAGAAGATAACATCTTTAAATCACAATTAGATTCAAAAAAAGATCCTATTGAAATATGGAAGACTGCAGTTATTTATCCTCGTCTAAGACAACACGCACGAAGAATTCTTTCATGTTTTGGAAGTACATATTGTTGCGAGGCAACATTTTCATACATGGCTCAAATTAAAACCCGCCTAAGAAGTCAAATAAGTGATGTTCATTTGGAAGATCAACTTAAATTACGTGCCACGTCAATTGAACCAAATATTTCTTTTTTGTCATTCAATAAACAACCACAGAAATCCCATTAAATTTTCTGGATCGTAAAATTAAATGTCAAATTTTTTGGAATTTATTAATTGTATGTCATTTTAAAAAATAAACTATTTAATTGCAAAGAAAATTATGTATTTTAATTTTGCATATAAATCCCTTTAATTAAATCGTATATATATATATATATGGATGCGGCCTTTTCAAAAATGGTAAAATGAAAATTGGCCTTCTAATATAATAAGGTTCGCCACCCCTGATATAGTGCAACTTGAGACCCATAGTCGCAACGCTTTTGTGAGACGAAATCATCTTGTTTCCATCTTCTTCGACGTAGAGATGACCACGTTTTATCGTACGTGGCGTTTTGGAATTCTTAGAAAACTTTTTAACTTGGGTTTTAAAGGAAACCTCCAAGTATTTATAAAAAAACTTTTTATCATTTCGGACTTTTCGTGTACGCATGGGAAAATACTATTCTGATCTTTTTATTCAGGCTGAGGGCGTTCCACAAGGAAGCGTCCTCAGTGTCACACTTTTTATCATGCATTTTAGCGACATACTGAATAAATTACCGCCGACTGTCCAAGGAAATTTATATGTGGACGATCTTCAGATTTCTTGCCAGGGTTGTAATATGCGTTTAATTGAACGGCAGCTTCAAAATGCAGTTAAGAAACTGGTAACTTGGTGTGACGAAAATGGGCACACTCTTTCAGCTGAAAAGAGTAAATGTGTGCATTTCTGCAGAAAGCGAGGCATTCACCCTGACCCTTTAATCCGTATACGCAATAACTTAATTCCAGTCGTTAGCGAAATACGGTTTCTGGGAATACTTTTCGATCGGAAGCTCACTTTCCTTCCGCACATCACATATCTTCGGAAGAAGTGCGAGAAATCTTTGAACATCCTGAAGGTGCTTTCACGTACGTCTTGGGGTGCCGATCGTACGTCCTTAATCCGTCTATATCAAGCCATAATTTTATCTCGTATTGACTACGGGTGTTTTGTATACGGTTCTGCCAATCTTACTGCACTACGTCGGCTGGATACTGTGCATCATTCTGCCCTACGAATATGTTCAGGGGCTTTTCGCACACCACCAACCGAAAGCCTTTACGTTATATGTCATCAGTTGCCCTTGTGTTTGCGCCGGAGAAAACTTGCATTGCAGTACTACTTCCGAGCGCAGTGTCTCCAAAATCATCCTGTAACTCATATGACCATTCCAGTTTGCTTTAGAAGATTTTACAATTCTAGACCATCTCACATTCTTCCCTTTTGTGAGAGAATCAAAAGCGTAGTGAGCGATTCAGGGCTACAGTTTTCTGATGTCCAAACAATAGATTATCAAATATTTCCACCTTGGGAGATTCCACAGTTTTCCTTTTTGAACTTTTCATCGGACTATAATAAAGCTTCAACTGATCCAGTTATTTTCCAACAACTTTTTAATTTCCATCGTTCACAGTACGCCACCTATTTATCAATATTTACTGACGGCTCAAAGTTTGACGGTCATGTTGGTTGCAGTGTCGTCTTTGGTGAAGAAATATAGTTTACGTATTCATAACTCTTTCTCCGTTTTATCTGCGAAGTCCTGGCGATTTTTTGTGCTTTGCAAAAAATTTCTCTTTCGTCGCAACGTCAATTTTGTATTTATACGGACAGTATAAGTTCTCTAGAAACTCTCCACCATTTTAACTACCATCCAGTTGCTATTAAGATCTTGGGACTTTTGCAGACTCTCCATCATAGGGGCTTTAGCATTTTATTTTGTTGGATCCTGAGTCACGTTGCATGCCGATGCTGCTGCTAAAGCTGCTTCTGTCTTTTTTCACTATGGTTTACCTTACCGTGATGTTCAGAAATCACTTGCAAAACATATCTTTTCTCTGTGGCAAGAGACATGGGATAAGCATACCCAAAATAAACTGCACGTTATTAAGCCCTCTATTGGCGTGTGGCCAGTGTTGCCTATGCGTGCTCCTGATGTCAAATTGACACGCCATCGCATAGGGCATACTCGGTTTACGCTTTGTCATCTTCTTCTCGGAGAGAGACCACCGATTTGTCCTCGATGCTATATCGATCTTAGTGTGAAGCACATTTTAATTGAATGTCCAGATTTTAATTCCTATCGCATCAGCCTTTTTAATTCAACTTCATTGACACTACATGAATTAGTGGGAGAAAAACACCATCCAAATATTTTTAGTTTTTTAAGATCTATAGGTTTTATTCATTGGATTTAGCTCTTTTTAAATTTGCATTCCATTTTGCATTTTCATTCAAATTGTGTTTTCGTGTTTTATGGTTTTTATTGATATATATATACTAACTCCTTTTTAAACTCTTAATTAATCTCTTGCTCTCTCTTACTGAATGCCCAAGATATACTTCGTCATGCCTTAAGTATTGGTCTCTGTAACTTAAGCGTGTGCTTGGCGCAGTATGGCCAGATATGGCTTTTGAGCCATAAAACACCAATCAACCAACCAACCTAAACCACTATTGACAAAAAAACTTCCAAAATTGCAAATGCTTGCTTACCAGAGAGGAGAAGTGTGCATTATGAAATGGATGGACAAAAAAAGCCATGTCTCTCATATCTACAATATATAATCCGGAAATGATTCAAGTATCCTCTTCGACGAATGAAATTAAACGAAAACCTAATGTATTTATGGAGTATAATAACACAATGGGTGGTGTAGATCGAATAGACCAGAACCTAAGTAATTATCCTGTAATAAAGAAACGAGGAAAGAAATATTACAAAAAAATATTTTTTGATCTTCTAGACATCTGCTTATGGAACGCTTATGTTTTGTTTGAAAAGCACGGCGGTGAAGTTACGAATTTACAGTTTCGATTGGAAATTATCGATCGACTTACTGAAAGGCATGCAGCAGTAGAAGAAAGAAAAGGCCGTCTAGGATAACTCCACTAAGACTAACAGAAAGACATTTTTTAGAGGTTATTACAACTACAGAGAAAAAACTAAGACCCGCAAGACAGTGTTATGTGTGTTCATTGAAAAAAAAAATGACAACGGCAACGACCACCATCAACGGCAAAAGAATTAGAAAAGAGACTAAATATTTTTGCCCAGACTGTGCCTGTCGCCTTGCTTTAAGATATATCACACTAAATCAGATCTTAAAGAAAAAGGTTAAGTATGTTTTGAATCAAAACATAATAGTAAATGTAACTTTCCTGTTTTGCATTCATGTAGGGGGAAAAACAACTTGCAGGGGAATTTGATTATTTTCATTAAGGAAAAAAAGTTGTAATAAATGCTTAAAAATATTAAAAATGTAAAATGAGCACACAAAAAATTCAATAAAAAATGTGACATTTTTTTGACGGAATTCTGAAAAAAAAAAATAAAACTGTCAAAGGGTTAATTGGTCCACTACCACCATCAGATGGCATGATATATTGTATGACCTCCATTCGACGGTTTTCCTGCTGGTTGGAAGCAGTTCCTTTGCCAGAAAGCACAGCTGAGATAGTTGCCAAGGTTTTTTTTATGAACACTGGATTTGCAGATTTGGAGTACCAATAAAAATAATTACATATGAAAAAACAGTTTGAGTCTCAGATTGGTTTGGCTGCAATTTGTGGTGCTACAGTAGCGCATATACGAGGCCCATCCAGAAAATAGATTACGTTTTCGTCTGTGTCCGCTAGGGGCGGGGCTAGCGCGGCCATCTTGGGGTCAGAGCGTTGCACAGCTCAGTCGGCATCTAGCCGTGCTAGTGAGAGGTTCGTGCTGTGCTCCGTTCAGATACTGTGACGGTTTGAAATGTCTGCGTTAATGGAAAATCCCGCGAGTTGCGAGGTGCGTGCAGTAATAAGGTTTCTGACTGCAAAAAACTGTAAACCCGATAGAAATCTATCGGCAGCTTTGTGAAGTGTATGGGGACAACATTATCACTGAAGGTGGAGTGCGTCAGTGGGTCATAAGATTTAAAAATGGCCGAACCAATGTTCACGACGAAGATCGAAGTGGGAGACCCAGCATAGTGACTGCCGAACTTGTCGAAAAAGTCGATGCTACAGTCCGTGAAAATCGAAAGTTCACAATAACGGAACTTTCTTTGAGTTTTCCAAAAATTTCGCGAAGTTTGTTGCACAAAATCATCAGCGAAAAGCTTGGTTACCACAAGTTTTGTGCAAGATGGATTCCAAAAATCTTGACAGAGGACCACAAAAATCAGCGAATGGCTGCAGCGTTGAACTTTTTGGACGCTTACCATAAGGATGGTGACTCTTTACTCGATCGCATCGTTACTGGTGACGAAACATGGGTGAAACACGTGAACTGTGAAACGAAATTGCAATCAATGCAGGGGGTCACACAAGTTCTCCCCAAAAACCCAAGAAATGCATGCAAACAATGTCGGCAAGGAAGATGATGGCGACTGTTTTTTGGGACAGAAAAGGTGTGATTTTGGTGGACTTCCTGGAAAGAGGCACTACAATAAACTCTCAAAGGTATTGCCAAACTCTCCAAAAACTCAGAAGAGCAATTCAAAACAAGCGCAGAGGAATGTTGAGTTCTAAGATCTTGTTGATTCACGACAACGCCCGGCCCCACACGGCAAATGTCACTCGTAAAGTTCTTGAATCTTTTAAGTGGGAGTTGTTTCCTCATCCGCCGTACAGTCCCGACCTGGCACCGAGCGACTTCCACCTATTCCCAGCAATGAAGAAGTGGCTGGCTATGCAGCGTTTTGATGACGACACACAGCTGCAAGAAGAGGTAACGAAGTGGTTGAAGGCGCAGGCGGCCGAATTTTTCGACGAAGGAATTTCCAAGCTCGTACACCGCTACAATAAATGCCTTAATTTGAATGGTGACTATGTAGAAAAGTAGTATTTGAGTGTGGCTTTCATCTGTATATAATAAAATTTGTTTCCTATATTTTGTTTATTTTTTTATTCCAAAACGTAATCTACTTTCTGGATAGCCCTCGTAACTCCATATCACCTACAATGTAATAGAAAAGTGGAACGTTTGTATAGAACCTTGAAGGGTGCTATAAAAGCACATAATCACAACCTACTGTACTTCTTGGATTGAGAGCTGCTCTAAGATCTGACAGCAATTATTCCATATCTGAAATGGTGTATAGTTCAAACATAAAACTGTCAAGCGAATACTTTGATCCACCTAAAACTAAAATTGATCTTCAAATCTTTGTCACTAGATTGCAAACATTGATGGAAGAGCTGACACGAATTGCATCTAAAACTACAAGACGTCAAATAATTTTTGTGCATAGATTTGAGATGTGCATGTTGACAGGATTTAGAAAGCACTTGAGCCACCGAATGAAGGACCTTATACTGTGTTGGAACGAAGCGAGAAATATTTCACAGAGCAAGTGAAGGGCAAGAATGTAAACATATCAGTGAATAGGCTGAAATAATCTTATATGCCAGTGACAGGCCCAATATCTGACAAAAAAGCAACTCCTTCTAAACAACTAGATCAGAATGCTGAGCAAGAGAACCCTCACCTCTCATCGGTTAATCAAAAAAATTCCAGATATGGTCGAAAAATAAAACGGTCAGTAAGGTTTAAAGGTTTAAATTAGGTGTTCTCATAGCTTACTAATTAATTACTTTTTTGTATCAAAATTTAGTTAATCTTAATTATACTTTGTAGATACATAATATTCCTTCACATTATATTGCTTCTTATAAATTTTACATAATGCAATATCAGGAAATATAATTTCATGCAGTTATTCGCAACACTGAGTAATGCTGTTTTACTAGAATGTAAACAAAGAGTATTTAAGATGCATTTTATTTTATTGCTTGTGTAATATTCTTTGTAATAGTTTTTTTTATTAGTATTATACTAAGTATTAAAATTTTAATACAAGATTATCGCCTATTCTGAATTCAAGCATTGTGTACAATCTATAAAGATTTAAGTCGTTTTTATCTTAAATGCAAATGATAGTTATGGGTACCTGTTTGAATTTGAGTACCTTGTATGCATTATTAAAATGTGCATGCTTATATTACATTTAACTGGTATTGCATTGTGTTACATAACACACATTGTGATTTTGTTGTGTAAATTGAAAAATTAAATTACTTGCAAATGAGCATTATATTTGTTATTAAGAGTTGAAATTGATATTTTGTGCATAAATGTTGAATATTCTTCTAATAACACTTCCTAATCCATTGATTTTCTAGCTCAATTATACTTATTTGGAAAATAATATTAAGTTCTGGTACTTAAGCTCACACAAGTGTTTTCTATTGCAATTGTCATAAAAGAGCATGGAGATTATTTTTATACCATTGTAAATAATACAAAATTGAGATAATGTAACAAGCAACAGTACTGAAAATATATCATATTGAATTGTATAATTATTTCTTTATGTATTTATTACTCAGAAATATTGGATGCCATTATAGCAATTGCTCTCTCTCAGAGAAAGCGTGCCTGCTCATGATGTATGTTTCATCGTTAATCATATAAATGGCCTTGATATTTACTCAATTTATATTTGGCTAAATGGATGTTTCGGAACAGATTTCGTGCGAAAATAAAATAAGGTAGACATCTTCTGTCGCCTTAAAGAAAGAGATAGTTGGTGACATGTAACATAGAGGCTTTCAACTGGGGACGTGCGAAACGCATCAGAACAAATGCGTATTTGGGAGGTATTCAATCGCAGTAACACAGACGAGCGGGCGAAACCATACATCCATAATCTATCTGGGTGAGAATGATTGCTTGATAAATACGAGGGAGAGAAGTTCGATCGGCTCCCCAAGATGTATTTGAGCGAACTTTTAAAATATTTAAGGATTTTTCACACTTCTTCCGCAAATATTTGCGGAAGGAAGGTGAATTTACGATCGAAAATCACTCCCAAATATCGAACTTCATTCGCAACAGGAGTAGTATTTTTAACTTGAATAAAAGGATCCTGGTGGATGTTTCTTTTTCGTTAGAAATGAATGCAAGACTTTTCTCCGGGGAGATAGCTTGGTGTGATAATAATGGTCACACTCTTCATTTATTTACTGGATTTTGAAGCAGTCGCTTTATCAGTGTCACGTTACTACCTTCGCATGAGACCTGCGAATCGTCAATATAAAGTGTATTATGAATTGATGAGGCAACTGATTTAAAATTTAGCTCAGATGAACAATAAAAACTGTAACGCTGAGGACACTTCCCTGCGAAACTCCCTCTGCTTAAATAAAATTATTAGAATAAAAGTTACTAACTCGAACACAAAAGGATCGTTATGTTAAAAAGTTTTGTAAAAAGATGGACAAATTATCCCTAAAACCCAAATCAAATAGTGTGGAAAGTATGCCATAGCGCCATGTACGGTCATATGCTTTCTCAATATCGGAAAATATGGAGACAAGGTGGCTGGTTCAGCACAGCGGGCACAAGTGAGTGTCCAGCGGCAATGAACTTTCGAATAACCAAAGCGCTGGCACTGGAAGCATATTAATGGATATGGGATATATGGTTTGACTGGTAGCTTTGTATAACCTGTGTATACATATTCTGGTAACTTAGGATTGTGAAAAGTCAGTATGTAATGTTTGGTTGGGAGAAGTTACGCATCACGTCGCATTTTCATTTTATCAATTCGAGGCACACCTTGTTTCTTAACCCATTGACTGCCAGACATATTTAGAGCGTTTTGCCCTGGGTGCCAAGGTTTTATTTTGAAGAATACATGAAATTTTACAATATATATATATAAGTTACTGATACAATATTGTAATAGCATTTACAGTAATTTTTATTGAAAAAAAAACAGTACGAGATAACTCGTAGTTGGCGTCACTGAATAAAATTCCTGTGCTGGTTGCCACTTACGAGTTATCTCGTAGTGTTTTTTTTCAATAAAAATTACTGTAAATGTTATTACAATATTGTATCAGTAACTTATATATTCAATAAATTTAATGGGCTATAGTTTATAAACTTAAAATATCATCGCAGTTCTTCTCCAGAGATTGAAATTGAACTTTTGGGCAATCAGATTTGTCTCGGACATTTTTATAGAATTTTGCATCCATAGACTATGAATCACTATTACAAACTAGTTTATGTAAAATCCTCTCCGTATCCTCGTCCCCAATATCCTCCTGCTCAAGTCCTCGCCTACTCTCCATCGAGATACTCTCCAAGATCTTCTTCGGCACGACCGACTAGATATATGCTTCCAGGTTTGGTTGGATTCCAAGCTCTTGAATATGCTTCTTGTGGTATTTCGTAACCACCTCGTCTCATGTCATTACATAGGGAACTATCCTTGCCTTCGCTTTATGTATTAATGCAAGCTCATTTAAGTAAACTTTATAATATATATATATATAAAAATTAAATTTCAATTATCTTATATATACAAATACATATATGTTACATATCTTATCCTACTATATTCTAATCCGCTACGTGACGACAGTCCTTAGCGTGCGTTTATTCGGTATAAGATATTAGGTTGGGGAAAAAGAAATCCATTATTTTTTCGGTAGATGGCTGTAGTGATCGATATCTCGTAAATTATCGATCAAACAATTTCAAATTTATGCTCGTTGTCAAGGTAACAGTTCGCACTAAAAGAATTCGTTTGCAGTTTTTTGTTTTGTCCATTCAGTTCTGAGTTACACGGCGTTAAAGATGGAAGTCAACAAAGAGAAAATTCGGTACATTTTACAGTTTTTCTTTGATAAGGGCGAAAATGCAAGTCAGGCGGCTGAAAATGTGAATAGTGTTTATGGTCCCGATACTGTAACAGCTAATTACGCGCAATTTTGGTTTCGTCGATTCCGTTCGGGTATTTTTGACGTTAAGGATGCCCCTCGCACAGGCAGGCCCGTCGTCGAAAATGTCGACAAAGTCACTGAAATCATCGAAGTGGACCGGCATGTTAGTAGTCGTAGCATCGCCCAGGAGTTAAAGATCGACCACAAAACAGTTTTAAACCATTTGCACAAAGCTGGGTTTAAAAAAAAGCTTGATGTTTGGGTTCCACACCAATTAACACCAAAAAACATGATGGATCGAATTTCCATCTGCGAAGCCTTGGCCAAACGTAATGAAATCGACCCATTTCTTAAACGGATGGTGACTGGGGATGAGAAATGGGTCACATACGACAACATTATGCGAAAGCGATCGTGGTCAAAGCGCGGTGAAGCAGCTCAGACGGTGGCCAAACCGGGACTAACGGCCAGGAAGGTTCTGCTTTGCGTTTGGTGGGATTGGAAAGGAATCATTTATTACGAGTTGCTTCCATATGGCCAAACATTAAATTCAGACATCTATTGTCAACAACTGGACCGTCTGAAGCGAGCAATTGACCAGAAACGGCCAGAATTGGCCAACAGAAGAGGTGTCGTGTTCCATCAGGACAACGCCAGGCCACACACTTCTATAGTGACTCGTCAGAAACTCCAGGAGCTTGGTTGGGAAGTTTTGATGCATCCACCATACAGTCCGGACCTCGCACCAAGCGATTACCATCTTTTTCTTGCATTGCAAAACTTTTTTAGTGATAAGAAATTGGCATCAAGGGAAGAGTGTGAAAATCAATTGCTGGAGTTTTTCGCTAATAAGGACCAAGACTTTTATGAGAGAGGCATAATGAAGCTACCATTAAAATGGCAACAAATTATAGAACAAAATGGTGCATATTTGACCTAAATCGGACAATGCAAAACATGTTAAATAAAGTCTTGAAGTTCACGTAAAAATAATGGATTTCTTTTTCCCCAACCTAATAATACAAACACGATCATAGTCACGTGATGGTAATCATGTGATCTCCGATTACCAATAGTAGTGGATTTTGAGTGGGTAATGGGAGCTTGGACGATGCACCACCTTGCTTTGTTCCTCATTTGCTTGGCGAAGCAGTTTCAAATATCCGCAAGAAGATTTATGAAAGTAATAGGCCGTATCTATTCATATTATCAAATAAAAGTGTTGAAAAATAAGTGGAGTTATTTGGAAAGAAATATTTATTAAAAAATTAAGTGTGGCTCATTGACGTAAGTACATCATATACATAGCTATATAAATTCAAATTCGTAAAGAAAAATCGCGAAAATAAATAGGTTATTTCCTCACCCCAGAATAATGGATCGTGAAGAAGAATCAATATTTTTTGAAGAAGTTTCGGCCGACGAGGAAATGTTCTCTGAGGACAATAGCGACATTTTTTCGGTAGGAGATGATGACTGTGAAACCGAAATGACATGAAATTTTCAGAGATTATTTTCATCTTCATTTCTGAAAGTGAAGATGAAATAAGACCTTTCCCAGCAAAACGACCTCGAAGGATTCTATCAACTTCATCGAGTGATAGTTTTGCCGGTGAAGCATCACAAAGGGCCGCATATCAAAATGATGCAGATATATGGACAACAGATAAGAGAGATCCTCCACAGTTCGAATTCAGAGGAAATCCAGGGTTGAAAATTCCAAACGATGTAAAATCACCAGGAGATTTCTTTGATCTGTTTTTGACAGAATCTTTTTTGAATAAAATTGTACAAGAAACGAATCGCTATGCTGACCAACAAAGAGCAAAGTTTCCAGTATTACGATTCTCCAGGCTGCGAGATTGGAAGGATACTAGTGCTAAAGAATTGTGTATTCTTTGCATTACTTATGCACACCGGTACAATTAGTTTACCCTCCGTAGCACATTATTGGAAAACAAATAAACTTTATAATTTCGACTTTTGGAAGAATAGAATGTCTAGAAATCGTTTTCAATTAATTTTGAGATTTCTGCATTTTAATAATAACAAGATAATGATCGATTATTCAAGATCAATCCAATATCCCAACACTTCAACGAAACTATGAACCGCATCTATAAACCGGAGAGAAAATTGTGTATTGACGAAGCGATAGTTCTTTGGCGAGGAAGGTTGATTTTTCGGCAATACATGAAAAAAAAACGGCATAGATATGGCATCAAACTGTATGAACTTTGTGATTGGTTGGTTGGTTGTTTTGAATTTTTTTGGCACAAGAGCCATTCTTGGCTATACTGCGCCATACATGTGATGAGCTTTGTGAACCTAACAGAATAGTCTTGAGAGTGAAAACTTATGCTGGCAGAAATGATGATCTAAGTGGACGAAATCATGCTTCAAATGTCGGTTTGGCTCTGATGGATGGTTTCTTGAATAGTCATTATGAACTTTATATGGATAACTACTATAATTCAGTTGGGCTCGCGAAAACTCTCACGAGTAAATCAACATATGTATGCGGTACGTTAAGATTCGACCGAAAGGGAAATCCAGAAAATTTATTCAAAAAGAAACTGAATCAAGGAGACTGAGTGGCTCAGATCAGGATCCATTATGGTCAACAAATGGAAAGATAAGCGGGATGTGCTGACTATATCCAACATGCATAAAGGTGAAATGGTTTAAGTGCAGAACTAAAATGGAAAAATTTCGACTAAACCGGATACAGTCAGAGATTATACTTTGGGAATGGCAGGTATTGATCGCTCTGACCAAAGTATGTCTTATTACCCATTCCTTAGGAAAACCATCCGTTGGTACAAGAAAATTGCACTACATTACTTGGAAATATTCCTGCACAATGCGCACATGTTTTACAACCAAAGAAATTGAAGGAATAAAAGGATGACGATAATTCAATTTAGGGAATCAATTATTATGCATTTACTTGATTCATGTGTTTTTAAATGTATTTTCGTTTTATTTATTATTATTATTTTTTATGTTACACTTCTTACAATCTTATGTAGTCAAAACTGTTTAACTCCATCAATAAGGACTTTATTTAAATGCCATTTTGGATTTCTTTTACACTAATTATATATTTTTTGATCGAAGAATTTCTATTATCAATTTGGATATGGTCCCTATTTTCACCGACGAAAAAGTCTTTCAAGTGGTATGGAAAAGTGACATAAGTCAATTTTTTTTTTCTGTGTTATTATTCAAAAAGTTTTAAAGATACAGTTATGCAGTTTTTTAAATGGTCTTCTGGGATGGATTGGTTGGTTGGTTTTTTTATGGCGCAAAGATTAATAATGGCCAAGCTGTGCCAAACTCATAACTTAAAATATTAAAAAAGATAATGGAATTTCATTAAAGTAAGAGGATGTAAAATTAAAATAATGAAGTGAAAATTTAAATTAGATATGCATGAAATTGATGTCAAGTAATAAAGAAAACACATTAACATGGTAGGGTTATCCAATTATGTCTTGCAAATTTGGATAATCGCTGTCAAAATATTTTAGTCTTAGAAAGCGATATTCAGGACATTCACATATGATATGCCGAACAGAAATTATGGTATTACATTTTACACAAATTGGAACTGCATCTGAATGAAGTAAATGTTTGTGAGTAAAATAAGTATGGCCCAGGCGAAGTCTTGTTAGCACAACACTCTTTCTGCGGCTAAGAGAGTCATTCTTAAAACCGGAAATAGAAGGTTGGATGGAGTGCAATTTATTACTAAGTTGAGAGCCCCTAGTATGCTGCCATATAAGAAGCGAACATTGCTTTACAATTACTTCCAAGTCTTGAAGTGGACTTATGGGATGGAAAGGAAAAACTTTCTAATTGACCAAATTTGCATAGAGGGGTTTTATAAAAATTTACAAAGTGTAACTTTTTAAAATTCATAGGCGGATTTTTTTTCTTAATGTAATCTTCTGCCCTATCTTATTTTGAACATTTTTTCAAATTACATCACCTACTTATCTCTAAAGGTTAAAGAATTAAAGCGCGTTTCAATCTTTTTGGGACACCCTGTATATGACAGTTGTAAATGCCTACATATTGTATAAAATGCTACCAAATATTGAAGGTGAAATGATAGGATAGGATAGGATATGTTAATTTTCTGGCGCAAGATCCTTTTCTAGGATATGCTGCGCCGAAAAAAACGTCATTTATTGAGTGTTCCTACTTAATACCATAAAATTCGTCGTAGAAAATTTGTAAAACAGTAAGTAAAATATGAATAAATTTAAATTTCACTAAAAACTCCAATTTTCTTTAAAAACGGGAATAAATTCTTATGAGGTTTTTCCCCTAGAAGGAAAGACAAGTTAAAATCAGAGGTGTTAAAAAAGCTTACACGGTCTCTATAAAAAACAGAACATTCAATTAAAACATGGCGTATAGTCAGTGGAACACTGCATGAGCCACAGACAGGCGGAGATTCACCAAATAGCAAGTATCTGTGTGTCATACGTGAATGGCCGATACGCAGTCTAGTCAGAATGACATCAAATTTTCGATTGAAAGATGAAGCCCAAGGAGTAATGTATGGTTTTACATCATGGAGTTTATTATTTACTTCTTGATTCCAGTCATTTTGCCAAGTCCTTAGCATCCACTTACGTAGTGCACTTTTGATATCGGTATAATGAAGAGGCATAAGACGATACATATTAGCAACTTTGGCAGCTGTGTCTGCCTGTTCATTACCTGTTATACCGACATGAGCTGGTACCCAGGAAAACAAAATTCTATAGCCCTTCCTATGCAGGTGGGATTTCAAACGCTTAATTTCTTGTATTAGACCATGGGAATTTATATGACTATTCAAGGATTCCAATGCACTTAGAGAATCAGAGTAAATAATAACATTTACTGGATGTTTTTCTGAAAGATATTTTAGCGCTATATACAACGCTGTCAACTCAGAGGTAAAAACAGAGGTGAAATCATGAAGTCTAAAACTTATAATGTCATTCTCACAAACAAAAGCGCAACCAGTATTTGTATCGGATTTAGAGCCATCTGTATAAATGGGTAGATAATCATGAAATACTTGTCTATGGGAAAAGAATATAGATTTGAAAACAGAACCACAAACATCCGCTTTATGTAGATTCTTAAATGGATTCAAGTAGGTGATGTTATTGCAAATCCACGGGGGGTTTGCATGTGAATTATTACTGCTGACATCAAGCGCTTGAAATTCATCTGGAAGTAATTTGCGAATTCGTAATCCCAAAGGAGGAATACAAGAAGGTCGGCTGTTGAATAGTCTGTCCATACTATGATCCAAAAGTATTTTCCTCAAAGGGTTATTTTCGGTCGATAAAACTCGAAAATAAAAACAAAAGGATAGCATATGTATTCTATGAGTCAAAGATGGCTCAAAATTTTCCACATACAAACTCTTGATTGGAGATGTGCGGAAAGAACCCGAGCATAGTCTTAAAGCCTGATGATGGATATAATTAAGTCTTGAGAGGTGTGAAACACGCGTGGATCCATAAACGATACACCCATAATCTAATTTGGAACGAATGATGCTTCTATATATGCGTAATAAGCATATGCGATCAGCACCCCAAGCAGTATTTGAGAGAACTTTTAAAATATTTAGAGACTTGAGACAAGTCTTCCTCAAATATGTAATATGGGGAAGGAAAGTCAATTTTTTGTCGAAAATTACACCAAGGAATTTGCATTCATTTTGCATGATTAATGGTGTGTTTTGAATGAATAACTCTGGATCTGGGTGTAACAATCTTCTACAGAAATGAACACCAAACGTTTTTTGAGTGGAAAAGGTAAAGCCGTTTTTATTTGTCCACGCTATCATATTATTGATTGCTGTTTGTAGCTGTCTTTCAATAAATCTCATATCTCTACCAGTAGAAGAGATCTGAAGATCGTCTACATAAAGTGATTTTTGTATGCTAGAAGGTAAAACTGATAAAATATTATTAATTTTTAAAATGAATAGGGTTACACTTAAAACTGAGCCCTGAGGAACACCCTCTTCTTGGCAATAAACATCAGAATAAGTATTTCCCAGTCTAACTCTAAAATAACGATGTTCTAAGAACTTTTGTATAAACAAAGGCATATTACCACGAAAATCAAGCTCAAATAGGTCTTTTAAAACCCCATATCGCCATGCTCTATCATACGCCTTTTCTATATCGAAAAAAATCGAGACCAGATGATGGCGTCTGAGAAAGGCTGTACGAATGGCACTTTCCAATAACATCAGATTATCTGTTGTGCAGCGACCTTTGCGGAAACCACTCTGAAATGGTGAAATGCATCCATTCTTTTCTAAAACATAGGTCAAACGTGCATTTACAATCTTTTCAAGGAGTTTACACATACAGCTGGTCAATGCAATTGGACGGTAGTTGAGGGGGTTCAAAGGATCTTTATTAGGTTTCAATATTGGAATGATAGTGGCATATTTCCATTTTGATGGAAAATAATGCTCTGTCCATATTCTATTAAACATATATAAAATATTTCCAAGGCAGTCATCTGACAAATGTGAGATCATGGAGTATGTGATGCCATCAGGACCTGGTGAAGTTTGCTTAGTTGTGGACAATGATTTACGTAATTCTTCCATAGTTAAATCAACATTATACGAGAGAATCTTTTTTGTGGGAAAACGAAGGGTAATTTTTTCTGTTTTATTCTTATATGAGAGGAATGGTTCTGTATAGTTCTGTGCTGCGCATACAGATGCAAATGTTTCTGCCAAAATATTAGCCATTTCCTGTAAGTCACATATTTCCTGATCATTCACTTTTAAATAGGATACAGGATGTTCAGAATAAATTCCACACGCCTTTTTTACTAGATTCCACATTTCTGTTGCCGAGATAGAAGAATTTATATTTGATGTCAGTTGAATCCAGGAACTTCGTTGGGCTTGGCGCCGAGTACGCCTGGCTATAGCTTTAGCTCTTTGAAATAAAATAAAATTTGTCGTAGAAGGCCGCCTTCGAAACTTATTCCATGCATTTTGTTGATTCCTGCGTGCGAAGGTGAAATGAAAAAATGATAAAAAATTCTGAATGGAAATAGTTAATTCTCTCATAATTATGGGTAAATCAAGGGTCATTAAAAAAAAAAGGAAACTTTCATCTACCTTGATAAAAAAAACTCATAAATTTCATGTCCGGGATGATATCAGACTGACCAATGCTGAACATTTGAAGTGCAAATCAAGGCGTTGCGCTGTAAGCAGTACAAAAGAAAAAACCGTGTAAAACCCGATTGATGTGCGAAAAATGCAATGTAGGGGCTTTGCGTATATAAAAAAGGCGCATCCTGTTTTCAAACATTTCACAGAAAATAACATTTTTAAAAAATGTTTTGACTTTCGAAATATAGAAAGAAAACTTAGAAATAGTGTAATATCTCTCTCTGAGAAATTATTTTGGCATCCTTTACTTAATTATTGAATCTTATTATTTTTCATTAATAATTTTTTTATGTTGTAAGAAATTATTTTGGTATCCTTTTCTTAGTTATTGAATCGTATTATTTTTTAATTTATAATTTTTTGTGTGTTGTAAGGTTGTATAGATAATTTTCATTAATAATATTTCATTTTTTTTTGTATTTTCATAAATGAATTATGAATAATTGTTTCAAAACAAATTCAAAAGTTTCATTATTTATCAGAAAAAACTATTGTAGGTGCGCGGTGGTTTTACTCCGAAACCAACACCCAAAGTGGGGTGTAATCCACTGATTTTTTTAAAAGGTATTTTTATTCTCCATAGACCCTATACATGCAAAGCCCAAGGACTAGCCCCTTCGCTTGATCCCTAGCAAACTGACCACTCAGGTGGCCAACAACCAGCCGATTGATACATCGGGGCCCACAGTGCACCACCCGTCCAATAGCTCACCACGCACGGCAAACACATGGGGCGATTAGCTGTCCGCGAGAAGCAGAGAGCAAACAGGGCGGCGACAGCTTCTCATGGAAAGCCCCTTCGCTTACCCTCGAGGGAGAGATGGATCAAGCACAGTAGGAGGCGAAGAGGAGAGTAAATTGAAAGGGAGTAAAGATTCCTGGGTACCTCGGGATTTGGACACGAGGTGAACACCTGAGGGGTTTCTTTAATATAACCCACCTCTAAATAAAGGAAAATGTTAAAATGCGGTTTATATCCAATTAAAAGTGGATGGCAAGAAGCAACTGAATTAAAATACTTAAGATTCCAGTCACTGACATTCGATCAATATATGTCAGATAGTTAAGCTAAGAGTTCTGGCACAAAATGACCTCCGTTGACCCCGGCTGAAGTGGATGATAGTAAAACCTCTTTCTTGCAACTCACCCCTCCCTCACCAATTCCTTCGAAGATAGATAAGGCTTGTCTTTCTTTTCGGAGTTTTGAAATTTTAAATTACCCCTCCCCCACTCAATATCATTTTATTGTATATTATTTCTCTCTCCAGACTTTTTTCCCCTGACACACAAGGATTTATATATAGTTATAACTTAATCCTACATCAAATTATAATCCCATAGTTTATGATATATTTCCAAATTATTTTCTATTTTATTGATATACACTTTGTTAACACGATAGATTCTTTTGGATTCGAAACTACAAGTCTTCATAACTAATTGCTAGAAACCTGTGATTATAACCATTTAGCCATGAAGACCTACAAAGGTTAACATTTTGTTTCAAATATATTGATAAAAATTATACTATACTGCATTTAAAAATTTTCATTTATGTTTTCTTTAGTTTTTTTTTTTGCCATGTTTAATTATTATATGTTTAAAGATTAGTCGGCTCTACTAACTGTGTGATAACTTTAATCATAAATTCCACAGAATTCATCGGAAATTTTTTTATTATACATTTTTGTCTGTCATTAATTCAGTATCTACTTGACTAAACACATTGCTTAATACAGATAATTTTAATCAAAAATTCCAAAGAACTTATCATAAATGTTTTATCTAACATTTCTGTTTGTCTCATTGTTTAATATAGATAGTTCCAATCCGCTGAATTTATCAAAAAAAATGTATCATTAATTTCTTTTCAAGAACTCGAAGAACATTCGACTTCGCTTTCCATCATGATCGTCATTTTCTGATAATGAAATAGTTCGTGATTTCTTTCAGCCAATGATATATTAAAACGCTTTTATCAATCTTTAAGAGTTCTGTATAAATTTCCTACTTTCTTTCGTAAATTCATTCTGTTCTAATACCATTCTGAGGTGTACTTTTTGAAGAGCACTGCAACAACTTCTCTTCAAAATGAAAGGCGCTTCTAATGCATCTGCGTCGACTCCTCCTACTAAGAAAGTGTCTACACCTTCCACCAGCAATTTCACTCTCGACTCCATCCCTCCACACCACTATCACCTTGGTGGAGACAAGTATGCCATGGTGAGTGATTTTGGACTCCCAAAATCGCGATCTCCACGCTCAAATTAAAAAATGGAGCCAAGTGACGCTTGCATGGTGTTATTCACATCGCTAACTGAAATTCTGTCTGAACATTTAAAGGGCCGTCTGAAAGAAGTAATGATTTGCGATGATTGCCTGGAAAACCAGCCGAATCAATTAGCACATGACTGTATGACAATGAATCATGACAGGAAATACAGTACTTAGGAGACTTAGCTCTTTCATCAGTGGACATTGAACTTATTGCAAAAGATTTCACAGAAAAGAATCTGTAAATGTTAAATTATGTCAATGAATCTTTTTTTGGATAATTTAAATATGAATTCAGTTGTGGAAAATGCTAGTAAAATGTATATCTCATCTGATTCCATGTCTTATCTTTAATAAAGAGTTATTTTTTAAAAATATTGTTTTCATTGATTTATTTGCCGTCATTTTTAATACGTTGCTTAAAATGATTTATATGTTTTTAAAATGTTTCAGTCTTTAGAAGTATTGAATTTTAGATAAATATATACTGCCAATTTATAATATTCGTTTATTTCATTGATTAACTTTATCGAGTTAGTATGTCATAATTTTATAGTCTAACATAATATTAAAATGAGTCTTGAAACAGCTATTGAAAATCCTGAACAACCTGGCAGTTTTGGAGGAGTAGACTTTATTAAAGCAACTAATGATGCTTACCGTAAGCAAGAGATAAAAAATTGACTTTCTAAAAAAGGGAATAATATACTTTACACAAGACTTTAAAAGGTTTAATAGGCATAATAGCCTTCAGGAGCCATCAGCTTCATTTCACCATTATATTGTGGAAGCATATCGGACAAGGAGCTTTTTATTACAAGTCATTTGATGAATATGTAAGAACCAAATGATGTTATGATGGCAGACAAAGGTTTTCAACTTGAACCAGAGCTTCTGAAAATAGAAATTAAATTGAATGTCCAAAATTTTTGACTGTATTCAGTTCGATGTAACTGAAAGAATCGATAACTGCAAGATATCTAATGTAAAGGTTTCAGTAGAAAGAGCTATTTCAAGAATTAAAATATACAAATAATTTGCAGCGCCTATAGCTTATATGTCAATTCTGTATTTTATTATTTGCATGTTGTGTAACTTTCAAAAACCTTTAATTAGCATTATAATAAAATGCATTACACAATTTATATTTTTAACCTAAAAATTTCCTTTTATCTACTCGCAGTACTGTTTGGTTCTTGCAAGGTAATCATGCCAAATAAGAAAGTATCAATTTGTTATTCTTATTCGGGTTTTCTTTCTATCTATCTAATTATCATTTTTTTTTTTGTTTTATTACAAATATATAAATAAAAATGAAGTCAAATGAGTTGCTAAACTCAAAACTCGAGAACGGCTAGACCAATTCGGCTATTTTTTTTCCTCTTCATATTTTCGTTACGACATAAGAAAGGTTCTTATGGAAAGAAAAAACGTAAAAATTGCGAAAAAAAAGCTTTTTACTATTTTTACACCACCTTTGCTTCGCCTGCTAGCGAATAGCATCACTCACGCCTGTGAAGACGAACTTCGCTCTCCAACGGAAATGAGTGACCCATTTCCTTGCTCCGAACTTCTGCCCAATGAGATTGAGTGGGACAATCTTCTAATGCGATCCGTCCTAATGTCCAATGCGACCGAGACGGCTGAACATTCAGACATCCATAGAGCAGCCAAGCGGCCGCAATATCGCCTGTTTAATTCCTTTTCCTTTTCTCAGCAGGGTGGTAAAACAACAAGGAGCGACCTTTTTTTAAAAAAATAGTGGTTACTGCCTTTTTTACTTTCACTGTTGATTGGCGTCTACAGAAAATGTTTGAAAGTAGATACGTAATTTACAGTACGTTTTATGTTCGCCAGTTACTAAAACCACTTGCTAAAATGCCAGGATATCGGAAATATTAAACTAATAAAATACTCTTTGAAGATACAAATGAATCTGATTTGATATAAGTGATAAGGAGGATGCTGGATTTGACACTTCAATCTCTTTCGCAAGAAGAAAACATCTCTACTTTCATAGAAAATTATTCTATTAAAGAGAGCGATATTAAATACAGATAACTCGGGAACGATTTGGATAATGGAAATCAAATTTGATAGAAAATGAAATTATTTCCATTCCGAAATTTGATCAGCGTTCAATTTAAAATTTATAAAATCTATGTATAAAAGATAATATTCTTTTACTCATGTACCTAAACGTAAAATATCCTACTGCTTTCTTCAGTTTTCTCAACGAAATTGTGTCTGCTAACTCTATGAACTTGCATGTAGCATACAGCCCCTCTTGCACGAACATGTGCGTAGAATACAGTCTCCCTTGCACAAACTTGTGTGTCGCATACAAAACGACTTGCATAAACTTGCGAAAAAAGTTTCATTCCAAATGTATCATATTACGTCCATGTTATTAGATGCAAATCTCATTCTTTGAATGGAGTTTCTATTGTTTTTTACAATCCCTGTTTTATATTTCTGTACAAAATGAGTCATTTTCTACAATTAAATACTGGCTAAATTCGTTTTATATCCGCTTGATTTTTATTTAATCCAAATACCACCTAATATTCAACAAAAACGTCTAATAGTAGTAACAAAGATATTCAAAGCAAATGACAAGCGATAAGTTTTCAAGTCTCATGAAGGTTCTGACAAGGAATTACAGAAATATTTATCAGAAATTATTACACCTTTTAGAAATGTTTTAAGAATGAGAAAAAATAACATGTCCGAAAGTATTTTTATAAACGAATGGTTAAATGGATTCTGTTGTTGCACGTCTGTGAATCAGACCAAAATTTCATAATAATGAGTCTTCAAAAATTCATAAAATAATGCCTTTTCACGTACAGGTTATTCAAAAGAATTTTCTAGGTATCATGTCGAATGAGAGATATTGAAATTCAGCAGGAAAGAAATCATATTAGCAGTTGAGTTGCTGTACAAACTCGGATGTTGGACAAAAAACTATGAACACTTGTGAAAAAAAATAGCACTTAAAATATATTTAAAATTTCAGAATTACAAGTCCTGTATCTTGCGTGATTTTCATGCCAATTGTTTCCCAAGTCCCAAAATTATCTCACGTTATCGTTCAGACCAAGTACCAAAGTTTCTGCGCTAATGTTGTGAACTGATGAAACAAAAGAACTTATTATAGTATGAATGAATGATTGCCAAAAAGAAACCATCCAAATGCCGTAGGTATTAGACATGAGTCGCAGAAAAATTAACAGGAGATTCAGTGTGTACTATAGTCCATAAAAATCAGCACCTACTAGAATTTCTATAGATAAGTCGTTTAAACTCTCTGATGGATCAGTAAGTTTTAACTTTTGACTATGAGCAAAAGAAGGGAGGTTGGGACGAAGATGGATGAAAGGCATAAGTATTTGACCATTTCAAATGCTTGTAATATTTATTTTAGAGTTGTTCCAAATGCTTGACAAAATAAAGTTGACTCTCCATCTTCTGAGCATTTGTTGCAATGGATTCGATGCCTGATGGTTCCATTTTATCTGAGCTAATGATTTCCAATAGTAGGAAGTTGATCAAACTAGGATTAAAGAAGCTAGACTAACTTACACCGTCTATTAGACACCGAGTTTTATTTTACTAGCAGAGCCAATTACATATACACGAGAAGTTTGCAAATGAGTAAATCAGGGAGTGTTAGTGTCAAGATATTAGTAAAAGTAACAGGAATAGTAATTAAATTTGGATTCCCAGTCTGACAGATGGTGCCTTTTTTTTAGCATTTATAGCAACAGGCTTTGTCTTTCCGGGGGCAATTATTTACGTTATGGCCGCAGTTTGTGCTTAAAAAACGATTACTATTTTTAAATTTTTGCTTACGAGTATCTATACCGGTTACAATCTTCCAGCCAATGTTTATTGGTACCACAGAAAGCACAAAATGGAGAACGTTTTTTAAATGACGCAGTGTTCTTGGAATTAACGGTACAAGTTAGCAGTGAAAGATTTTAAATCATAATGTATAGACTGCTCACCTCTAATTTTCAGAGTTGTAAGTGTGCCTTCTACTTCTTTCGAAAGAAATTGAATTAATTTTGTTATGTCACCTTTTGAAATTTTCTGACGTTTCGCATAAATTATCCAATGGCGACAAATGTCATCAGGTAATGCTCGTAAAATTTTAGAAGTTAAAATTCGGTCATAAGCATTAATATCCTCTCCCAAGGCACGTAAAGCTTATGACAAGCGATGAGTTTTCAAGTCTCCTGAAGGTTCTGACAAAGAATTACAGAAATATTTATCAGAAATGATTACACCTGTTACAAACTGTTTAAATTTAGTTATTGCATGACTATGAATCGGATCAAATATAAAATTCATAAAATAATGCCTCTTTCATGTTTGGATTATTCAAAAAAATTCTGCTAGGTACCCTGCCAAATGAGCGATTGAAACTCAGCAGGAAAGAAATCAAATTAGCAGTTGAGTTGCCGTACAAAAATACTCAAGTGTTGGACAAAAAACTATGAACACTTGTGGAAAAAATAGCACTCAAAAGAAACTTCTTGCACACTTCTGCAGTAGAACGGTGAAGGTTGCCTCCTAGCAGATAAGAAATTTCACGAATGATGAAAATCTGCACCATGGTTTCAGTTACAAGGAGTATATATAAATATAAATATAAAAATCTACCAATAGCAGTAGTGGAAGCTATGCATCTTGTGTTTAGAGATTTATCCCATTCTGATTTGCTAAAAAAGTGTAAGCATAGGAGCCCGAAAAATTAAAATGGAAGTGTGAATAATGTCACTTGGTTGTGTGTTACCAAACCAACTTTTGTACTATTGAAACATTTGCTCTTCGGTTTAATGACACAATATACGCTTTTACTGAGGGAAATGTTGCAAATTCTCTTAGGTATACAACCGGATGAATATACCTACCATGCTTTAAAATGCTTCGATAGAGGAAAGACTTTTGAGAGTATATGCCTTTTCTCAGCAATCGAAGAAAATGAGGGGGGGGGAATAAAAAATAATGTAAAAGTTGCAGGCTGCGGGGCGGAAATGTCTTGATAATGTCTAATTTTCCTTTGAAATTGCATTTAAGCTCGAAGATATTTTCAAAATATATGTACATATTTTGCATACTTAGGTTCAAAGTACATGTGTTTCGTTGTAATTAAAGGCTGTTTCCCGGGTCACAATATACCCATTACACCGAAACCGACGTTTTTATGGAATTTTATATGTATAAAATAGTTTCGTAACAGACATTCCATTGCTATGTTCAATTAGATATCAGGAATGAGAATGTATTTCTTGATGGTGCCGGCAGAGT
>JAPMOQ010059918.1:52193-68426 GCA_026543055.1 Argiope trifasciata
TGTCGTGAAGGTTGTGACACAGAATTACAGAAATATTTCATCAGAAATGCCGTAAGTTTTTTTTTTACCACCAAGGTTTTACAAAGATAACTACTTGAGGAATACTGATTGTTACTATGTGTTACATTTTCTGTCTAAACGTCGTTATTAATCATTGATGCCTGATGTTTGTGTCACGATACACCCACTAAATAAACCAATCGTTTTCATGGAATCTTATGAGCATAAAATAATACGCTCAAACACACAAAAAAATTATATTCTTTTATGAAACAAAATTTACCTAAATGTAAAATATACTACAACTGTCTTGAGCTTAATAATACAGCTTTCTTGAGTCTCCAGCTTGAAATTGTTTGCTGTCTTAAGTCTGCACGAAGTTATGTCGAACAAATTGAAATATCATGTGTGCAATACAGCACCCTAGTGCACGAACTTGTATGTGCAATACAAAACGGCCTGCATAAACTTGGAAAAGAAAAAATTCAATAATTCCAAATGTATCAAATTAGGTGCATATTAATAGATGGAAATCACTTATTTTTTAATGTTATTTCCATTATTTTACAACCCCTGCTGTTATATATGTGTTTGTTTATGCATATAATGAATCATTTTCAACAACTGGATACTTGTGTTATTCATTTTATGTCCGTTTGATTCTATTTTTAATTCAAATACCACCTAATATTCAACAGAAACGTCTAATATGATTGTAGTAGCATAGATATTCGAAGCTTATGACAAGCGATGAGTTTTCACTTGAAGGTTCTGACAAAGAATTACAGAAATATTTATCAGAAACAATTTAACCTTTATCAATGTTTTTGAAAAAGAAAAAAATTATGCCCGAAAATATTTGGATAGAACAATAGTTGAGGTATCCAAACACGTTGAAAAGGTCAATTTTCTCAAACATTTTTTTAAAAAAATGCTCATTCTTTAAGCTATCCAAAACAGGTTTACTTTTGCCTCTACGTTAATTAGAAGTCAAGATATTAATATTTTCGTAATGTCTAGCAAACCGAAAGTGGACGTCTAAATAACAGGAAGTACCAATTTAAAAGTTCAAAGACATGTCAAAAATTTGTATAAAAACACAAATTTAATTTTAAATATAATCTTAAGATACTTTTGATGGATTAATTAAACATATGCCACTTTTTGAAATTGTATAGCAATGCAGAATTACTTACATATTTTGTTAACAATTTACTGTTCACTGCCTCCGTTGTTAATATGTTTTCAAAAGTGTTCTTTTCAAAGAATTCACTATCTATGAATAATTTGTAATTATGGGAAGTAATAAGAATCGAATCTCTTCGCGTAAGCGTAAATTTAAAGGAAATATATTTACAAATAGTGCTCATAAGAAGAATAACAAAATTGCAGACCAAGCTATCCAAACAGTAAGCCAAGTAAAGCTACAGAGTGTTTTGTCTTCAATAGATAATTCGAATGATGCTTCACTTTATGGTAATGAACAGGGAAATGTGATTTTCAATCTAGATATTCTATCTAATGTTATATCATGTTTATGCTGCCCTGTGTGTTTCACAAATGGTGTAAGCCTCGTTAACGAGTGTTTTGATTTAGCTGCAAACATATCACTCAAATGTCAGAACTGCGATTTCATAGTCTTTTTACTCATCTAAAGCATAACATTAATGCAGCATTTGTTTTTGGTTTGAGACTCATAGGGAGAGGGCATTCTGCAGGGGGGAAAATTGTGCTCAGCTAACAGTATAATTACTCCATCCAAAACTGGTTTCAGATCTTTTGAAAAGAAATTAGAGTGTGCTGCTGATGCTGTTGCAATTAAACCATGAATGAGGCTGCTTCTGAAATAAGAAAAAATAAAAATCCAGATGGAATTGTTAAGTGAGGTGTAACAGTCGATGGAACTTCGCAACGTCGAGGGAACACTTCTTTAAATGGATACGTCTCCATCATATCTGTTGATTCTGGAAAGGTGTTGGACATTGAAGTGATATTGAAAGTGTGCAGGTTGTGCGGAACAACAGATGATGAAAATCATTCTCCGAAATGTGCAAAAACATATTGGATCATCCTATGCCATGGAGCCAGTAGGTGTGTATCACATTTTTGAAAGATCGGTCAAAAATAGAAATTTATATTATGTTGGTTTTTATGGTGATGGTGACTCGAAAGGATCTGATGCAATAAAAGATATATGTGGTAAAAACAGTGTCACAAAGTATGAATGCATTGGCCGTATCCAAAAGCGAGTCTGTTCAAGACTTGGAAAATTCATAATGAAACATAAAGGTCTTAGAGGTAAGGAGAAAGTGACTGATGTTTTATTGACAAACTACAAAATTACTACGGTATAGCAATACGTAGTAATGTAAACAATTTGCAAGAGATGCAAAGTGCAGTGTTTGCATCCTTTTTTCACTGCTGCTCTAATGCAAAGCAGACTATGTATGGTGCAAATTTCAAAGAGCTGCATGTAATAAATTACACCGACAAGTCAAAAGGACTTCCCCAAAACATTTTGAATATTGTAAAAGAAGAATATATAAAACTATGTGATAAAAAACTGTTAGAAAAATACTTGCATGGAAAAACAAAATGCCAACGAGAGCTTCAACGGTATTTTGTGGAAATTTTTACCCAAAGATGTCTTTGTTGAGCTCCAAACCCTCAGATTAGGAGCATTTATGTCAGTAATACATTTTAGCAAAGGTTTTATGGAATTACTGAATATCCTTAAGGTTATTGTAGTGTATCCTAGTGAAAATGCAGTTAGAGCATTTGCTGAGCTCGCTTAAATTTACTAAAAATTTCATGATAAATCTTCGACAGGCTGTGAAATTTTTATTATTATAAACATATGATTGTACTTCATTCCCTAGATAAAACTATGTTGTTTATTTTGATATAAGTTTTGTTCGGATGAGAGAAATAGTTTTTGGTGTACCCAATTTGAAGCTTTTGGAAAAATTGCTTAAATGTATGTTATTAAATGCCAATTTTGAAAAAAATTTAATATTTATATAAAATATTGACATTCAGTTACTAATTTTGAATGTTAAACCGAGAAATATGATTAAGTATGTCTGCACCATGTTTTTCTAAAGGAAGTGCTACGAATGTGTACGGATACCTTAAATCAGTTTAGTCATTGTATGACTATGAATCGGACCAAATATCTGTTGCTAATGTTACAAAAATATGTAGTATGTATAAAATTCCCCAAATACCCGTATCTCTTGGTGTTCGGATTATTCAACAGAGCTGCCAAGACTGATCTGGTTTATCTCAAATGAGAACTTTGTTCTGGATCAGAAGGGGAATTGAAGAAATGATCGGTGCCTATGCAAAGGACCTGATGAGGTACCGACGGTCATGCATACAAAATTTCCTACATCAGCGATGATTCTTGGGATCGTTAGCAGTGAATGAGATGTGACGCCTCCACATTTTTCTTCAAGGTCTAAGGGCCAATGCCGCTGCATATACCGAGGTGTTAAGAGTCGTCAAGCCCTGGGTTACTACTATAGCGCGTGGAAGGCCGTATGTTTTTCAACAAGACTCAGCATCATCCCATACAGCAAGAACAACCCAAGAATGGATGGCCGAAAATTTTTATGATCATGTCACTCCCCCCAGCTCCCCAGATGTGAATCCCTCGGACTATTACATGTGGGACGTAGTTGAGAGACTCCAATCTGTTGAAGCCCTCAAAGCTACGATTGAGGACTCAAGGGGAAACATTCCAAAAACCCATCTCTCATTACTGCCTGTAGTCGCTTTTGAAAGCGTATCGAAGTTGTTATTGCGACTGATGGAGGGTTTATCGAATGAAATCTTCTCCATGCATTTGATAATAATACAATATGTTAATTTGAAATAAGTGGGATTTTTTTCTATGTTAGTGTCTTTTTTTTCTATAGACATCAATTTGTTCTCAACTAGCTGCCACATGCCGTAAAGGTCATACTGCGCCCATACAGTTACAATTCTAGAGCAAAATTTAACAAAAATATTCTATATTAAAATTAAACAATTACAGCTCTATTAAGAAAACGATGATAATCCAGAAAAAGTCATTACTAAACTATGATAATGACTTCAAATTAAAAAAAGTCTCTCTTAAAACGATACGAAAATAACCATTTCTAAAACCACAAAAAGTCGTAACAAAATTATGATGGCGAGTTCAAATTAAAGAATAAATTCCAAGATTTTTAAAAGACAACATTTTCATATGGGTTCAAGCCAAGCAACAATTGGAAAGCCACTACCGCTGTTTTGAAGTCAAATAAAAGCTGAACATTATAATATGGACATTCAATAAAGATATGATAAACTGTTTATCCACAATTACAATGTGGACATATCTGCAATTGATAATTTAATAGCTCATATTTAAGTGTGATTGATTCTCAGATGAGTTAAAACTGTATCATGTTTTCGATTATTTAAAAAAGGCAAATTATCCATGATATTTGTATGATTTACCAAGTATGAAGTTAGTTCAGATTTTCCCAATATCATTGATGTTAAGGCAATGTTTGGCCTCTGTCTTCAAACTGTGCAGACATGGGTATTTTTAAAAAAGGAGTTACGAATTTAGCACCTATCAGCCTATTCATTATCATATATTTTCACATGGTACTGTACTATTAATGGTAACAAAACTGTAAAGACCTCTAGAGGGAATCTTATAACACAACTCTGAAATCTCAAAAATCATTGGTTGAGTAAGATTTTAACCAGCGAGAACTCGCACTGGGTATGACATGCCCGATCCATTTTCATTCAACCTTTTTGTTACTTTTTTATCGGATTTGGCCAGAATTTCGTGTAGCTGTATTCAAGGTCACATTCTTTCAGCAATGGGAAAAACTAGTTCTGTCCTAAAAATGGATTTTGAGAAACAGGTGTCGGGGGGGGGGAGTATGTCATACTCGTGCGGGTCCTCGCGTCAGTCAGATCTTTCCTTTCTTTTTGTGAGTTTAGTGAATTATGGCGCGCTATATGAATTACGATGAAGAAAATGAATATCTTCGACACCTTATAAAGACTGTTACTAGTGATGATGAACCCCTATCTGACAATAGTGATGACTCTGGGGATGAAGGACTCTAGCGATCATGATTCTTCTAGTCAAATTGAGACAGAAACTGAAGAAACATCGCTTCTCCCGTAGATGCATGGAATGTTCTCTTCGATAGCAACATGATAAATATGATGGTGCAGTGCACAGACATTTATATCGAATCCGTAAGAGAACATTTTACTCGAGAGCGAGATGCGGAAGAGACAGATGAAACCGAAATAAAAGCATTTCTTGGACTGTTATAATTATGTGGAACTCATAAATCATCGCACACTAATTTGAAGGATTTATACACCACGGATGGAACCGGGATTGACATATTTCCTAAAACCATAAGCAGCACTAGATTCCTTTTTTTTTTTTCATAAGATGTCTACGCTATGATAATATCAATGATCGTCAAAGTAGAATAGAGATAGATAATTGGCTCCCATCAGAAATTTTTTTGAAACATTTGTTACAAATTGTGAAAATGCGTACATTGTTGAATTCGTTCACAATTGATGAAAAATGCGAACCTTTTCGGGGGCGGTGCGGATTCAGGCAGTATATGCCTAAATTGCCCGCTAAGTATGGCATCAAGATATTTGCACTGGTAGATTCTAGAGTATTTTATACCTGGAATATGGAGAAACGCGATGGACCCTTCAAAATAGACTGTAGTTCGAAAGCCATTGTAACGTGGTTGATGACACTGCTTTTCAATTCTGGGCGCAACTTGACAACTAGTACACGGGATATAAGCTAGCACAAGAACTTTTGAAAAATAAAATTACAATGGTTGAAACACTTAGATAAAATAAATGAGAAACGCAGCTTGAATTTTTGATGAAAAAGGAGTTTAATCTTCAATCTTTGGATTTCAAAAAGAAACAACAATGTTTCGTATGCAGTAAAAAAGAACAAAAATGTTGCTATATTGTTCACAATGCGTACCTATGATAAAATAGACGAAACCACTATGGAATTGAAAAAACCAGATATCATCACGTTTTATAATCTTGCGAAAGGAGCTGTGGACGTTGTCGATGAAATGGCTGCAGCATACACTACAGAAAGGATATCGCATCGTTGGTCAACGGCTATTTTATTTTCAATGTTGAATGTGGCTGCTATTAATGCCCGGATTTTGTTGATGTCCACAAAAAATCCACCCACACAGTGTAGAAACAGACGTTTCTTTTTGAAAAAAACTGGGACTTGGTCTTGCAGAACAACACAGAAATCGTAAGCCTGAAAGAAAGACAACTTATCCAAGCACTGCTATTGAATTGGAAATCAACAGTGAACCGTCTGCAAAAAAACGCAAAGCAAATTTTAAACGATATACATTTTGTCCTTGTAATAAGGGCAGAAAATCAAGGTTCATGTGCCAAAAATGTGAAAAAAGTCTTTGTGTTGAACATCAGTATGTAATTTGTCAAAATTGTCTTCAACATGTATGTAAGTATTATTAAATTCACTAAAATTCTTAAATGCATTATTTTGTAATATTTAATTAAGTTAGATTTGCTTATAAACAGTATTAATTGGCATTTCAATAGCAAAAATGAAGTAGGGTATGAGATACCAAGCGCGAGTTCTCATGTTCGAAAATGGGCGCGAGTGCCCGCGGGTACTGATAGATGCTCAAAATCCAGTGTCTCCACGACGACTATTTAAAATCTCCCAATAAAGCATCCAAAACTACAGTGGTCTCGGCAATAAAAATGAAATCCTGAGAATGAAGTTGAAAATACGAAATTTTAGATGAATAAATTCTAGCAAATAAGACACTGCTAGATAGATATCATAAATCATCAGTGTAAACAGTAATGAAAAGATCCCCGTTTCCATGAGACTTATGCTCAAGGAATAATTGTTAATAAATAATATTCTGCCTTGCCCCATTTGCTGAAGTTTTCAAAAGGATTAAATAATAAAAGACAATCTTTCCATGAAGAGATACTGTTAAATGAATGTGAAGATACTTCTAGATGGTTCATGTTCAATTCTGAAAATTTAGTCAAAAGTTAAATGCAAAGTATTACGAGCCAGATTTAAAAAGTTTTCCAGCAGGCAGAAGTGTCAAAGTTTAAAATTATAATGTGGATGGCTAGGATGAGACTGAATTCTAAAACAATGCAAAGGGCATTTGTCTTCTAAGGTGTAAATCTAGTTTATATAATACTTTGCATTTAACTTTTAACTGACAAAAATGTATTCCCGCAGTTTTTGTCGTCGAGAAAGTGAAACCATTTAAATCTGAGCATTCTTTAATTTCGATTGCTGCAGTTGGCAACAGTCTTCCTATATAACACATATGAATTTCCATTCAAGAAATGTACAAATCGTGTGCATAAAGGCATCCTTTGACATGCGTTGAGAGCTAGTTTAAAATATTATTAATCTTTATAGTAAAAAGTGCGACGCTTAAAGCTTAACGAGACACTTTTTTTCTGAGTAAAAATATCAGAATTCACGTAATAAGTTTAAATTGCCTCAATCGTTATTGATAATTCTGTATAAAAACTGGCAAGTTTCCTCGTAGGTTAAAGTCATACAGATCTTTCAGGATACCCTATCACCATGTGCGATCATACGACTTTTTTATATCAAGAGATAACCACAAATGTTTCTTCAGTAAAATTACAGAACGAATATCGTTTTCTAATGTTAAAAGGTTGTCGAAAGCTGATTTTCCCTTTTTAAAACTACTATGGAATGAACCAAAGATTTTTATTGTCTCTTAAAAAGTATATAAGTCATTGGTTAATCATTTTTTTCTAATAGTTTGCAAAAACAGTTTATTAAAACTATTCGACGATAGTTGGAAGAATTCGAAGAATTAAGAGATGAGATTATTGCCTGTAACCTTTTTCAACATTCTGTCAAAGCTCTCGGCTTCAAATGGAAGATTTCAAAGTTGAAACAAATTTTCACCACGATATTCTAAATTCTAAGGCTATATCGTTGAACATCGAGACTAGAATTTGGTTGTTTTGATTGAAATTAAATTTTTGGATGTGGGATTCAAGGGAAAGATTTTTTATGCTTTCCTGTTTTTTATGAACTTGTTGACATTCATTATTCCACCATGGTTTATTCTAATCAGATACTTACACTGCAACTTATATGGTTGGTTTGTTGGTTTTATTGGCGCAAGAGCCAGTCCTGACCATACTGCGCCAAACGTATGGTGAATAAACAAGTTCATGGTGTTAAAATACTGCAACTTATATAGCAAATAGATAGTTATGGAACACTCAAACTTAACAGAATAGACTATCCAAATTAATTACAATCCAAAAAACTAAAAAAAGCCGAAATCCGTTCTTTCCAAAGAGTAAAAGCCCGCATCATCAAACGGATAGATAAAAAGATTGGAACCCTTATATACTGTAAACAATCCTGAAATGACTGAAGTGCCGTCTCATAAGATCAAAAGAAGCCAAAATTGGCAATTGAATACAATCATGCTGCAGGAGGTTTGATAAAATGGATCGTTTCACCATCGATAACATTTCGCCAATCATCCCATCGTAAAGAAAAGAGGAAAAATACTCCCATTTAAATTTGATCTCGTTGATTGAGAGGCTTGGACGGTCAGAAATTTTGCTAAATCCCTTAAAGCAGTATTAAGAAGCATAAATAACAGAGAAAAAAAAATTTCTGCAGAGCCCCAGTATCCATCAATGTTAACTGTCCTTCTTTTGTCGAAGGTTATTGTAACCCCCCCAACCCCTCTTGCTTCTAAAACAGCCACAGTTCTTTTAGGTGAACCGTTCGTTCTAGAACAACCCATCTCTACTGCCTTAATTACATTAACGTTCCTTTTTCTTCATTTATTCCTCCGACCCGCTTCTAAGAGACTATGAGTAAAACTGCGTTCACTTTTGCAAGAGCAGACACGTTTTCTTAATATTGACACTGTATGCAATACAAATGAGTCGGCAGGACCTGAACTGATAGTTTACAAGTTACTGCATTTTTCATCATTTTCAACTATCATATTCTTGGAAATACATATATTTACTAATATTTCATGAAAGCTAGTTGGTTGAAACGGGGGAGGGGATTCCCTGGTTTGGCTAACCAGAAAAAATAACTTTTTACATCTGTGGATATCGTTCGGCATAATCTTATAGTGCAGTATTCAATTTCATCTTTTAACTTAGAAGTGAATTGAAGCCATGAGTTTGTCAAATGGATTTGGACAGAAAAATAATATCCGTCATATTCTTATTCTTAAGACATGATTAATACCGATTTGGTTTGGTTTATTGGTTTTTTATGGCGCAAAGGCCAATACTGGCCAAGCTGTGCCAAACTCATAATAAATTAAAATATTAAAAGAGATAAAATGATTAATACCGAAGAAAAATATTAAAATTTATGGAGACCAGAAAATTTTATGTCACCTGCATTTAGACTTACTAGCATTTAAAGATCCGAGCTTGAAAAACAGTTTGTACACTAATAATTCTAAGGAATGGTATGCATCTGCCATGCCAATAGTTCAAATGTGCATTAAAAACAGTTTTAATACTTGTAAACTGTTACATTTCGTCGACTATGCATGTAAAAACTATAATAAATCGAAAATTTTTAAATCAACAACAATAAAAAAAAATGCGTGGGCAGAGATTTCCATCACTTTAAGAAGATTTTGATGCCTTCCAAAACCATGTTTGAGATATTAACTTCAGAGTGGAAAAATTGTTTCAAGAATTGGTTTGGACGGATGAAAAATCGATTGCGCAAATTGTTAGCACAATTCTTTTGTTTTTCCTGTTTTGAAGTTGAATTTCAGTTTTTATCACATAAAAATGCCGAAAGTTCGTTCTAAAATGTCTAAAAAACGTACCTTTTATGGAAATAGGTACAGTAATATTACACCTAAAAATGATGTGTCTACTGCTAATGCAGCAGAACTGAAGATCTTGGAAACTGCTGACGTGCTGAAATCGGACGTTCAGGAGTTAAATGGTAACAGGATAATCGATATACAAACTTTAATTCAAATGTTTGCAATTCTTTCTTGCCCTCATTGCTTTGGAACTGGTGTGAAATTTACTGAAAATTCCAAAGAAAATCTTTGCTCAAATTTTACATTATCTTGTGAGTGTGGATTTATGGCTGGATTCACATGAGCCCCCAAAATAAGTAAAAGATCGTCTGTAAATAGTTTATTGGTATTGATTGTTATTAAGGTTAATTGGTAGAGGATTTTCTTCTGGGAAGAAATTGCTGGGCACATTTAATTTGCTACATGTGTCTAAACAAACTTTTAGAACTCATGAAGTGAAACTATTAGAATCAGTGAAACACTGTTGTGAAGAAAATCTAAAAGCTGCATCTAAAAAAGTGCAAAATTTGAAAAAAAAAAAAGCACAACCTGTAGTGTTTCTGTAGATGGCACACGGCAACGGAGAGGCTATATATCACTAAATGGCTCTGTCTCGGCTATATACATAGATACTGAGAAAATATTGGATTTAGAAGCGATGACAATACTGTACAATGTGTGAAAGAAAAATAACTAGCGACCATGAATGCTCTAACTACCAAGGGTCATCAGGAAAGATGGAAGCTGTTGAAGCATATAGAATTTTTGAGCTATCAGTATTGAAACGAGAATTGGAATACAGTGAATATTTTGGTGATGGTGACAAAAGCTTTTTTGAAAGTAAAAAATGCCTATGGAAAGAACGCTGTTACAAAACTTGAATCTATAGGGCATGTTCAAAAAAGAGTAGGATCAAGACTGAGGAAACTAAACAAGAAAATCAAAGGACTTGGGGGGAAAGGAAAATTAACAGATAAATTCATCAATAAAATTCAAAATTACTATGGAATTGCTATCCGTAATAATGTTGGAGATATTACAAAAATGCAATCTGCTGTTATAGCTGCTTTCTCTCACTGCTGTTCTAGCAGTAGAAATTTAATTCACGGGTAGTGTCCAGAAGGGCGTGACAACTGGTGTCGATATCAGCAAACTATGAGCAACGGAATAAAATATTCAGAGAAATCACCAGGTCCTTCTAGTTCTGTCACGAAACTGTGAAATCCACATACTTAGAACTTTGTGACAGAGAATTATTTTTAATAAATGCATCATGGTACGACACAACACCAGCACAATGAGAGTTTCAACATCTTGTGGTCAATTTTACCTAAAGAACATTTTGTGGAGAAGGAAACTTTTGTTTTTAGGGGGCTTATATAGCAGCAATATTGTTTAATTCTGGATATAGAGGACTGCAGCCTAAATTTAAACACTTGAAAATTCCAATTAATCCTGTTTAGGAAATTCCAAAGACAAAGATATAAGGCAACTTATTTCGTTATGGAAACGTTTGTCTAAGGGTTCGGTATATTTGTCCTTGTATACGCATCTTTTTTGAGGTAGTATGAGGAGCTGGATCATATGGAAAGAGTTGTTCAGTCAAATGAACCACCCACACAATACTATATTACACACCATGGTGTTTTTCACCCTGATAAGCTGACAACAAAACATATTTGTCATTAAAGTCCCCTTACTAAAAAAGGCCCGAGTTTAAATGATAAACTAATGAAAGGAGATGTGATGGAAGATGTCTTTGAGACTATTGCTCGATTTTGGAGACACGAGTTTGCTTTTACTACAAATGTACAAAAGATGTATAGGCAGAATCTTATAAAAGCAAATCAGAAGACCTTGAGCGTATCCTGTGGACGGTTTGACCTGAGGCAGAGATCGTAACATCGTTTGAAAACGATAATTTGTGGAATATCCAATGCGCCTTTTCTTGCTATAAGGACCAAGCAGTCGTTGGCTCAAGGTGAGAAAACGATATTTCCTTTGGCCTCCGAAAAGTTACTGCGCAATACCTATAGGGAAGATATCATTAGAGGTTGGTTGGTTGGTTGGTTGGTAGTTGAGGTTTAATGGCACAAAAGCCAAACTTGGCCATACTGCGTCAAGCATATGGTATTATATAAAACTTGAAGTTGTAATGTAAATGAAGTTTGAAGTTACTGCAGTTGATGTAAAAACACGAATGTAAAAGCACGAGGTGTGAAAATCAGATATCATTAGAGGAGCACTAGATGTAGACTGCCCGCAGGCTACAGTCAGAACCAAACGAGATTATCTGAATATTGCGAGAAATGGTATTTATTCCACAAGTGATCATTCAACTCTCCGAAATTGATGAACAGTTCACTGTCATCAGACGTCGAGCATTTCTTCTCAGCCGAGTCTGACTTAGGCAGCCGTTACAGAATTGTTTAGTCAAAATTTTAAGTAACCCAATCTGTCTTTTTTTTTTAATCTACCTTCTTTAGAAACAAAGTTACGGCTGTTTTAAGTAGCATGGTGTGACAAAAGTCAAACTGGAAATGGAATTTCGAAACCACCGGAAGTTGATGTAAATATTGCAATCTATCAAGGAATTTCAAAGTTAAAAATTATTAAAAATGACTAAAATTATTATTTTATATCTTTTGTCAGATAATAAGTATATGTAGGTATTATTTTAAAATCTGTCTCATTAAAATTGGCAACAAATGTGTTGTGCTGAAGTTCTGTTTGTTTATTTTCTCCACGTTATTGAATACTTCTCAAGTGAATTATTTAGGAGCTTTTTTTCAACTTCAAATAGCTTTTTTGCTACATTCTAAATCTATTTCTGGTATTAGTATGCCAATAACGAGAACTAAACGTTCTAAGAAACGCAATTTTCACGGAAATAGATTTACTCAAAGTGATGAGGTGAGCACATCAATTTCAAATGTCATTACTGCTAGTACAGCGAAATTGAATCTTGACTGCTCTTTTACGTTGATGTTCTGAAAACTGCTACCAACAATAACTTGGATTGAATTGTGCTTTGGGTCCCCTTTCTCGCCAACTTGGCGATAAATGAGCCAAGTGTGGTAAACTGGACCTACTTGATTCTTAACGTGCTCTGTATGATAACCCTGTTTCTTTTTGAATTTTCCGGAGGAGAGATTTTGAAGAGCGGTACTACTTTGATACACCCCCCCCAAAAAAAATTACGCGCCAAATCTGGCACTCCCTACTGACTTTTTAGGGTTGCTATTTCTTGTTTTGGTGTTGCCACTTTAGGATTTTTCAGCTTTTAGGTTGCTGTTGCCAAATTTAGTATTTTCTCGTTCCATTTTTTTTTAATTTTTTTTGTCAGTTTTGTGGCAACAATTTTTGGATTTCATATATGTTTTACCGCTATTTCATTCATTCGCCATTTATTTGTGAAATGATCAAGCGGATTTCTGACTTGCTGTATTTTGCTGCAAATCTGGTTGTATTTTCCAATTATATTTTTTTCTATTAAATATTTTTAGCTTTTAGCTTTCAATATGCCTACTGTATATAGTGTTGTAGAAAAGTTTCAGGGAATTTTGAGTCGGAAAACTGATAGTTCTTCATTTTCGTCAGGTAGGCCGACAGTTGGAAGGCCAGGTATTGCTAATTGTTTATTTTAGCATCATTTGGCTCAGGATATGCTGATGTTAATTGATTTTTTGATGGAGGTTGGGTTGTGGAAGGCTGCAGTGTGTAAGAAATGTGGATCTGGTATGAAACAGAAGTTGAGGAAGTCGTATTCGAATGGATTTGTGTATGTTTGTCGCAAAATGGTCGATGGTAATCAGTGCAACACTGAAATGTCGATAAATAATTCTTGGTTTTCGAAGTCTAAGCTTAAGTTGTCTGAGGTTTTGTTGATCACGTATGAGATATTGAGAGGCACTAAAGACAGGTAGGATTGCAAAGGAATTTAGTTTCTCTAGTACAGGGGTGGCGAACGTGCGGCCTTAAGGCCGCATGTGGCCTTTTCTTGCCCAAGTTGTGACCTTTTCATAAATTAAAAATTATAAAAAACCTATAAAACTAAAAGATCAGTTGATCAATTCCCCCATTGATTCAAATTACTATCGGCTATCTTTAGCTAATACAGCTGCTTTACCTCGTAGACCACAGTAGTCGCAACAGGAAGTGATGACAGAATTCATGACGTCACTCACTTCTCGTAGTGCTGTGGCAGCGCACTTCGATGTATAAAAAACGATCCTCGCAGTTGCATAAAGGAACGCAGCCAAGTAACGTCGAGGCAACGAAATTGCCGGTGTATAACTGTATCAACTTTACTAAATAATGTTTATTTTTTGAATAAGGTAAGTTGTAAGATTTTCATATATCCTTTAATTTTAGAATCATATCTAAAAAACAAAAAAGGACTCTAAAGGACGAGAATCGATTATTTAATGAAGAATGGGAATTGCAATACTTCTTAATTAGTTCCAACGATAAAATGGTTTGTTTGTTATGTAGTACAGTTATAACTACAATTAAAAAGTATAATGCTAATCAACATTACATGACTCATTCGAATCATAAATATGCAATTCTTGAAGGAGAAGCACGTGAAACTATATTACAACAACTTAAAAAGGAAAAGCTTCACCAGCAACAAACTTTCAATAAGTTCTTTCAACAAATTAATAATGCCACGGAAGCAACGTACAAAGTAGCGTACATTCTTGGAAAACGGGGGAAACCATTTAGCGACGTTGAAATGATAAAAGAATGTATTGTGGAAGTGGTCAAATGCTTACATCCAGAAAAAGTAGATAAATACAAACAATTACCTCTATCAAGAGTAACCATCACCGAGCGACAACACGAATTAGCTACAATCATAAAACAACAATTCTGCAAGATTATTAAAGAAAAAAATATATATTTCTCCATAGCATTGGATGAATCCACAGATAATACCGATTCAGCACAGGTTCTATTTTTTATTCGAGCTATTACTGAGGATTTTCGATGTTTTGAAGAGTTGCTTGCATTAGGAACACTTTCAGGCAGGACACGAGGAAAAGACATCTTGGAGAACTTCAAAATAAAAATTTGTGAAGCAGGGTTAAATATAAATAATTTAGTAAGTGGTGCACCAGCCATGGTAGGAAAGCGAGAAGGTTTCATTTCGTTATTAAAAAAAGAATATGCTAATTTAGAAAACTTGATTTCTTTTCATTGTATTTTGCACCAACAAAACCTATGTGTTAAGTCGGCTAGTTTGAACGATACTTTAGAAAAAATTATTGGTATTCTAAATTTTATTCGATCAAGTTCAATGCGTCATCGTCAATTTCGAGATATAATAATGTCAGATAATGACACATTCAATGGAGACTTACGATATCATAGCAAAATACGTTGGCTATCAAGAGGACAAGTTTTGCTAAAAATATTCACCCTGCGTCAACAAATAATTAAATTTTTTGAAGAACAAAAGAAATATTGCGATTTATCAGATAAAGAATTTTGTAGAAATGCTGCCTTTTTATGTGACATGACAATGAAGCAAAATGAATTGAATTTAAACTTGCAGGGAAAAACTAAATATATATACGAAATGTGGCAAAAAATTCAAGCCTTTCGAAAAAAAACTTCTATTCTTTAAATCTTTACTAAGTCGATTAGAAATTTCTAAAGAACATTTCCCACAGTTATCGGAAATTATGATGGAGCAAAATTATTCCCCTCAAAATTTGGATGAGTATGTTTCTGTTCTGGATATATTAATTGAAGAATATAATAAAAGGTTCTCAGATTTTGAAAAACTTGTTGTCACACTTAAATTAACTTTCGAACCACACCTTGATATCGACGTAGCGCCCAAAGAATATCAAATGGAATTATTTGAGATAGGAGAAGATAATATCTTTAAATCACAATTAGATTCAAAAAAAGATCCTATTGAAATATGGAAGACTGCAGTTATTTACCCTCGTCTAAGACAACACGCACGAAGAATTCTTTCATGTTTTGGAAGTACATATTGTTGCGAGGCAACATTTTCATACATGACTCAAATTAAAACCCGCCTAAGAAGTCAAATAAGTGATGTTCATTTGGAAGATCAACTTAAATTACGTACCACGTCAATTGAACCAAATATTTCTTTTTTGTCATCCAATAAACAACCACAGAAATCCCATTAAATTTTCTGAATCGTAAAATTAAATGTCAAATTTTTTGGAATTTATTAATTGTATGTCATTTTAAAAAATAAACTATTTAATTGCAAAGAAAATTATGTATTTTAATTTTGCATATAAATCCCTTTAATTAAATCATATATACA